>LR991019.1:29834685-30203850 GCA_905163495.3 Cosmia trapezina
AAAAAAAAAACTATTACCGTCACACTTAGGACATGGAGGTCTTTAGGTGAAACCTAGCAAATGACCCCCCCAATCCCCCAAAAAATTGTGTCGGTCCATGCGCCAAACACCCTGTATGTTTTGTAACTCAAGAACAGCTGACTTTTTACACAATTCTACAAAATTGTACAAAAAAAAAAGTTGGTGTAAGTAAAATGTTTAAAAAAAAAAAATTGTTTTGTGTTTTTTTTTATAGTGATAAAATATTGCACAAGATTCAAACTTTATTATCATTAGTTCTGGGGAATTAATAAAAATACTTACAAGTAGATTCTTGGTCCGACATTTTCCGAGTTTTCTTTGCTCACAAGCTGAGTCTAGAGTTAGTCTCGCGAGTTCAGGTAGAGCACTTGTTACCTGCACTGAACTGAACTGTTCAGCGTGCAGGGTCGAACGTGACTGAGGAGCTGGTGGGAGGGTCAGAGCCCGGGTAAACTCATGCCGCATGCGCGAAAGTACAGGCGACAGGCGTATCACTACCCACTTTGTCACAGTGTGGGTGCTGGGTGGCGTGTACTTGTACCTACCTATTATATAAATGATTAAATTTTTCAAGTTACAAAGTGAACTTTAAAATATGCACCAAACAACACTAGTCCTATTTTGAGAAATAAGGCAGAACGTACGCACGCACACAAATAAACAAGTAGGTACATAAACTTTGAGTATACAAAATGTGCGTATGTGTGTGTATGTAAGTACATAATAAATCAGCATTGAATCAATAACCTGTTTAAAATTATCTGCACAATAAATTATCTGCACAATAAATTAAACTAGATTCACCTCTACTATGACAATAAGCCATTATAACAGAAGAGATAACAGAACTTATAAACCGAAGATATTCACTGAAAAATAAGGAAAATACTTAAATCAAGACAGGATTTTTTTTAAAGCCAATTTTACAGAATTCTATAAATTAAAAAAATGGCACTGAAAATCAAAACTTACAGAATAAATACCGAAAATAGAAAAAAGACAAAACAATCCGGAGCGGAAAAAAAGCTTTCAAAAACTGAACAATACCTACGAGATATCTCATAAGCACAACCCAGCTACAAAATTCATCAGGAGCCAAAGTTACAAACAGGCATGATCTACTAAAAGTAGCTAAGGGTACCTACTCAATTCTACAAAAAGCTTTACTGTAATCAAAGAGAGCTTTACTCTATGACAAACTCGAGTCTTAGAGCTATTCTGCCAAAAAAAAAATCTTAAATCAATTTTGACAGAACTAAAATCACACAGGGATACAGAGAGGGCAGCTTCTTTTTTTTTTTTGTTCCTACATGTTGAGTTGTAGGGGTTTATGAGTTTACTAAAGGGGGCCAAATTTTCTTTTTTTTGCGATAGGACACACCGTTTTCGAGACGCTTACAAGCAAAAGAAAAGAAAAAAATCATACAGTAGGTAAGTACTATTTTTGCACTTGAAGTCAAGGTGTTGATGGTGTGAATTTAATTCATGATAACTAATTTTATTCCACACCTTTTTAATCGCGATTATTAGTCTGATTTAGTTTGACAATCAAAATTTTTGGTGAAAAAACGTCCAACTCAGAATAGCAAAATTGCCATTACCACTAAATTAATAACTCGGTGCAATCTTAGTTCTGTCAAACTAAAATATAGTGTAATAAACATAAGTAAAGTAAGTAAGTTTTGTCACTTTAGTCAATTTCAGAATAGGAAATCATCGTTTGTCAGGAATAAAATAAATTTTGGTGATTTTTAACCGACTTCTAAAAAAAGGAGGAGGTTCTCAATTCGGATGTTTGTATTTTTTTTTTAATGTTTGTTCGCGCATAACTCCGTCGCTTGCCAACCGATTTGAAAAAATATTTTTTTGTTGGAAAGGGTATAGGTACTTCCCAAATGGTCCCATTTTTGTCAAAATCCAGTTCTGATGATGGGATCCTGGAGAAATCGAAGGAACTCTTCAAATATTATAGGCACACCTATAGCGATTTGGGTATTTTTTATAGTAGCTCGTGCATTTGCTCTCGGAAAGCACCACTTGGTGAAGTGGAACTGATGATGAAGACCACAGATGGCTACCGGAACTACTCCATGATAAATATTTCACGGGTTGCGATTCGATTACTTTAATATGGTTGCTAAGCAATTTCCGCTCGTCACACAATGCGTGTGGTGAGTGGTTGTTGAGGAGTTCTCCTGGGTCTTACCAGCAGAACTCCTCAACAATTAACGTCCCAGCATCGGGAAAAGCAATATTTTGTAACATGTGATGAGCACTTGACATTAGACTATTGTAACTTATACAAATTATAAACAGACCCACTAAAAAGCGAGAAATAAAAACTTTTTAACAAAAAAAAAACCGACTTCCAGAAATCACTACAAAGTGAAAAATAACTTTGATTTCGGAAGTCGGTGGCAAAAAAAAAGAAAGTAAATAAAAAACGAAAGACACCGACTTCCGAAATCAAAGTTATTTTTCACTTTGTAGTGATTTTTGGAAGTCGGTTTTTTTTTTGTTAAAAAGTTTTTTTATAGTCTAGTTTAGAGGCATTTGTGACAAGAGAATCGGCACCAAATGTCTCAAAATACACACCAAATAACAACCCTGTTCCACCATTTAACGAAAATGAGATAGAGTTTTCATTATGAAAATTAAAATCATACAAGAGCCCAGACGGCACTGCATAACAAACGAAATGTCACAAGCTGGAAAAGACAAACTGGTCAAGCCGCTAACTAAATTATTCAACAATATTATGGAGAAGAACTAGGTACATAAATAGTCAGTGAACATTTTCGAGACATTTTCGCATACTGTTGTATAAAAAACCGCCCAAGTGCGTCCGCCACACGCAATGAAGGGTTCCGTAGTTAAAAAGAATTTATCCCAAAAGCAAACTTTGCAAACTCTATTTTTTTGCGTTGACATATAAGCTTTATTCTTTTAGAACTCCAAAGGACCATACCTACATTTTGATATTAATTTCAACTTGATACCTTCATGCGTTCCTGAGAAAAAAGATCTTGATAGACAGACAGACTTGAAAATATTTTATAAGATATTAAATTACAAATTGACAATAATTGTCGGACTTCTTCCTTTACTAATGCTGTGACTGCTGTGAGACCTTGCTTCTTGCCAAATTTCATGATTCTAGGACAACGGGAAGTACTTACCCTATTATATACTTATTTTTTTAATTTTCTTATTTGCCCCCTAAAAGGGACCCACATATTCAAAATTCATTTATTAACTTTAGCCGTACGTGTTTGGATCACAGAAGTCCATATGTGTACCAAATTTCAACTTAATCGGTCCATTAGATTCGGAGCAAATTGACTATGACAGACAGACGGACAGACACGAGTGATCCTATAAGGGTTTTTTCCTTTTGAGATACGGAACTCTAAAAATCATACAATAGGTACCTACTTATAATGAAAGGTAATAAAGGGTCTTTCAACAAGGACGGGTCGATGTTGAATTTAAATAAAACAAGCTGTATGTGAGATATTAAAGAAATTATTTTTTTATTTGAAAGGCTCATTTATGCCATTATTTATGAAATATGACAGGCGGCTTCATTGGTCCGCACTTTTTCAAAAACGATGACGGCGAGGCCATTACTGTCAACGGCGAGCGCTAAAGATCAATGAATAACAATTTATTGGTGACGTGAATTGGTCACTAAGGTCGTGCGATTTGACCCCGCTATACATTTTCTTGTGGGGTTTTCTCAAGTCGCAGGTCTAAGCCAATAATCCGCAATCAACCGATGCCCTGAAAGTCAACATTACGCAGGCCATCCTCAGATTCAGCCGGATCTATGCAGTAGAGTAATTGAAAGTTGGACCTCTCGGATCCGTGCCAAAGTTCGAAGCCGCGGTGGACATTTAAACGATGTCATATTTCATAAATAATGGCATAAATGGGCCCTTAAAATAAAAAAATAATTTCTTTAATATCTTACATACAGCTTGTTTTATTTAATTTCAACATCGACCCGTCCTTGTTGAAAGACCCTTTATAATGAAAAAAAATATAGTTAAAAAAAACTGAAAAACACGCTTTAATACCATTTTAAACTGAACTAAAAGGTAAAAAAAACCGGCCAAGTGAGTGTCGCACCAAGCACAATGAAGGGTTCCGTAGTTGAAAAGAATTTATCTCAAAAACAAACTTAACATTGATCCCAAAATAATTTTTTTTATGTCAAAAAATTACAAATTCACAATTTTTGGACTTTTTCCTTTACTTGTGCTGGGAGACCTTGCTTCTTGCCAAATTTCATCAGTCGAGGTCAACGGGAAGTACCCTATAGGTTTTGATTTACTTACGACAGTTGCGAGTATCAAAATGTGTCTCAAAATGGCCGTATTTTTTTATTGCGTTGACTTAGACGCTTGATTTTTTTAGACCTATAAGGAAAAATAGACTTACATATTTAATATTAATTTCAACTTGATATCTCCACGCGTCCTTGAGAAAATGGGTCTTGACAGACTTAAACATTTTTATTGTGTGATAGAATTACAAATTAACAATTTTCGGACTTTTTCCTTTATTTGTGTTGTATGACCTTGCTTCTTACCAAATTCCATGATTCTAGAATAACGGGAAGTACCCTATAGGTTTTGATTTACTTGCGAGTATAAAAATATTTCGCATAAGTTTTTATTGCATTGACTTAGAAGCTTGAGTTTTTTAGGACTTCAAGAGACCACAGACCTACGTATTTGATATTAAAATCAACTTGATACCTCCACGCGTTCCTGAGAAAAACGGTCTTGACAGACTGACAGACACACAGACAGACAGACGGACAAACAAGTGATCCTATAAGGGTTCCGTTTTTTCCTGTTGAGGTACGGAACCCTTAAAAGTGGGGTGCTTTGTACGGCATTATTACACTAACTCCCATTATTTGCAAGATAGTTGGGTAAACGTCATCTAAAACTGTTCCAAATTTCAAGTTGATAGCATTAGTAGTTCTTGTGATATCCAGCTGTGACTTGTGACAGACAGACAGACTGAGTCACACGATAAGGGTTCCTTTTTACCATTTTGGTACGGAACCCTAAAAACCGCATCAATATCCGTTGCGTAGTTTTAAAGATCTAAGCATACATAGGGACAGACAGACAGTGGGAAGCGACTTTGTTTTATAGTATGTAGTGATGGTGACCATGTTATTTTAAGACCACAGACTTTTTATAGGTTTTCCCGTAATCTACAGATAGAGAACTAAGTATTTTCTGAATTTTTTTTTTCAAAATTTTAGGTTCAGTAGGTACCTAGTTTCGGAGATAGGGGGGGGTCTATTTTCGACTATTTTCTTAAATAACTTTAAAACAATTTATTTTAAAATTATAAAAAATATATATATTTGAGACCCTTTCATTCGATATGTCACAATGTACAGTTTGCAAACTTTTTTTTTTAAATTTCCGTTTTGCCCCCCAAAAGTGACCACCATATTCAATATTTATTTATTTACGTTACACGTTCGTGTTTGGGTCACAGAAGTTCATATGTGTACCAAATTTCAACTTAATCCGTCCAGTAGATTCGGAGCAAACTGGCTGTGACAGACGCACAGACAGACACACGAGTGATGCTCTATGGGTTCCGTTTTTTCCTTTTGAGGTACGGAACCCTAAAAATTAAATATAAATGATGGTACGGAACCCTCAGTGGTCCGACTCGCTCTTGACCGGTTTTTTTTTACAATGACATTAATTTTCTCCTTAATCACTTTTCTCGTTAATCTTTTAGTGAAATATTTATGTTTCATTTTTTAGTTCGATGTTTTTTAGTTTTTTTTAAACTATAATTCATTTTTCAATTTGTTAGTCGAATTTGTCTTTAATTATTATACTTATATTAAAAAGCGATACTTGGATATGGTAGCCGTTTCTCAGGCTCCATGCTCTCCGGAAGGAAATCGTTAATCCTGATGATCCTGATCAGGATAATGGGATAAAAAAATTATATTAGGTACTACCTACCTACTTATTGTATTGTCATCGGTCCCTGTTAGGTGTGCAAAATTACGAATTAATCTGACCCTAAAGCATTGACGCCAAGACGAGCCAAGCGAAGCGCAAGGGCACTACCTACCTTTTCTCGAAGCACTTCGTCGTATTTTTGAACCTTCTTATCTTGGGTTTGGATTAAACCACATAAACAAAATTTTCGGGATATGATGTCAGTGGTTGACTTATTAAACCTATAAAGTTTCAATTGCATAGCTCTTATACTTTAGATTTTATTGATATCTAAAATACCCCGATTTCGTCACTGACTCACTGACTCACTGACTGATCATAAAAATTCTTAGGGTACTTCCTGAAGTCCTAGAAAGCTGAAACTTGGTATGTAAGCTAGTATTAGTACACAAACAACAAAAAAATTCTAAAACTTGGAACTTATAAACGGCCAAGCCTCATATTTTGACTAAGGTGTAGAGTTTGTGAAGTTAGGGCTTGGAGAGTTAGGGCGTGTAGAGCTAGAAGCTTGGCTCTACATGAGATCTGATAGCTTTTTGTCAGTGCGAGCTTTATGTGGTCTCGTCTTCGCAACATTTTACATGAAAATCTTTTTGGTGGGATAATACCTATATACAGGGTGTAAGGACAGCCCTCCGTAAACTAACAGGGTGCATTCAGCTACTCATTTTGAATCATATTCCACCGGTTTACTCAGGAAAGTTTTCATTTTTTCAATATTTTTTTCAGTTACATTTTCTTTATTTCAATGTAAATTGCATTGTGTGTTCGCAGCACTCCATTTATGTAAAAAAAACTGCAAAAAAAAACAACAACAAAAAAACAGCAATGGATGTTGAAATACTCTAACAAACGACGCGTGAAATCAGCTGTTCACTTTCTGTCTAGCTACTATCTGTTCTGTGCTAGCTACAGAGTTCAACGAACTCACCGCATACCTATTACCTACCCCTCCAAACCAGTAACAGACGCTTCGAATTGTGCACAAAAACATAAACAAATCAAGTTAATTGGATTCCCATAACGTTCCTGAAATAATTTCATGTGCCTGTCATCTTAGTATGACATACTGAATTCACCCCATCAGTCTGCGGAGGGCTGTCCCTTTCACCCTGTAGGTATGTTATCTAGGTATCTCAATGATTTTTATTGGGTAAAAATCGAGTTCAAAGATGCCGTTATGTACCTAGGTACCTACATACAAACATACAAACAGGTGAAGCTAATAAAAGCGTGTTAAAAAGTCGCATGACTTATAAGTATTGTATTACTAAGGCGCGGGACACACAGAAAAGACGTAAGACGCAGACGGGGCGCTGACAGCGACGCTTCTATATAATTTGTCCTCTCTTCCGCGTCCATTTCTGAATACAAAATGTACTGAAGCGTCGCTGTCCGCGCCCCGTCTGCGACATACGTCTTTCCTGTGTGTCCCGCGCCTAAGTGTCTAAGTAGGTAGATTTCAAAAATGTGCAAACGAATCTGTATGTACTTTTTGATTTCATTGGAACGAAAGTGCGGCGCCGTAGCGTCGTGTGAAGATGTAGAACAATAAAATAATCATGCAATAGGTACCAGTGGCGTGCACAGAGATTTCAGACAGGGTATGCACGGTTAAAATGAAATAAAAAACTTAAGTACCAGTTTCAGCTTCTTTCGGTCGGAGTCCCACCGACTAGATACCCTACCCAGTACCTAGTTACCTACATACCCGACTCTTACCACACGGCGCCATTGGCTTCGCATGGCGTTTGTTTGCGACCACCACAATTATCTAAATTATATCCGTTATATGTAGAACCAAATATATAATTTTTATGTTGATTTGTAAATAAAATGCAACAATATGTTTGTGTGTACGCACGGCTACAGATTAAGCTATACATTTCCAGTATAAGCTGATATCGCATTGTACAGGATTTCCTTACAATGAGAGATCAGTGTAAACTCGTAATGTATAGCTTGATGTGTAGCCGTGTGTACACAACCTTTAGCTGTTAGCCAGTAACAATTATCATAATACTTTCTATGTAAATAACAACGAATTACCAAACCCCGGGTACACACGGACCCCTTTGCAATCAATTTACTTTTTCCTCAAAAGCGTAACGTTGAAAAAGCGGCAGATTTTAATTTATTTGAACACACTTGGCCAGCACAGGTCTCACGGGTATAATTTTTCGTTTTTTACAATAAACTTACTAAATAATTACTTAAACAATCGATCACTTCCGCCCAGAAATACAACCGAACAATGATATTAAATCAATCGAAACAATAAATATGGCGAAACACATAGCAATTACGAACTAGGTAATACGAACAAATAAATTGGTTAATCCGACAAAAAAAAGTAGATCCTATACAATCAACAAATAAGCGGTGCTTTTACGGCTTCTCAATTTGGACGGTTTGCAATGTAAGCTCTGCTTCTAAAACTCCAACACGCGCACACATTTTCACGCACACAGTCACACTTTTGCTGTGTACTACACGAGAATTTACGTTGTATGAAAAACTAGCTCCTGCCCGCGACTTCGTCCGCGTGAAATTTCTTGTCCCCCAACGATGCATCGCATCGCAACGCCTGCCCGCGCTATTACTTCGTTTGCGCTTAAGCATCCTTTCTGACATTTTTTCTTTTTGCTCGGCTCCTAAGGTCCCTAGCGTGATGTTAAATAGCCTATATCCTTCCGCATCGCCTGCCCGCGCTATTACTTCGCGCTCTGCTCCTAAAGGCCCTAGCGTGATGTTAAATAGCATATATCCTTCTGTATCGCCTGCCTGCGCTATTACTTCGCGCTCGGCTCCTAAAGGCCCTAGCGTGATGTTAAATAGACTATATCCTTCCGCATCGCCTGCCCGCGCTATTACTTCGCGCTCGGCTTCTGAGGGCCCTAGCGTGATGTTAAATACACACATAGGGCAGCTTTTTGTGGAAATGAGAGAGACGAGAAAAGTTTTTAAGCAAAAGTTAAAGTTTTGTCAGGATAATGAGGAACAAATTAAGATGAACATTTTGGCATCGGAACATAGGGGCAAGCAGTTTCAAAAATTTTGGAAATCCACGCAAAGGTTGAGTCCAAAACCTGCGGTTCCGGTGAGCGTCAACGGCATGACTGAGCCTGGGGAGATTGCGGATATGTTTAGGAGGCATTTTGGAGTGACCTCGCGGCTTCAATCGGAGCGACGGGGTGATGTAGCTGAGAGATTGTCTGGTGTTCCAGTTTATATTTCATCAAAGGAAATACGGAACATCATACAGTCGATGACCAGGGGCAAATCTCCAGGTCACGATGGCCTCAGCATAGAGCACTTCCAGTATGCCGGTCCGCATCTCCCAAGAGTCCTATCTATGCTGTATAATCTTTGTGTGAGACACTCGTATTTACCAACTGATCTGATGAAGACGATAGTTGTGCCCATAGTCAAGAACAAGACCGGCGATGTCTCAGATAAGGATAACTATAGGCCAATATCGTTGGCTACTGTAACAGCGAAGGTGCTTGATGGTGTGCTTGAGCGAAGGGTAACTGGACAGCTCAATTTACATGATGCACAATTCGGTTTTAGAGCTGGGCTGTCCACGGAAACTGCGATTCTGGCGCTCAAGCACACGGTCAGGTACTACACTGATAGAAACACACCCGTGTATGCGGCTTTCTTGGACCTCTCCAAGGCATTTGACCTGGTTGATTATAATATCTTATGGTCGAAATTGCGGGAGCAAGGTCTTCCTAATGAGCTTATTAAGCTCTTAGACTACTGGTATGACCACCAAATCAACCAGGTCAGATGGTTGGGTGCGTTGTCTGGGGCGTATGGGTTGGAGTGTGGGGTAAGGCAGGGGGGGTTGACTTCCCCGGCGCTCTTCAGTCTATACGTCAATAATTTGATCGAGGAGCTCAGCAGCACTGGTATCGGATGCTCTATTGATGGTAAAAGTATTAATAGTATTAGTTATGCAGACGATATGGTGCTGCTGAGTCCCTCGATTGATGGTCTCAGACGAATGCTTGAGATTTGTGAGAGGTACGCCACGTCTCATGGTTTAGTGTACAATGTGCGGAAGAGTGAACTTGTGGTGTTTAGGGTAGGTACTAAAAAGCCTGGGACAGTTCCTCCGGTACGCCTTTATGGTGTACCACTAAATAGAGTGACGCATTTTAAATACCTTGGCCACATCGTTAATGAAGACTTGAATGATGACAGTGATATAGAAAGGGAGCGAAGAGCGTTGTCGATCCGATGTAATATGCTGGCCCGTAGGTTTGCACGATGTAGTAAGGAAGTGAAACTCACTCTGTTTAAGGCGTTTTGCCAGTCTTTCTACACGTGCAGCCTATGGGTTAGACATACGCAGAGGGCCTACAACGTTCTTCGGGTGCAGTACAATGACGCCTTTAGGGTGCTGTTGGGGCTCCCGAGGTTCTGTAGCGCATCGGGCATGTTTGCTGAAGCAGATGCTGATAGCTTTCAAGCTATCTTGCGAAAAAGAACTGCATCCCTGATGCGAAGGATTCCGGGGAGCACCAACAGCATTTTAAAGGTGATAGCGAATAGGTTTGATTGCCCGTTCCAGGGGCACTGGACCCGTATGCACTGCTGCAGGTCTGGTGCCGCGGGAAGCGGACATAGTTATAAGTATTTAAATTAGGTGTATTTTGTTACTTTTGTTTTATTTTATTTTAATCAGGATTTTTACTAACATAGTTTTATAAGTGTTACTAACAACTATATGAATCATGTGTTCGAATTAAATAAATAATAATAATAATAATAACCCCACCGCCGTATCTCTACGTTGACGTCGTGGTGGGGCTTGCGCGCTCCGAACTCTGGGCCTGTGCCAGTACACTTTGCCGACACAGGTCTAGGGTGAGGAGCCAGACCAAGAGAGATACAGAAACCCGCAGGGCAGCATGTGGCGAGCTGTTGGGCAGTAGCGACCCCACGGACCCTATCTCCCGGGAGTAGTCTTGTTCCTCATCTCTGGCTTGCCTTTATTGGCCGGCTGGAGTGAACACTGACGGGAACAGAGCTCCCACCTCATTCTTGCCTTTATTGGCTGGCTTGAGTGGAGATTCGCAAGAGCAAACGTGCTCGGAGGAAGGAAGTATTCCAGTAAGTGTTTGTAGGGATCTTAACCATCTTCCGGGCTCTGGGATTATTCTGAGAACCGTGGGATACCTCTCCACTCCTCACAAGTACCTCAGGACATGTTGCCCCCTTGCCGCTACGACACTATGTGCTAGCGACCGTTTACGGGGGCCCATTATTGAGTGTGCAAGTCACCCCCTGCCATTTTATCCGTGTATTATAAAACATTGATCCGGCAGGGGCCATAGTCAGTTCATAGTTTTAGGTAACCAGTCCACAACCACCCAAATCCATAGCCCAATATGTTTTGTATCCATGTTCTGCAATAGTCCTGCACCAACCGGGGGTTGTCCTTGGGTGCACATGCATAGTGCATACAGGGATAATCGTCGGCTGGTGCCGCCTCGTCATTTAAAATTGTCTAAGGGGCCTCTGCGAGTTGGCTTCGGCCCCTCATACGCCTTACAAAGGTCCGGGACCCCAGGGTCCCGAGATATGTCAAAGACAAAAAATAATAATAATAATAATAATGTGGACTCAGCAGTCATTGTGCCGATAGTCGTATCAGCCAATGGCTTAATTGCCAAGAGCCTCGACCAACACCTAAGGAGGCTCTCGTTGGGCAGCTGGATCAAGGGCTTGATTCAGAAAGCGGTGCTTCTGGACACGGCCCGCATTGTTAGGAGGTTCCTCTCTCTGGAGCCCTGACCGCCGGTAGCTTGGACCCTGTTCCCGATACCGGTGGGGTACTATTTTTATATTTTTAAATGTTTTTATTATTCTTTTTATACTAATATTTAAAAATGTAACAAATATGTGAAAAGTAAAATAAAAGAAATAATAATAATAAATAGCCTATATCCTTCCGCATCGCCTGCCCGCGCTATTACTTCGCGCTCGGCTCCTAAGGGCCCTAGCGTGATGTTATATAGCCTATAGCCCTCCTCAAGAACTGGGTTATAAAATGCAAAAAGATTTTTTCAAATCCGACTGGGGTAGTTCCAGAGATAGCGCGTTCAAACAAACTAACAAACTCTTCCGCTGTATTCCACCGACATTATTGAAATAAAAATCGAGAGGGTCGTCAATCCGCGGAAAATCTCGCTATTCAGAAAAATTACTTATTTGCACAACGCCAACTATGGGCAAATTGATAAAACGTCCGCACTAAACATGTTCGCTCAAGAGCGACCGGTATGAATTAAAGTTATTTTGCGTTTTAGTAATTTTATATTATCTCCGAAACTGTATGACTAATTGACATACTGTAAAGGCCAAATCTTATCTCCATGATGTCCTTGTGATCATAAAATAACTTATTTTGATAAGGATTAATGTTTTGTTGTTTAAATAATCATCCAAATGTAAGTATGTCTAAAAAATACTTTTTTAAAGCAATAAAAGATGTATAAAAGATAAAATATAAAAGATAGAAATATGGTGTCGCGAACTTTTTTGTAGAATTATTTAAGACGGACCAGACTGCCATACATTGTTCTAAATTATAAACAACCGTTTAGGCAGCGCATGCAAAAAAGTCTGTTTAAAGAGGTATTTCTTTCCGACTTGATATACAAAAATTGTGATAGCTCGGCTAATATGCATGATATAAATATAATTTATAGCTAGCACTCAGGAATAATGTAGCTTTCTACTTGTGAAAACATTTTTAGAATTGGATCATTAGTTCCGGAGATTACCCCCTACATACAAACTTACAAACATACAAACTTACAAACTTACATACAAATTTTACCTCTATATAATATTAGTCTAAATAGTATAGATAAGCAAGACGTAGTACCTAGTGCTTATGCCACGGGAGCGCTGCTTGCGCGGTGAATCGGTGGCGCGTGTTCGCCGCTCCAACGAGTTAGTTCCATAAAAAAGTAATAGATGGCGCGGAATCGCATTATAAACACGGGAATTCAAATGACGGATTTTATATTAGATTCATTTAATACCTAATGTTTTTTTTTAATTTAAATAGTTATTTATCATTTAGAGGGGCATGTATGTATGGGGACTACAGGGTATGCAGAGCTTATTTGCATGTATGGAGTGCACGCCACTGTGCAATACCGGTTTCCGATTTCAATGCGATTCAAGATTCAACTAAGAAGAACGTCAATGACATCTAACTGTCAACTGAAACTTGAAGGCTTGCAAATATTTTGTAGTTATCCTTAACCATTTTAGTTCTGTTTTTGGAGTTTGTTTTTGTTAAAATATGTCACTGACTTTGCAAATGTGTAAACAAGGTGCTGTTTTGCTAAATCTTCACAATATGGCGCAAGGTCATTCTTATTCTTAATTGAAACGCATTGTAAGTTATGTATTTACTTCTATGGTCGGACTTGACTAGCGGTTCCAATTCCAATTTTATATAAGTGGCTCCATCGTTTTAACGATGATTCTGCCAATGTCCAGGTTGAAAGAAACAAATAGTAAAGTATTCGCTATAGTTGATTGCAGTAAAATGACAATTCTAATCTAATGTCATTTTTACTATAGCGAAATGACAGATAAGAAGTGTCATTTTAGTGCATCTAATTAAAAGTCCGAGCATATTAAATATGTATGTATTGGTATTATGACATTTCAAAAGCTTTAAAAGTTCAAGCAAATATCCGTTCGAATCTAATATCAACAGTTGGCTGAAATTCTTGCAACATCGCTGCACAGGGAGATAACATTTTACAGCTGGCAACACTAACTCACAATCAGTCGCGCTGTGTGTGTGAGTGAGCTCAGATGATTTTCAAAACAAATTCGTAGTGTTCATTTAAGTATTTAATCATTCGACGTCGATTAAAATAGTTCCTGACGGCTCCTCTCATTGTATTTGTGGATGTTCTACGCGTGTTTGTCACTCAAATTATTTAATCAGGTCACAGTGATGTGTGTAATTCATTTCTCAGTGAGTCATTCTAGTTTTTGTTTGTGTTGCGTATAAAATAGGTACTGTAACAATGTTATCTTTTGCTTTTATATAGTTATTTAGTGATAGTAGCCTCGTGTTCAATCAAAGTGATGGATTCGCCGCCGGTGCCGAAGCCCAGGAGTGCGTTCCTGCCTCCTAGTGAGTCGGTGACCCGTCCCGTGCCTGTCCCGCGCACCAAGCTGCCGCAGCCGACTGAACGAGTCTCGGCCTCTGACATATTCAAGTCAATAAGTACAGTTTCAAAGCAGCTATCGGAGGATGTAGCGTTGAAAGTTAGTAATTCTGCTAAAACTGCCAATGAAAAGTTAGAAAGGTCCATCCAGGACGGTTCAAAGTTTGCTAAAGATACATTAGAGAAAACTCTGACAACATCTCGAGCTGTGCGACACTCAGTGACAAAATCTGTCATAGAAGGCACCAGGACAGCTGGCCTTAGGCTAAGAAGGGCAAAGAAACAAGATAGTCTTGATGATACTGACCCACAAAGATGTGTTTCAATGCCTGCTGTTGACGTAGGTTTGTTTGACAATATACAATTCAATTCACCACTTTTGGAACAAAAGAGGTTCCACAATGATGTAATTGGTGCACAGACAAATCAAGATCATCCCAACTTGCATCTGAATACATCAAATTTTGATGATTTGTCCCTGTTTTCCAGTAATTCAGACAATACTGATTCTGTAAGCAGTTTTTCCTATGACATGAGTAGGGAATTGGAACAAAATACTTCTAGTTTAAATTTAGAAAGTGAGCAGATGACATATGACATACCAAAACCATCGCGGACCAACAGCATAGTTAGTTCCATGAGCTCCACATCAGTTGGGTCTAGCCCCGACATCCCGGAGAGGAGAAAGAAGAGAGAAAGTGTTGCATCCATGGAAGTTATGAGACAAAATTCCATGTATGAAAACTGGACACTACCATTTCAGTCAGCAAACAACAACACTGCAAGGTCAGCTCCTTCCAAAGAAGCAGCAACCTTTCATGTAGATCTACCGAGGCCCAGTAAAAGTACAATATATGAGTTTGACCCATTGCAATCAAATACATCACCAAAGAAATATGACGGAGTGAGCAATGAATTGTTATTACTCGAATCCTTCTTAATTGGTGACACTTACGGCACAATAGTGGCTTCGGACAACACAGATGACAGCTTTGAGTTTTGTGAAAGTGAATATTTCAATCCCCCAACCCCACCAGAACGATCAGACAGTCTGTTTGAAACTAAACCAACAACTAAATTAAATGTTGTAGATAAAGATAGGAATTCTAACTGGTTTGTTGCAACTGATGCAGAGACAAAATCAGTTAGTTCAGTTACAGAAGATGACAATAAATCAACAAATTCAGTCATGCAAAAGTTCTCTCATATGCTTAAATTTGAGAAACTAAATAAGACATCAAAGATAGTGACACCAAAAGTTGATTGTGTAGAGCGACCCCCAGTTAACTCATTACCAGTGCCATATTTCAGTGGTCTGTTGACAAGGATTGTGTCAGGAGTAGTTGAGGATTTGTTCAAGAACTCACAGACCCGGTATTGTGTACTTTCGGATCAAAAGTTGATGTGTTACTCGGATCCTACAAACTCAGTATTAAAAGAAGCTTATACTTTGGATAATATTTACTCAGTACAGATTGTACTGCCTCTGTCTTCTAGGTAAGCATCAAATTGTTTTGAAAAGTTTATTTTATTGTTATTATATTATTGTTATTATACTAAATTACGCAAAATACGCGCATTGTCGTGGAGTTGCGGATACCAGCCCGTATTACCTATTACCTATACTAAATTATTAATAAAAGTCTTTTTGAAAGGCCAGTGTGAACTGATAAAGGATAAATTAATATAGTTTCCTGTTTAAAACAGTTTAGACCTTTGTTTATTTATTTCATTGCATTAATATATTATGGCTGCATACTATCAATGTATCAATGTTATCTTTATGATACTATCATTGGTAAACATTTACCATGTATTACAGTGAAGTACTTACAAGAGGCACATGCCAAGAATAAATGAAATAAGTTATAAAGCTATTAAACATTTCTTTTGTATTTGTAGACAAAGATTATTTAAACATGTTCAAAATAGTAATACCTATTTTTAAATAGATGATTAAGTAATTATTGTTAATTTCAGTTGATAAAATAACTGTTAAAAATGTATAAAAACTAAATTGAAAGTATATTAAAACTACTCAATTCTGTTAAAATAAACCCAATTTGTCTTATTTTTACTTTTATTTGGTCATAGCACAACAAGCAACTCATACTGCTTCGAGTTGACGGTTTCCTCTGGGGGCATGAGGAGTTCTCCTCGCAAGATCCTGTTCAGCTGCGCCAGCGCATCAGAACGTCGCAACTGGGCGCAGAAAATGGCTGAACATTTGACGTGCGGCTTCGCGACCAAGTATACCTCGGAGTTCACTAGATGCGGCTGGTGCTATCTGAAGGTAAGTGACATAAACCTGTTTCTGAAAAGCTTTTTAAGACTCTTCTGTGTTTACTGTTGCTTCAGAGTTATTTTACCTCTGACAGCAGTAACCCAACAGCAACCTTGTTGTAACGACAATAAAGATCATTGTGATTTAGAAAGTGATGCCAGAGGTAAAAGAACTGTGCTAAATACCATGTTAGCATTGCTGGGATTGGTTGATAGAGAAACAAAAACCAGTCGAAACAGTTGGCTTACCGAATTTGGGAGTCTTGTTTTGTTTCTAAAATCTAAGGTTTTTGTATTGTCTTAGGTACCTATCTGTAGCTGCGCGAATGCCTCTGTAAAAATAAACCTGTTAGCGTTAACACAAGTGTTTAGAAGTAGGTACTACATAATATGCATTTTTCAAAGTTGACTGTACGGTAATTAGTAATCTGTGTGTCAAGGTCCAAGAAGCTGTTGAGTCAGGGTACACTCGTATTTGTAGAGCCATTATGATATCATTACTAGTACCTACTGTTACCTACGTATAGAGTTACACTAAGTCGTCTAGTCATACTTCTTCCATATAAAGCAAAATCTAAACATGGAACTCTTCACTCCATTATGACTCGTTTTCTCACAATCTTAATGGTATGACAAAGCGAAAATATGCATTTCGTTCGTCATAATAAGCCATAATGCATACTAAAACTATAAAATTATGTTGTAAGTATGTCAATCATCATAATGATAATAATAAGTAAAGCTAACGAAGAGTACTTGCATAGACACAACCTTGTAGCCAGGATAATCCATCAGCAACTTGCTCTGAAACACAGCCTTGTAGAATCGGAAGTACAGTACTATAGGTATGTGCCCGACCCAGTTCTCGAAAATGGAAATATTACATTGTACTGGGATCGATCCATCATCACTATTGTTGCCAATAAGCCTGTTAGAGTGGTGGTGGACCGGGTAGAGCGGCGCGCAATGATTATTGACATAACGGTCCCGCATGACGGGAACCTCGTGAATGCCGAGAAAAATAAACATATCAAGTATCTTGACTTGGCTCACGAAGTTGTCGACATGTGGGATGTGGACTCAACGATCATTGTGCCGATAGTCGTATCAGCCAATGGCTTAATTGCCAAGAGCGTCGACCAACACCTAAGGAGGCTCTCGTAGGGCAGCTGGATTAAGGGCCTGATTCAAAAAGCGGTACTACAAGACAAGGCTCGCATTGTTAGGAGGTTCCTCTCTCTGGAACCCTGACCGCCGCGCCGGTAGTTTGGACCCTGATCTGTTACTTACCAGTACTACTATTTTTTATATTTTTAAATGTTTTTATATTTTTTATATTCTATTCCTAATATTTAAAAATGTAATTTATATGTTTAGTAGTGAAATAAAGGAATAATAAGTATTCGATTCCCGGTTAGATTCTGGAGAGATCGCTTGTATCGAGGTGTATTGGGAGCTGGTTAAAACGACCAACTGTCCAGAATTCGTCAGCATCTCTATCAATGTTAGGAAACGTAATTTTAAATCAACAGAACGTTTAAACTTACTCAAAACTTAAGAAAGAGAAAAACGTCACTCTGTGGCCACACACATGTGTCACGCAGGCGACGGACGAGTATAGCTAGCAATTGTAAACGTCGTACATGACACATTAGCTAGCTGTAGTGAGCGCGGAACTAAAAACAAAAAAAAATCGCTTTATCATTACGCACACAAGCTTTATATATATATGTAATTTATACGTATTGCACATTATCGCTATAGAACAGTAACCGCGAAGTAATCATACAATCGTTTAAAAAGTGTATCTAGTAATGTCCGGACTACACCAACAGGAAACGCCGTTGATTATCGCGATGATAGTCGTAGGCCGTAGGTGTAGCCACAACTTGTCGCGATAATTTGACAAAGGCATTCACATTGCCGATTGACGTTCGCCAAATTGAATGAGATTGACGTTGACCGCGATTATCGGCACAATTACCGCGTTGTTTATGGCGATGATGGGCATTGACTTTGACGTTGGTATGGTCCCAGCATAAAATTGTGATCAGTAACCGTACTGAGGCCTTAGTGCGAGTTTTTATACTTACTCGATCACGTTAACGTAAACGTCAATTTGTAATGAAACTGAATAAGCGCCGTCGACGGACTATAATGGGAAACACAATTATTCCATAGAAATTGACGTCAATACGTCAACGTTAACGTAAACGCTTGAATCATCGGTTGTTCTAGACTAATCAGAGAGCTTATGTACCTACAACACTTTCAATCGTGATAATTTTACTATCCTTGTTCACTTTGTTTTATAAATCAATCAAACTAGATAAATCAATTTTGTGTTATCTAAAAGTATAAGTCTTTGTCTGGATAGTGAATACTCGAGAGGGCTACGGTATACATACAGTTAGTTTTGATAGATAACTAACGCCTTTATAGTGCGTTCTGCACAAATACGCAGCGCAAATATGCGACAATAGGCCAACAACGGTTTAAGTAATGACCTAGTTGGACTATTGTGCTGAGCCCACTCCTACCACAGGCGCGTTACAAGCTCGGTTGGAGGGGCTAACAAGAATACTGATGTCGTGGATATATCGCGTTTTTAATGAGTAAGTAATCACTGCATTATACGATTTTAAATAGGAAATAATTTAGTAGGTATTGCACAGTATGCAATTTGTTTGTAATTTGAAAAGTAAATTCCATACAGTGGCAGGTGGTATTTAGCTTACGCAGAAGCATATACGCTGCGGTGTATATTTATCATTTCCAAATCCTTTGGTTTTTATGGAGTCCCAACGCGTTTCGCTAAATTCATAGTAATTTTAACTTACTACAAACATTTTGTATTCTGTTCGCATAATTAATATTTTATGATGCAAAACTAGCCTTCACTGAGCATTTTATAGCATCGTAACATTCCTTTCATCTTAATAAAACTAAGATTGCTTTATTTTTGTTTGCTATTCCGGAGAAAAAATAATTGCGTACCTACCTATTACCTAACTTAACAAATTTTTGGATTAAGTACGTAAAATTCTTATCATAGAACAAGGTTGTTTTTTGGCTGGTGGAACACAGGTTTTGTGGTGAGCTATTACAACATAAGTTGTGCATAAGTTGTGCATCTTCTAATCTGTATGTGTTGGATGTATTTACATCTGGATACCACATGTGTTTCGAGAATAACGGTACATTTATCTTGCAATTTGAAGGAGGCCTAGGTCAACATGTGTCGCTACAGCAATTGGTTTTTATTGATGATTGATTTATATTAGCGCGGCTCTGAGGCTCTCATTTCCAATGTTAGTTGATTTTTATGATTTATTTTCTTATTTAGGAGAGCTGTAATCAGTCAATTATTAACATAACATAATGTACAAAGTCATTGCCAACTGTCGCGCCAGTACCACAGATAATATATAACACCCACTACTAACTATACACCTAGATAGACCTCATCCTAGACTACAATAAATACTTGTACACAACAATAGGTATTTGAAGTAGGTACTTGGCGATATTTCTCACATTCAACGAAGTCGAAGACATTGTATCGCTTTTGCTGATTTTTTTCTGCTCTAGTTTCATGACTAATGTCTGCGAGTAGGTATAAAACTTTATTTTTGTCAACTAATAGGTAGATGTACTGAATATTTTATGTTATATTTTAAATAAAATTGTCTGCATAAACAATAATTTTGACAAAAACACCGAACACGCCATATTCTAGTTTAGATTATTGTAAATAATTTACGTCACCACGTAAAATACTATCTTAAAATACTGTTTCACTAAACAGTATTGTTCAGTCTGAGATCAAAGAACTCGTCATAATAGATGCTTCACTCAGTTTACGTTAATGAATAGATGGCATTAATTGACATCCATCACAGAATAATAAAGCTACAGTGGTTTATCTCGGCAGTGAATTTGAATTAATTATCTACGGCCGCTCGGTAGATAAATACGACTCCTTCCGTGCATAACTACCGCGCACTCGAACTGTTGTCTACTGAGATTTCGAAGCGCATCGTTTCGCCCGATTTATATGAAGATGTAATACTGCTTACTTTATTATAATGTGCATCCATCAACTACAGCAAACTCCACGCAAATGAAACTCCATTGTTTTAAGTTTCATGTAAAGATTTCTGATTTTAAATATTTTTTTCTGTATATACAGGGTGAAATTGAATAGATGCGACAAAATTTAAGGGGGTGTTCTACGCATCAATATGAACAACTTTTACTATGGGACCAAACCTAAAATCGCGAAAAAAAAATCAGCTGTTCAGTACATTTTGACGAATTATGCGAACATTAAATGTACTGAACAGCTGATTTTTTTTTCGCGATTTCAGGTTTGGTCCCATAGTAAAAGTTGTTCATATTGATGCGTAGAACACCCCCTTAAATTTTGTCGCATCTATTCAATTTCACCCTGTATGTATTTATTCTTGCTTTGGTGCTAAACTTTAAACTATTTTGGGTACATAAAGAGCATGATTAAGCGATAACCTCTGAACAGATCATATTTTATGTGAAGAAATTTACATACAGGAATGATGCGATGACTTGATAAGGCAACGGTGCGGTTTAAAAGAAGATGTATGGTTTAGTCATGCTGAGAGGATGAATGAAAGGCGACTAATAAAAGGTATTTACGAGGCAGATTAGTGTAAACGCCGGGTGGGGCCCTAGGAAGACATAATGGTAACCTTATTGGTGATGTTCTTCAGAAAGGTCTGGTGAGTAGTACTCGCAACAGGCGTGTATGGTATTATGAACGTAAACGAGGCAAAATAAGTATGTAAGGACTAAGTATCGTAGCTGGTGGCGGTAGAATGGGGTTACTTTGATACACGGGGTTACTTTGATAACAACTTTCGACTTACGAAAAATATATAATATAAAATAAGGTTTTGTTGATGTACCGGTTACTGAGCATTTTTAAGGTAAGAAAAACTTTTGATGCCTCCAAAAATACCTTATAGATTTTTTCATAAGACGAAAGTTGTTATCCAAGTAACCCCGTAGTATCAAAGTAACCCCATTATACGTAGTATCTGTTTACCCCCATAGGAAGAAGGTGTGAGTTTATGTATGTACGTAAATGAACATACGGTTATTTGCAAACAATGCTTGCTGCCAAGTGTCAATTAGTAATGTCGCACAAATCAGGGTGATTTATTTATTTATTTGGTTTACCAACAATTATATACACTGGTACAAGCAAAACAAAACAGATAAAGTGTAACAATCACTTACAGGTAAACACTGCATGCACAAAAAGTGATTCTTGTAGTAGGTACTAAATACTCTTATTCAAGTGTCGAATATGTTTATGCACCCACGTCACTTCCATGGGGGAGCGAACGACACCGAGTCTAATTAAAAATTCGTCGCAATTTCAAATGGTCCGCATGCGCTCCAATGGACTTTGATTAAATCGGGCTTGATGACATTCAATAGAATGACACCAATACAACACACAACAACTACCGATACAACAGTATTGTTGTACCTTTGACACGTATGCATGAATCAGTGCACTGTAACCGCTGTGGAGGGGCGTTCATTTTTAGAATGGTCTCTACCACTGGAAACGCGGGGTCTGAAATTTTTAGATAACTTACAGGGTGTGGCATCGACGACGCGCTTTTACCAGTACATAATTCTAAACCCACCAGCGGCAGCATTTAAATTGTTCGTAGGTTATAAAATAAAAATCTTCCATACGTTTTGACCGAGTAAGTATTCCAGTTAATGTATGAAACAGCTGATTTTTTTAAAGTGATGTCGCAAAATTGCCTCTTCTTCGTGTCGTTGGCACGAAATTTATTCAAATTTGGTTGCCCCAAAACTTCGCCACTTCCACGGCGTTATTGGTGGAAGCGCAGAGGTCACTTTGGCTGCACGTTTTAGGGCACAGATGTCAGAGGGGCAGGATAGGACGTGGAGCATAGTTTGTGACACAGCTCCACATCCACACCATGCTGCCGTTCCGTCGAGGTAGCCCCACTTTACGAGATTCGACTTACACTTTAACACTTGGCTTTGGAGACGGTTCAGGGACTTCCAAGTGGAGCACGGAAGGTTACGCCGTGCTGGAAGATGCTCGTTTGGTAGTAGATCCCTTTCCTGCCACAGTTTGCAACTGGCGTACACCGGCTTACCTGTTAGGCCGTGCGCTGCGTTAGGCGTGCGCACGGCGCGGGCGCCCGCGTGGCGTGCTGTTTCATGTGTGCTGCGCTGCGCTGATCTATGAGATTACATGAAAACAGCACGCCACCGGCCTTAGAGGCGCTGTCCATTTTAAGAACTGCGACTGATTTTTAGCCGTTGCGTCGGTACTTGAGCACCAAATAAAGGGCGTCTAGTGTCAGACTCCTGTTTGTGTTTCTCCAATGCGCTTGCAACTTCTCTTCGGAGGGGGGGTCTAGAATTATGTGCTGAATTCATGACACCAGTTTGTGAGTTTGTGCGCGTATGCAAATACTATACGCGGTGTAAGGGACCTCCCCTTACTACCGCGTATAGTAATTGCATGTGGTGCTACACGTCTCGAAAAAATAGTAACGCTTGTTTATGTTGCTGTCTATCGTCCTGCAATTGCATTGTGTGCGAAAGATAGATCTATTGTTTGGAATATTAGTGACACGTATGTGAGCTTTAGAGCGGCAAGATAAGATAAGAGAGCAATCCAAAGGGGATTGCTTAGCGATGTATGACAAGAGCAGAGGCGCAGTCTGCAGTGTCTAGCAGAAAGCTAATAATAACATTGTGCAATCGCTCTTTTTTGTTGGAGTAAAATACCAACAAGTCTTTGTAGTAGGTAACAAAATACTTGATTGCGGCTGAATTTTGTAAAGTAAAGTAAATTCAAAGAAAAAGAGCATTGAACTATTACATTTTACATTGTTAGTGCTAAGTTGGCAATAAAAAGCGCATTTCAAATTCTATTGCTTAAATATAATTAATTTCTGGCTTGTTACGTGTATTGTATTATTTATATTTATTGGCATGAAAATGTTTATTGTGTTAAATATTTGTTGGAATGATTGATTAAATCGTTTCCTTTAGACGAATTCGAATATGGATTATCCTTGTGAATTTTTCATAATTATGGATCTTAAAAGGCTGAGTGCGGATTGAGGATAACTGCGTTGCATTGCCTTTTTTTTTTTTTTTTTGAGGGTGGGAAATCATCAAATAACTTCTCCCGCTCGGGGTGCGGGAGCGGAAGGGCGTGTCAGACTTTTACTGACTAAAACCCACCCGTGTTCCTTCAGTTGCCTATGCCAGGGCCGCGGTATCTTCTTAAAATAACCCGCGACCCCAGCGGCGTCGGCCCTATTGGACCCTATCATTTGCTGACATCTCTTTGAGGCGCGCGTGGAACACAACGCGCCGTCGACACGGGCCTGGTCCTTACCGGATGGCGAGCTACCCGCTACTCACCGTCCGCAGGCCCGCGCCTACGGTGGCCGGAAATCGCCTCGCGATTCCCGCCGCCCAGGGCGTCTCCTGCGGCGACTGAAGGCGTGAGGCTGCCTCTCCCTCACGCGTTCCGCCTCCTCCTTCGCGAGCATTACTGCTTCGCAGAAAGAGGTGACGGCCTCCAATGCACTCTCGCTCCGCACCATGGCCTGAACCTGGGGCCCTACTCCCTAAGCACGAAGCCCGTAGTTTCGGCCTTCGTTACGGGCGTTTCTTACGCCGTATCACCTACGTATGGATGATTCGTTCGGGGCCCGAACGAAGTATGAATGACAACATGATTTGCCAGTTGTCCCTACTCTCGATGTGCTTTTGCCCGTCCGAAAAATTTAACTTTTACACTTGTTTTGATGGATCGTAATGTCAGACGGACGGACGAACGGACGGACGGAAAGACGGACGGACTTAGGGAGTAGGCCCCCAGGCTCAGACGCGAGAGATCGCCGCCGCCGATCGCCTCCGTGAGAACACGGCGGTGCTCTGCCCAAGCCGGGCAGACCTCCACTGTATGCTCCACCGTGTCCTCCGGGCGATCCACACAATGGTGACACCCGGGTGTTTCCTCCCGCCTTATGCGCGTTGCATTGCCTGTCAAATGCTTTCTCAACGCAGATGATCAAGTTCTACTTGCATCGGCAGATACCAGTTGCAAGATATGGTGTGTGAAAAATGTGATGGATGATGAAGCATATAAGATGAAGGGTGACTTGTAATTTGACGTGTTCTTTCCAGGATGTGATAGTGTGGCCCTTTTTGAAATAATTAAGCATCTCCACCTTATTTATTCTGTGGCTCGACTGGCTGTTCACACCGGTGTGCTGGTGCCTACTATTATGTATGAAAGTGGATGTTGAGTGCAAGCAAGAGGCATGAATGTTGAATAAATGCTGTGGAATTGCCAAGCGTGTGGTGTGTGACTATGAATGAAAGGCTTAGGAATAATGTTATAAGACAACGTTGCGATTTAAAAGAAGATGTAGGTTGTACATAGTGACAAGAAATTAAAATAGTACCTACTTATGTTTTGATGGTTTGGACCATTTTAGGAGGATGAGTCCAAGCCTCCAAGGCGAATAACAAACGGTAGATATTGTGAGTGGAATCGCCGGGAGGGGACGCCCTAGGGGGACATCATAGTAACCTTATTGGTGATGTTCTTCAGAAAGGTCAGGTGCGTAGCGTAGTACCACAGTCCATCATGAATTGGGTCCGAAGCGACCATCCTAAGATTGTCTCTATGATAAAAATCCACTTGTTTTGTTATGAAGGTGTTCTGCCAAATACTTAGAGCACATTTAATTTAACAGTCTGTCTACTTTGAAATTTAGTAAGTACCTACTGCTAACTTTTTAACTGCAATATGGAGACCATCGCTTTGAGTTAGGATATTTTCCAGTTCTCAAAAGTTCATCAAATATAAGTTTCGTTTAAAAACATGGCAACCGACTGACGTAACCACGAGCCATTGTATGGACGTACTTAGCGCTCGCTCGTCATAACTATCGTATTCGTATCCTTTTTTCCTCCAAAATTGTAATTGTAATTCCCGAGTTTTTGTGGTAAATATTGATGAACGGTCTTCAGCTTCATGAAGAGACCTACTTACTTAATTATTCACTTAGGTACCTACTTAACTGTAAAAATATTTATTAATTTGTTTGCATCAAGCGAGGAACTCGTGGCTAAGTAATAACAGCCGCACGGTTCGATCCATCAGGTTAAGCTACGCTTGCCGGGGTTGGTTAGTGGATGGGTGACCATCTTTACATACCGAGACTCCTCCGTTCCTCGGTAAAGACGTTAAGCCGTTGGTCCCGGCTGTCATTCATGAATCTTTGAAAGTCGTTACGGGTTGTCAGAAGCCCGAAAGTCTGACAACCAGTTTTGCCAAGGGGTATCGAATTACCCACTTACTGGGTTGTGGAGGGCAGATAGGCAGTCGCTCCATGTAAAATACTTGTATTCAGCTGCATCCGGTTAGACTGGAAGCCGACCCCAACATATGTATTTGGGAAGAGGCTATTAGGCAGATTGATTGTATGATGCATCAAGCGACAGTACCTAGTAGTTATTTCGTTAATGTTCAGTGAATATTATTGTAGGGATATTTTCGTAAAAAATACCAATTTCCCAGCAATTATCGCTTTTCTGTCTTTTCAAACATGTATACAATCTCTAAAGGCTCCTTCAAACAGACGCGATTCGCGCGCGACACAAAGACACCGCTCGTCGCGCTACACGCGGTGCCTTTGTGTCGCGTCGCGTTTGGCGCCTGTTTTTAGGAGCCTTTATTTTATTTTTATTTATTTTATTTTATTAATATCAGGAAAACTTTCAGCTAATAATACATTTCAATTTCCTGTACAATGTGTTAACAAATAGGTACGCGAAACCAGCCACATATGAAATACGAAAATGAATTACTTATACCACGCTCATAAAATACAAAACGTGATCAACATACTTTTAGGAAGGTGGTATATAATACATTATCTTATGTACGAAGTTATATGCATAAATGTCTTCTTTTCGTTCGTCTTGGGTTTACTTTATACTTATAAGTGACTGTATGTTATTCAACTAAAAATGGAAAAATGAATTTACTTAAAAAAAAGTTCAAACCGACTTCAAAAACCAAAAACGAATAAAATAACTTTCACATAAAACTTAACAGCTTCTGAAGTCGGTGCCAAGCTAAGGTGCATTGAAGAATTGAAGACGCCATTATAATAACAATAAGTAATATAAATAACTAAATTGCTAATTACTACCCTCGTCAGATAAATTCAAAATGATTACTCCCTCATAGTCTAAGGGGCCCCACACATTTAGGTACCGTCTGCTGGGCTGCTCATTCATAAAAAGTTTTTGACAGTGTTTATCATAGATATCCGATATCCGTGGTGTTTATGAATGACCGCCTGGCGGACTGTGTAAAGCGTGGGGCCCATAGGTTACACCTTATCTGTATACTTACCTACATTATTAGCAAATAAATGATTTATATTCTATTCCATTCAGTTATTCCCTCAAAGTTGGTTAATTTCGGCTAATTTGTTCATATTTTAACCAATCCGGACAATAAAATGTTCAAGTGTAGGCAGGTGCCTCTTGTACAAAAAATTGCTTTGGTAAGAGTTTCCTTAGTGTGCTTGCATTGGTCCAGAAAAGCTAAATGTCTTGTTCACGACAAAACTGCGACTGGCGCTCAGATAGTATGCATTACGCGTACGCCTATAATTAATGTTTACATAAGTTACATGGAAGTGGTCGCTGTCGCAGCCCCATCTGATTAGCGCGTTAATCAATTGAACCATTTGTGATATTATACAAAAAGCATACGTCATTAATATGACGTCTATGGTCAATCGGTAGAAAATTGTACCTTCTGCATCGGTGAGTGTAATCAATAGTGAATAGTCCCGGGAAATCCCGGAACCGAAAGTACCGGGAAATCCCGGAAATTTGCGTTGTTTTAGGAACCGGAATTTCCAAAACCAAATCCCGGTTCTTTCGGTACTTTCGGTAAAAGATTCGTGTTTAGAATTTTTCTAATTTTATTGCCTAAAATCCGACCGCTGCACTGTTACTATACTACCTAGCTACCACCGTTGCTACCTGTAATACAAGAGCATGATGCAAACAGCTCAATTGCCGTCAGATACAGATGAAGAGATAGAAAGTGAACCTCAATCAAAAAAAGAGGAGCTTAATGCAGAGCTTAAAAAAGCTACTGCTTGTAATAGAACAAGAATGACTCACAGTGAAGACCTTAATACGAATGTGAGGATCGAAATGGCTCTTTTTGAGAACGGAGGGGATCGTGGACGTTATTTTTCGCAGGCTTTCGACTTTCTTTTAACAATTCCACCGACAAGTGTAGAGCCGGAAAGAGTTTTTTCTTCCGCTGGGTACCTTTGCAATAAAATAAGATCACGTTTAAGTGATAAGAGTTTGGACGCTCTTATATTTTTAAGATCAATATATAGGCAGGAGAGAAATACTCTAAAAAATAAATAAACAGGTACCTAACCTAGATTATTGAGTGCCCCCATTTTAACTATAAGAATCAGACCAATGTAATATTGGTCTGAGCAAGTATTAGTTGGGTATTTTTATTTATAGTATTGTAAGGATGAATACCTATGTTTAAATTAAATTAAATTAAATTAAATATTTGTTTATTAATGGCAACTAGGCCCAATTGTTAGTAACATTTATCTTAAAAATTATTGTTAGTAAACACAGAAACAAATACAAAAGAAAAAACTGTAAGGTTAGCTGTGGGGTCTTCTGACCAGAACCGCCACAGCGTGCGACAACCAAGGTGCGTCGCACTTTTCAATGAACATACTTAGGATGCCGTTAGAACTAGACCGCGCCCTTGTTAAGATGGAATTTGTTTTTTTACGCATTATGGCGTAAAAATCATCAGTATGCGCAAAAGCGAACATACCGGAAGCACTACAATAGCGCGGTAGTCCCAAAAGCATCCTGAAGCAGTTATTATATTGAATACGCAGAGCGTCTAGCGATCTCTTGGTATGCTTTACCCACAGGCCACTCGTGTAGAACGATTGGCAATACGCCTTAAACAGCGTAACCTTTACCTCATTACTACAACGAGCGAACCTGTGTATCAGCATGTTGGCCCGGACCGCTAGCGCCCTGCGCTCTCGATCAATATCTACGTCGTCTTTGAGGTCTCCAGTTAGAAAGTGTCCCAGGTATTTAAATTTATCTACTCTTTTAAGTGGCAGCCCATTCAGCATTACCACTGGGTCGCTATGTACACGTCTACCGGAGGCCTCAAAGACCATGTATACACTTTTATTTACATTGTAAACAAGCCCATGACTCATAACATATCCCTCACACACGCGCAACAGCTCCCTGATCGAGCCGGCCGTTGGGCCCAGCAGCACCATGTCGTCTGCATAACTTAAGTTGTTTACACAAACGTTGTCTACCCAGCATCCGACATGCATGCTGCTGAGCCCAGCGATCAGCCCGTTTATGTACAGATTGAAGAGCTTTGGCGAGGTCAAGCCACCCTGTCTCACCCCGCACTCCAACCTGTACGTCTCGGACAGAGACCCTCCCCATCGAACACAATTGAGCTGATTAGAGTACCAATATTTAAAGATATTCAAGAGCTCGATTGATATTCCCGCTTCCCTAAGCTTCTCCCATAGGACATCATAGACCACAAGGTCAAACGCTCTGGAAAGATCAAGGAAGCAGGCGTAAATGGGGGTGTTTCTATCCGTGTAATATCGGACAGTTTGCTTGAGACTAAGAATTGCGCTTTCAGTGGAAAGCTTGGGCCTAAACCCAAACTGCGCGTCATGTAACTGTAAAATATTACCTAACTCTTTATCAAGCAAACTGTCCAATACTTTCGCTATTACAGTGGCAAGCGATATAGGTCTGTAGTTGGATGGATCAGAGATATCACCAGTTTTGTTCTTTACAATGGGGACCACCACTGTTTTCATCATGTTTGTTGGCAAGTACGAGTGACTGATACAGAGCGTGAAAAGCATAGCCAGTAACCTAGGCAAATGCACGCCTGCATGTTTCAGGTGCTCAATACTGAGACTGTCATGTCCGGGTGACTTGCCTCTACACATTTTAATAATAACATTAGCCACCTGCTTGGCAGAAAAACAAGAGAGAGACTTACCCTGACAGGCCTCCGCATTTACACTCTCGTTCGATGGTCCCAGTGGTGAAGACACTACAAAAAGATCCTTGAACATATTAGCTATATCCTCCGAAGTAGCAAGGCCCCCGACACTCACAGGAAGGCTCGGCTTAAGGTTAAGCTTATTGGTTGACTTCCAAAACTGAGCAAAGTTTTTCGATGACCTTTGCGATGACTTTTGCTTTGCGTTTAAGTTTTGCAAAAATATTTAAGTTTAAAGTTATATTTTTATTTTATTTTTTCTTAAATGTATAATTAGAGTCAAGTTGATTTAAAGAATTTGTCGATACAAGTTGTTCCAAACTATTGTTGAATTATTATATATGATTAAAATTTAAAAAATGTTTGTTAAGATTATCTAATCAATAAATATTGAGACTGATTAATGCTACGCTAAAACTCCATAGTTCCTTTTTTTGTAGATGTTACGTAAGTTTTAAATTATAATTTGGTTATGCAGAATTGCAATAAGAGTCATGTTAATTTGTTTGGTAAAGTGAAGATGTTTAATAAATGTTTCTGTTATATATTATGTAGGATTAGGTATAAAAATCGTTTAATGTTAAAAAATGTTGCTGGCATAATATACGTAATTACCAGTAAAATTATACTAAATAAGACTGATTTAGTGTCTATAAAACAAGAAATTAAACGTTTTATTTGATTTGATTAAAATGTTTTTACTTTGCCCTGTCATTTCGTCTTTTTTTACTTTCTCCGTTTCAACACTTTCAACTCTCTTACAAAGACTTATTAAAGTATCAAAAGTATCGATAGTACCGGGAATCCCGGTTCATAAGCCAGAAGGTCCCAAAAATCCCGGTTCTTTAAAACAGCACCGGTTCTGCATTCCCTAGTAATCAACAGTGTTTCGCCCCGTAATCTAGGTACTTAAGAAATTTTCTCTGAATGCCCTCAATACGAGACTTGTAGATCCCGTACTGTGGGTTCCAGACTTGTGATGCATACTCAAGGTGGCTGCGACTTGCATTTTGCATGTAAGTTGCATTTTCGAGTACAAAAATAAGTATTTCATAGTATTTCTCGACAAAAGTATAAAAAATAAAGTAAGTGACCGAAAATATCCCATGTCTCAAAAACTATTGCCTTATTATTATTATAGCAAAGCCACTAAGAAACATTATACTCTTTTTATTAATTATGGGATCTAATGATCCAACAATACCCCACAATGTGCATAGAATTTTTTTTCATCACTCGGTTACATGTAGGGGAGTGCCACCCCTAATTATTATTTTCACTACACCATTGTTTATCGGTGCTACAGTATACACCCTCTTTCGAATATGACGAATGACGAAATTATAAGCTACGAATCGAGCTCGTTAAAAGGCGCAAGAATATAAAACCGAGTTTTTAACTGGGTTTTTACAGTTGTGGTTAGGGTGTGTGCAAAATAGCGTGTTTTTTCCGTTCGGCTGCCGCATGCCGTTCGCTTATAGGAGTACTATTATTTATTCTGTGGTATAGGCTCTAATCTACCTTCAAGTATAACGAAAATTAGGTATTTCTTTAAAACAATTAATTATTGCTAATTTTTCTGATACTTTTCTCGTCATTGTTGACTTTAACATGAGTGGTCATAACTAGGTCCCTAGGTAGGACAATGTATTGCTTCTCCTAACGAAATATTTAACCTGGATTTTGGTCAGAACATTGGTGTGCTTAATAGGTTTGATACAATTATGGATCTAGTAAGTAATTTCAAACCAAAAAGTGAATGTGGCTGAATGTTCAAGCCCATTGGTCCCATCGAGACCTGCCATCCTGCCACCCAGCACATGTTTGTTCATGTACTTATACAAAGTACATAAATAACGCACAACCTCTTAAGGGGTCATAGTACTCACCATTATGAACAACTTTTACTATGGGACCAAAAAAAAAAAAAAAAAAAAATCTGAAATTGCGAAAAAAATCTCCGGGCCTGCCGCAGGTCCGGATAATAGTATCCCATCTTCTTGTACAGTGTGCACTGTGCACTTTCCCACCTAGATCAGTGAGTAGTATTATGAATATAATTTTTATTCCATAGATATTAGGCCGAGATTGTCGTTCAATAAGTGAGATTGTCATCACTAATGTACAGCGTACCTACCAACCTTCTTGCTGTACTCCATGGTACCAACCTACCATACAGGAATAGAATAAGATAGAATACTCTTTATTATGTACCTATACACCCTTTGTACACCATGTAAATTACCTTCACATCAACTACACTAACTGGCTAACTAGTAAATATTCTAGTGGATAAGTACAATAGGTTAGGGCTTTTGATCGATAGGAACGGCCGACTTGCACCAGTTGTTGTGGCTTTATCACTAAATTATTGTATGTTTCGTACCTTGCACCGAAGCTAGCGTATCTAGGACACATTCGACTACGGCTTAGATCTAATAATCTACGGCCTAATAACTAAGATCTACGCTTCGTAATTTGCACGTTCCTCGATAAGATGTTCACAGAATAGTTTTGTAACATAACAACATTATTTGAGTGTTCACGACGTCCATTTAATTTTCATATCTGATTGACTTGCGTTTTCACTTGTTATCTGATAGATTACTTACCCACTTTCAATTAGATAAACTTTCATGAAAATATCGTACTTATTGTTTCTTGTCGTGTCGTCTCGCTCTCAGAAGTGTCAATAGCATAAATAGAATCTTCGCATTGCTGGTCCCGTTTCGAGGAATACCTATTATATCTTAGAAATTATTACTATCGTCTGTGACATTTATTTCTCGGGAGGCTGAGGTCCCGGACCTGCAGGGCTACAGCTATTATTTGTGTTGGCTGTTTCCAAAATTTAATTAAACCTTAAAACGGAAATTAAATCACTCCCTGGAAAAGTTGTTAAAATATTCCCGTAAAATCCCGTCCCACCATCATTGTAGCTAGGTACCTACTTAATTGCATCGGCCGCCGTAATTGAATGCGGCGGCCGCGTCATCACCACGGAAAATTGTTATACGAAAGCAAATGTCCATGCTTTGAACTAAAATGTTAAAACGCCCTAAACAAGTGTCTTTACTGGCAAGTCTCCAACAGTGTCCGAATGAGGCAGCTTAAAATCCTCACAAAATAAAGTTCTTCACTTTAACATGGCTATGAATGAATGAATGAAATGCACCGACCCCAGTGTGGTTTGACCAGATCACCAGACTCGATTAATCGAATGGACTCAAAGATTCACACCAGCCTCTGTTGCCTCATGTTACATGGTGCAACAGCATATCAAGAAGTAGACCAGGGGCGCGATAGTGGTAGGGAAGAAGTGCCCTTAGGATATGGAAGGATTATAGAGCCGTACCGGATATGCATCCTATAGTAAGCAATGGAATTGTGGAGAGACGGGTGATATTTTTATGTAAATAGGTACCTATGGATCGACGTCGCCGCCTTGTTTTTTCAAGTCCAGCTTCACCGGTGAATCATTTAACGGGGTTAAACTGCATTCTCAACTCTTCTTCAGCTTCACTTTAACGTGGCTATTATTAATATCTTTTCCTCGCAGATACAGAACAAAAGAGAGACCATCAGACACAAATAAATCAATAATAGTCCGTATAAATGTTAGGATGGAAAGTGCTTACCTACTGTGACAATTTCCTAAGTACGCAATGTAATCCCTTCTGCCCAATGCATGTGTGGTGAAAGATGTCTTTGCAAGATAAATCGCAGGCCAAATAGAAGCGAATCCCGCGCGGGTTGCGGGACGCAATCCGCTCGCTCCCAGTTGTGTCAACTAACTTGTACGGAGGTGTTCGAATTTCAATAGTCGTGTAGCTTCCTTAGCATAACTTTAAAAGTCAGTTGTTTATTTTTTGTAAACCAATTCGTATACTTACCACTACTTGCTATGTAAACTACAGTGACAGAAAGTATTATATTATTATAACATCATCAAGATACACAAAGTGGATTAAATACCGAAAGGAGAAGGGAAACGCTCCATAGTTTCCTGTGCCCAGGTGTTAACTCAATCAAACTAGGCTTATTTGTAAGAGGATATAATAACAAGGCCTCACTGAAAAATCCAGGAATCAAGTTATATAAAGTATAGTAAAAGTGAGGTTACATTATGACATTGTCGATTTTTTTATGTTATTTGCGAAATATTTTTGAAAAGCTTCGGTTGTGTAATGGTGTTATGCATGGAGTGCAAGTAGAGAGCCTCCATGTGTGACGTGTCGAAGATCTGACATGTTTGGCACGCCCTGGACAGTCGCTACAGTCGAAGACAAGTCTCTACATCCAATATCCTGCACTTAAAAGCAGTAGGTTACTACCATAGAAATATAAAAAAAACAGGAGAAGTGTCAAGCGGGCGAATCTGTGTTCGCGCGACATGCTCAGTATGAGCCGTTTATAGTACAATATCCGTCTCCGCTCCGCGAACTAGTGCGCTTTCGACTGTGACCGGGACAATTTATTTATTTATTCCTTTATCTCAGGCAGCTGTGGCCCATACAAAATACAATTAGTACACAAATACAAAAAAATACTACATAAAAAATATATACAATACATATAAAAACATAACTTATAAACTAAGACGCACAAAGTGACGGCGTCGTGTTACGCTGCGCGGTGTCGGATAGCCTGCCGCGAAAACGTCGGTAGACTACACCCTTCAGCCAAAACTCTTCCTTTAGGAGAATCGTGTCGAGATCGTATGTCGGAACACGCACCACAAACGACTTGAAGTTGGTGTTGGTGTTATAAGAATGCCGCGTTGCTCAGTGGTTTCTTGTAAAAACCGAAGCCATGTAAATCATGGAATCACTTCCCATAGGTAAGTACAAGTATTATACCGTGTTTGTCTTTAAAATCATGAAAGGGACAAAGTTAATTAGTTCTTTTGTTTTTCGTGTTCTATCTTTTACATCCGTGTGATGTCGGTTACTCAATACTTAGGTTATCGCGATCTAATCGATTTTTATCTTTTATTTTTCTTATCGTTTCTTATAAAAATCTTGACATAAATATTGTGAGATACATCACTGGTGATTAAACACAAAACATGACATCACGCCTATAATCCCCGAAGGATTTTGCAGAGATGTAGGTACTTACCTAAAGTATCTACACCCCTATTTCGCCGGTTATGTATGATGTAAGTGTCATGTAATAGCGGACGTGCCTACTGCAAATCGACCGGGCACAAATCCAGACTGGGCTGCTACTGCACCAATAACCCAATAACGCCATGGGAATCGAACCCAAGGCCCCATGATGCTCATGCTCAGCCATAGATATAAGAAAGAAGGAGATGTGCCCAGTACGTTAAAATGTATCGGAACCCTGTGTCTCCACTTTTTTCCTTTGTCACTTTCATGATTTTAAAGACAAATACTGTAAAATACTTGTACTTACATATGGAAAGTGATTCCATGATTTACATGGCTTCGGTTTTTAGAAGAAACCACTGAACAACACGGCATTCTTATAAATAGTCACAGTCACAGTCTAAAGCGCACTAGTTCGGGGAGACCGAATTTGTACTATGAACGGCTCATACTGAGCATGTCGCGCGGACACATTTTCACCCGCTTGCCACTTCTCCTGTTTTTTATATTTCTATGTGCTCAGCAGTAGCACTTGCGACCACTAGACCAGGTGTTTCTAAACTTTTAAGGTAATGGAACACTTACCAAATCCCTTTTATTTTCTGGAACCCCACAGCAAACTTACAAATCAAAGACAGTGCAATTTAAATAAGAACAAATTTTTTATTAGAAATAAGTCAATTACCTAAGTATTTTAAAAGTGAAACATTATCTAAATCTTTCTTAGTGAAATATTTTAAAAGTGAAATTATGAAAAAACAACTAAGTATATTGACCTTAAATATTAAGGGCCCTCGCCCACGGGGACTTTTGGTAACGATGCTGTCGCGCGTTTCGCAAACGCGCGACAGCATCGCTACTTGAATCGAATCGTGGTGTAGGCGAGGGCAAACAGATAGCACCGCATCGCGACTGTATCGATACAAACGCGCGACGACATCGCTACTGCATCGCTACAAAAAGTCGCCGTGAGCGAGAGCCCTAACGTGAAAAATTAAAATGTTTCACTATTTTATTAATAAATGCTTTAAAGTTCGGTATTTTGACTGACAGTTGTATTTGATAAATAATTTTAAAAAAAAAATCGAAATAGTTTCATTGTTTCAAACAAAACTCTCGTTAATAGCGTTATCAGTGAATAAATTGACCTAAATAAATTCATACTTGTTATCTGTTCCTATATCAGCCAACCGGCACCCTAATATTGTTAATCCATTGCTTCGTATGTTCGAAAATTTTGTCTGCTTAACAACGTAAATAACGCAATGAATGTTGTTGAACTGTCAATATGACAGGAAATTACCCCGTGGAACGTCTGTTATGTGGGGTGTCGGTGACAAAACATGTCACTCAATGCAATTTTCGAATTATGATCCATATCCTCAAACAATTTGTCAATTTTATACATGGTGGGGCGTTAGTGCGCCGGATCCGGTGTCATTCACCTTATGTGCATCGCCTCGATGCACCTTAACCCGCGTAAGAATTCCCAGTTAGGACCAATCAGAAATGTATCCTCGGACAAGAGGATCATTTGTTTAGTTTTTACTATAAGCATATAATGTTCGTAGTTCGTAGGTATGTAAGTTGTCCTTTTCAAAATTTGCAAGTTAAATTTGACCCACTTCGCGGTGTTCGATTGAGCTGATATTTGGTATACGTATTTAAAATCGGTGATAGTGCAATATTTTGTTACCGTCGAGCTGTTCCGAATAGGGAGCTGGAAAGTGGCCACAGCAACTCAGTAATAAAACGACGCAACCCCATCGAGTTTGGGGCTCGTGTGATTCGTCTTGACAAGGACTCTGGCCCTAGATGATATCTAGAATTCTAGACTGATAAAAGCTGAAGTATTTAAAAAATTAAAAACCGGCCAAGATCGAGTCGGACTCGCGCACCGAGGGTTCCGTTCCGATTCCTGAAAAGTGTGCTATTTAGAGACATCGTTTTATTTTTCCTGTAAGTTACATAAACTTCTATCACATAGAATAATTTCAGATTTTTATCTTTGCAAACTTCGGAGATAAGGGGGGGGGGGGGGGGGGGAACGGTATTTTTTACATTTTTCATCAAAAGTCGAAAACTATGCAGCCTAAAAAAAAAATAATGTTTGAGAATGTGTAAGCAACGCTTTTTCATATGATACCCCACATGCCCAAGTATGATTTGCATTTCCAGTCCACTGAATCGGTATCGTACAATACACTAAGTTGGTCGGGTGTTATTGACATACAGGAAGCATGAAGCCACTTATTATATTTGCTACACTGCAATCCAGGAGACTTTTTCGTTATTAGTTTTACACATTTTGCTTTGAATTTTTAAGACCCCCTTTTAAAAATTAAATTTTATGATAAGTAGGTACTTATTTCTTATGTAAGTATGTAGGTGTATACCTCTACCTAACCCATGGGGTAAGGCATGATGTTACGTGTTGACATTTTTCATCTTTTATATGTACATAATTTGTTTAAATAGCTTATTTTCATGCGGACAAGGACAATGAGGACAAGCCTTAAGGCTAAATGCAGTACTGAAACCAAATTTTATAACGTTGTTTATGATTATACACCATCTATGTATTTATTCTACCTGCACATATTTGCAAATAAATTATTTGAATTTGAACATTCCAATTCGCACAGTTCGCACCCCTAACTTTATGAAAACGGCTTCACCAAGTGTTCGGCAGTTCATATAATATCTGGGAAAATCGAATTGAAATATCACTTCTTCAAATTAGCCATGAAACTAATGAACACATTACGGACGGGGCGACTATCAAAAAACAAAACTCACCCTCTCTGCAATCACCCTCTCTTTTACAACTTCCGAACGTTTCAAGCTGGGAGAAAAATTACGCATCAAACTCCTTCAACAAGTTTCCATCTGTCCCTAAATATTTGAAATGTTTCTTATTGGATTGAATTCTGCCTAAACTGAACCATTTGTGATGAGAGCAATTAAGTGCATTTTATACCTATACTTAGATAAGAAATTGAACGCACAATATAATTGAACAAATGGAAAAGTTATATCTGAGATGCCTAAAAAGTTTTACCGTTTACTGACGATTCTTCAATGTAAAGCTACGTTAGTACTATTATTTATTCTGTGGTAAAGCTGAGAATTTCCTTGACTTCAACAAACCTTGGTCCTCTGATCCCATGTCTGAGATTTTGGCAGTCGCTCTTCCGTCTACTTGACAGATAATATGTTTATTGAAGAATGTTTCGAATAATGTGCAAAAAACACATAATAAACAGCAACACAATAAACATTATTTTCGTGTTATTGGAATGTACAACCGGTAATCTTAATACAAAAAAGATCTGCGTGTTGATTCTATAATTGATTCATGAACGACGTGTTTCATAAATGACCGTGCATGGAAACGAATTGAGTGAATGCAAACATTACTGTTCGCGCTACCACTTTGTGTTTAGAGTGCATCTCGTTTTTGGATAGTTTATCGCAGTATGAATATGGATGGTTATAAGAGACCATAGAAAAAATGGATGCACTGTTTGAATGATGATATGATCACGTAACACACTATCTATCGGATTCTGAATAATTTTGAACCAAATTGCTAATCCTTGTTTCATATCTTAGAATAATTCTTAGCTTCATTATGTTCGATAATTCTAAAGTGCTGCATATTTAAATTGTTATTATTTTAATTTTCTATTTGATTGTGATGTTAAAATGTTACCTACTGTAAAATTATTGTATGCCATTATGGCGGGTCATAGCTGTGTACAATTTCGGAAACATGTAACAACTGTTATTGCTTACCTATGTACCACAATAAAGAATATTTGTATTTGTATTTTGTATTCGAAAAGTTTGTCTGCTCGACAACGTAAATAACGCAATGAATGTTGTTGAACTATCAAAGTGAAACCGATTGGAATCAGCAATACAACTCCATAAGTTAGCATTTACTTCAAATGTAGCGATTTCATGAAATCATGGTGTTTGAGGTAAATGCTAACTTATGGAGTTGTATTGCTGATTCTAATGATTATAATTCTGTAAAGCCATACTAGCTACGGCCGCGAATCATATTTTAATCAACATACAAGCTCACACTGACCTACAAATTGCAAAAAACGTAAGAAATTTTGAATTTCGCGGGCTACCCTGGCGCTTTCGCCTTAACTGACTGTGGGGAAAGGGTTCATAAAGGGTGCAATAGCCTCCAGTGCCGAACTTTTTAATTTGTTTCGAAGGGTCCAGTTTCAAATAATTGAAAGCCCTGTTATGTCTGTCCCCATCATAAACAAATCTATGTTTACCGATCACTCTGGACGTGAGCTTTATTATAGAGCAACTGACGCCGTGTAGCGCGTTGTGGCGAGTTATTCCCCCTTGCACTGCGACCCCTCTCGACCCCTGCCACCCAACCCACTCCATTCTCGCCGGTGTATCTCCGGAATGTTATGGGTTTATTACATTCATCAAGGCATCAGAGGAATCGACGATGAATGTCCTGCTAAAGTCAATATTGGTACGAGTATCTATGGTGTGGTGGCGTAAGTTGTTAAATAACATAATTAACATGACACCTATTCTATTCCTCGAAGGGTTGGGTAGAGGTGAGTACACATTGTCCCGTGTAATATTTAAATCTAGGTATACCTATAAAAAACCGGCCAAGTGCGAGTCGGACTCCCGCACGAAGGGTTCCGTACCATTATCTATAAAAACGCAAAAAAATCACGGTCGTTGTACGGGAGCCCCCTTACATATTTATTTTTTTCTGATTTTTAGTATTTTTTGTTTGAGGCGTGTTTGCTTCTCGTGTTTGTACAAACGCTCTACAATACTTACTGTGCTTCACTTTCGATATGCGTGGCGCGGAGTCCTCGTGTTTTTATAAGTCTATGGGTACATTATAAATAATACTTACCTACTTTAAAAGGGTAAAACTGCTAATGCACTATAGGTACCTAGTTATTTTTCCCAAATTGCATCGCTCTATTGTAAATATAAGTTTGTGGCTAAGTAATAATAGCCGCACGGGTCGATCGATCAGGTTGCCGCGGTTGGTACGTGGATGGGTGACCTTTACATACCAAGACCTCGCCGTGCCTCAGAAAACACGGTCCCAACTGTCATTCGTGGAACTTTGACAGTCGTTACGGGTCGTCGGAAGCCCGAAAGTCTGACAACCAGTCTTACTAAGAGTTATCTTATTACCCAGTAACTGGGTTGTGGAGGATAAGGCAGTCGCTCCATGTAAAATACTGGTATTCACCTGCATCCGGTAAGACTGGAAGCCGACCCCAACATAGTTGGGAAAAGGCTATGATGTTGATTATGATATATTACCTATAATTTTACGGCATTCTATTTACATGAGCTTTAAATCCTATTTAATACCTTCTACCATAAGGATTTAAGAAAGAAGCCTTCTACACGTATAATAACAGCAGTCGCGATGTAACGTTACCTATGTAATACCATTCAATTGTCCGCTCAACTTACCTCATATGTGTTAGAAAGTCGTTTGGATTGATGTCGTGGAACCACCAAATAAACTATGGTTAGTTTTATAGAACATTGTGTGTCTATGATCTCTGTACTTTTCCAGAATAAAACGGTCCTTGTCTGTCATTAGCGTTCACAGTATTCACGTGTTTTTCATTTCAATATTCCCGTTCTATTAGGTTATGGGCCCAGAAACCCCGTTTAGGAAGTCTAAGTACTAGTAAATACGTTGTTTTAGCTAGAATAGGTGTGTGTGCTATCAGGTGTGCTACCTAGTAAAAATAACGAAAATGTCGAACGCATTCTTGACCAACGTGCCTAAGCTGTTGGGTCGTGAAAATTATCACGAATGGGCGTTCGCAGCGGAGAACTTGCTAGTCTTGGAGGGCATGTCTGACTGCATCAAGCAAGAAAGTTCAGATGCCAGGGCTACAGAAGACAGAAAGGCGATGGCGAAGCTAATTTTAACAATAGACCCGTCGTTATACGTTCACATTAAGGAAGCTAAAAGTACAAAAGAATTGTGGCAGAAAGTGAAGACCATGTTTGATGACTCAGGATTTTCACGACGAATAACATTGTTGAAGAATTTGATATCGATTCGTCTTGATAACTGTGAGTCAATGACGAGTTACGTTACGCAGATTATCGAGACGGCTCAAAAATTATCAGGAACAGGTTTTTCCGTTAACGACGAGTGGATTGGCTGTTTAATGTTAGCTGGTTTGCCTGAAAAATATTTCCCTATGTTGATGGCAATAGAACATTCCGGAATCGCCATTACAGCCGACGTAGTGAAAACAAAGCTAATAGATTTGACAGGTAACGATTGCGAGGCGGGAAATGCATTCTTGAGCAGAGGGCATAGTCGTCAAAGTTCGAAAGTTGGTAGTACTGGAAAAAGTGACAACTCCAGCCAACGTCATGGCGGTGGAACGTCCGGCTCATCAAATGTCAAATCTGACAGTGACAAGTCTGACAAGTCGAAAGTGAAATGTTACCGTTGTAAGCAGTTCGGACATTATAAATCACAGTGTAAACAAAGTAATCAGCCTCAGATAAAGAAGACAAACGCGTTTTCGGCAGTTTTCTTGAGCGGAAATTACAGTAAACAAGACTTTTACTTGGATAGTGGCGCGAGTGTTCATATGGTTACGGACGTAAACATGATACAGAATGCATCTTTTACTACGAGTATCAAGGAGATTATTGCAGCTAATCACAGCGCAATGCCAGTGTTGTGCTCGGGTGATGTTGATATCATGACCGTTACTCCAGATTGTCTGTATGAAGTTACTTTGAAAGACGCTTTGTGTGTGCCTAATCTAACCACAAACTTAATCTCAATTAGTCAGCTCATCAGGAATGGCAATAAAGTTGAGTTTAAAGAGAATTGTTGTTATGTTTACAACAGAGAAAACAGTTTAGTGGCTGTAGCTAAACAGATTGATGGTGTTTACAAGATGGTCCTGGAACAGAAACAGTGTTTGTTTACATCAACTTCTTCAGCAGCTAGCAGTGAAGTTTGGCACCGGAGACTTGGCCATTTGAATATCAATGACCAGAATAAGATGAAAGATGGAGCAGTCACAGGAATATCATACAGTGATAAGTCAGTGATCAGCAAGAAAACATGCACCGTGTGTTGTGAGGGAAAGCAGTCACGCTTACCATTTGGTCATGCGGGAACGAGGAGCAGCGAGCCATTGGATGTAGTCCATGCTGACGTCTGCGGCCCCATGGAGGCTAAGTCATTGGGCGGAGCAAGGTATTTTCTTATTTTTGTTGATGACTTTACTCGTATGGTGTTTGTTTATTTTCTCAAAGAGAAAAGTGAAGTTTTCAAGTACTTCAAGGAATTTAAATCAATGGTGGAGAACCAGCAAAGTAGAAAGATTAAAATATTCAGAACTGATAATGGCTTAGAGTTTTGTAGCAATTTGTTTGAGAATTTTCTAAAGGATAGTGGCATTATACATCAAAAGACTAATAGCTACACTCCAGAACAAAATGGTTTGAGCGAACGTGTCAATCGAACCATTGTTGAAAGAGCTCGATGCTTATTATTTGATGCGAGTTTAGATAAGAAGTTTTGGGCAGAGGCGACAAACACCGCTGTCTATCTTAGGAATAGATCTGTTACATCAGTATTAAATAATAAAACTCCGTATGAGCTCTGGACAAATAAAAAACCAGATTTAAGTCATGTTCGAATATTTGGAAGTCCGGTGATGGTACATATACCTAAAGAGAAACGACTAAAGTGGGACAGTAAATCGAAAAAGCATATACTAGTTGGTTTTTCCGAAAATGTGAAGGGATACAGAGTTTATGACACAATTAAAAGATGTATCACAACTAGTAGAGACGTTGTCATTCATGAGGATACAGAAGGAAACTGTACATCAGATTCAAATGTATCAGTTTCAGTTGGGGATATTAAAGATGATGAAAAGTTGAAGGTCATTACGAGTCCTGTAGATCTCACAGAAAGTAATGAAAAGTCTCATGATGAAACTGTAATAAGTCTCAACACTTCTTCGGAATCAGAGTATGCTGACGGTTTGACTGATACGGATTTAACCTTGCAGCAAGAATCTGAAGAAGAGGAGGAACCAGTGTCACCAGAACCAGTAATTACGAAACGCGTGAGGAAGCAGCCTGTGCGGTATGGGTATACCAACCTATGCACAACGTCCAGTTCAGACCTATCCAGTGATCCTGTTAGTGTCCGAGAGGCACTAAATTGTACAGATCGAGACAAATGGATTGAAGCAATGAAGGACGAGTTGCAGGCATTTGAAGAGAATGATGCGTGGGTTCCGGTTGAAGAGTTACCTTCTAACAAAACTTTAGTGCAGTGTAAGTGGGTGTTTAAAAAGAAAGCAAATAGTGATAAAAGTGTGCGATACAGAGCGCGTTTAGTGGCAAAAGGCTTCACACAGAGGGCAGGTATCGATTATGACGAGACTTTTTCGCCTGTTGTCAGGCATTCTACTATTAAATTGTTATTTGCACTGTCTGTACAGCTTAATTTTGATATTACTCACTTAGATGTAAAAACTGCTTTCTTGAATGGTTATCTCAAGGAAGACATTTATATGGTTCAACCAGATATTAATTGTGATAATAAGAAAAAGGTAATTGTAAAATTGAATAAAGCAATTTATGGTTTGAAGCAGTCCTCTCGCTCATGGTATGAGAGAGTAGAGCAATGTCTTTGTGAACTAGGTTTCAAAAGGAGTAAACTAGAGCCTTGTGTTTTTACAAAAATGTATGATGATGTTAAAATAATTATTGCCTTGTATGTAGATGATTTTTTTGTTTACTCAAATTGTAAAGTAGAGACTGAAAAATTAATCTCTGTGTTGAGTTCTAAATTTAAGATAAAAAATTTAGGACAGGTTCAGCAATGTTTAGGTGTAAGAGTTAAAATTGATAAAGAATTGAATGTTATTACTCTGGATCAGGAACAATACATAGATCAGTTGCTAGATAAATTTAATATGTTAAATTGTAAAGTTGCTAGTACTCCTATGGAATGTAAATTAGATATTGACAAGTGTGAGACTTGTGATCATGAAATTCCATACCAACAACTGATTGGTAGTATAATGTATCTGTCGGTTCTTACCAGACCTGATATTTCTTTTTGTGTCAGCTTTCTCAGTCAGTTTAATAAATGTCATACAAATGTACATTGGAATTATGCAAAGAGAATACTCAGATATTTAAAGAAAACAAAGAATTATTGTTTAAAATATGTAAAAGAAAAAGCTGAGCTTGTTGGTTTTGTTGATGCCGACTGGGCTAGTAACACTGTAGACCGCAGGTCATATACTGGTTATTGTTTTACCATGTCAGGGTCAGCTGTTTCTTGGGAAAGCAAAAAGCAGAGAACTGTGGCATTGTCTAGCATGGAAGCGGAATATATGGCCATAGCAGAAGCCAGTAAAGAGGCTATGTATTTAAGATCCTTGCTATATGAACTGACTGGTAATTTGGGTACATTGTTAATATACAATGATAGTCAAAGCGCACAGAAGTTGGTGGCAAATGATGTGTATCATAGAAAAAGTAAACACATAGATATTAGATATCATTTTGTAAAGGATGCTGTTAATAATAAAATTATTAGATTGGAATATTTGCCAACAACTGCTATGCCAGCTGATGTTCTTACTAAAGCTTTAAGTCCTGTAACACATTATAAATGTATTGAAGGCTTGGGGATTAGTCAGATAGAGTCATAGTGTTAATAATAATAGTAACTATTATTGTTTTATAGAAATGTTTGTTTATTTGCTGTAGTTGGGGTGTTAGAAAGTCGTTTGGATTGATGTCGTGGAACCACCAAATAAACTATGGTTAGTTTTATAGAACATTGTGTGTCTATGATCTCTGTACTTTTCCAGAATAAAACGGTCCTTGTCTGTCATTAGCGTTCACAGTATTCACGTGTTTTTCATTTCAATATTCCCGTTCTATTAATATGTTTATAGATAGATACACGGGCAATAGTTGTGTTATTATAGGGTGCACTAATTGGACGCCCAAAGCAATCACGGGAATTAAGTCAGATGATATGAATGGTTCAACAGTCTAGGATTACATTATTATATCAATTAGAGGATTTCTGGAACATGCCACCCACACCTGTCCGGATGGTACCTATCACATTGTTTTGACAATTCAACAATCAATATTATCATTCGAATGAACTTTACGTTTCTCGTGCCCAAAATATTGCTTCTCAATAAGTATCTTAAGGTAAAATCGAAAATGATTAACGATTCTTCGTGCTCGAAAAAAGTCTCGACGAAAAGCAGATCCACGCGAAACACAATGGCTTTTTGTTTTTGTAATTACCGGTTAAAATGTTACGCTTCAGTCAAAAAACGAACTTTCTTCGGTACTGGAACTCACTTCAAAGACCCGCAAACACATGAATTTAAAAGCTTCTATTAAAAAATTAAGTTGAGCGCACCATCGCCATTTCACTCACACCTGCCACAAATCCTGCTAGAATCATTGATGAACAATACGAACAGCAAGCCCACCACACTACGACGCTCTCTTAAGACGCAGGCTCTCTCGAAGAGGCCTTGAGTGGTTAGCTTACGTGTTCTATGCTGAGCTCACGCAACGCGTCGTACGTCCACCCAGTAATAGGACTCGCCCATCAAGGAGCGCTGTCCTAAATCAGGAGCATTATTAATTTATTATACATAGAACAAAACGTATATTAATAAAACACGTATAGATAGGTACTAAAAGATAAATAATTAAATCACTTAGGTCCGTATTACAGAACGTCACTCAATACTCAAGCATTACTTAAAACTAGATTCAAGCCATTTGATTGGTTGAAAACTAGATTTAAACAAAGATCAGTGCTTGAGTTTCTTTCTGGAATACGGACCTTAAACTCTTTAAAGTGGTGAAGGTTTCATAAAAATTCGCTTGACAGTTTTAACGTGATTCGCAGTTTTTTATAAACGTTATGCATACCTTTACAAATTAATTACTAAGTAGGTAATGTAAACATAGTCTAAAATAATCACATATTAAGTTCTTAAAAAAATACTCTAATTTAACATTATATTTTTCCAAATCATTATCACTAGGTACTCGTTTAGACGTGATCTTCAGTTTAAAATCACTAAAAGTCGGTCGCCTTAAGACTGACGATGAATATCTGAGAAGATGAGAAGATTGACATTTACCTCGAACCCTCTTTGAAGGTCCAAACAAACAAGGTTTGCCACCAATAAGAAAATTACTTAAGGTTGAATGTTGTAACGAAATGACAGTTAAGAAGTGTCATTTTACTGCAGCTAATAGCCGCACTCTTAAAGAACTGTTGCAAAAAACCGGTTTAATTAATTTACTACGAAAAAATGCCCGATACGGACTTAACGGCAATATTTACATTGATATAAAACATTACATAACATGACGCCTGTGTTACTACCATAAGAGTTGGGCAGAGGTAGGGCAGAGCCAATAGTAGGTACACATTATGCCAGTTAGATTTAACTCCCATTGTCACTAATCCAGACTCCGGTCAAAAACACTAAATATACCTACATGAAAACGTGTGTCCAATTGTAATCGTAACTGCATCAAATAAAATGTTGATAGGTACTAAGTAAGTTGCCAATATGAATATGTATGTCAATTAATTGAACATTATGAAAAATGCAAGTAGATTTAGTTATGTTTTTGGGCCTTTTAAAAGTCCAGTCGCAGTATCTGGGTTAACTCTTGGCGTTACACTTAGGTACCTACTGCCTGATGAAGTGATGTACGTACATATGCTCTCGTGTTTTCACGGGCTGTGACTTGGAACAATAATTTATCTCTGGTTCTTCAAATATAGACTGCTCGAGCCCTCAGCCACTGCGTAAAGTTACTAATTGCGCACTAAAGCTTAGCATGCATTTTCGATAACACGTTCCCGGTAATCCGAATACCTACACCCCCTCAGTCCTGTTCACTTACTGGCCGCTTTGGCCATTGTATTGTTTGGGCTATATGGTCGTTGACTTTGACTGACAGCTCTCAACATAGTAAGTAATTCAATCCGGCGCACAGTGGTTCGAAATCGATGCTCCGTGGACAATTGAAATCAACATTTCAGGTACAGAGCTCTGTACCTACTTATACTTGTGTGACTGTGTTAGCATTTCGCTAAACCATTTAATTTTACAGTTTAATTTCAGTGATTCTAGTGAATTTCAATACTAGAGAAAAATAAAAAAAAACTAATAGGTAGGTTGGTAATTTGTTTCTAAAAAAAAAACCTTTTGAATTTTCTGACACATTTTTCCAAAAAAATATGAAGAAAGTAAGTATGGCTTTGCTAGTAAGTCTACGTAATGAAATTCTCTGGAACTAAGACTCGAATGGAAATTTTATTATTCTCAATCAGTTCCATGAGATTTAATAACATGCTTCAAAGGAAATAGGTTAATTGAAGATTTGAATCATTTAATTTTGTACGAGTAGAATTAATTCGATTTTTCTCTGGAAATCTCAATGAAAATTAATCATCAATTAAAACACCTACAGACGCTGGAATCGATAAACAAACGCGACAAAACGCTCCACAAATAAATCAACTCAAAATCTTTGTTCTGGTTCCAGGGCGTGGGGTGGCACGTCCGTCCGGCCCAACTCTGACACCCTTCGTCCACCACCTCTATAAGCTCCCTTTACCGACACAGATGGGTATTATATTCCACTATTTTACTATATTTTACAAGCACATTTTTTTTTAAAGCAACATGAAAAAACTACATTGGAGAAATAACCTTATGTAGTCGCAATATCAATCAATCAATTCTGGTCGCTTTATCAATTCCAGGGGGTTTGTTTGTTTTGACTGAGTATTCATAGGTATTCATTTTGGTTGCACTGAGTACACACGGCATACATCAAGCATTGCCAGTTTACACTGACCTCTCATTGTAAGGAAATCCTATACAATGCGAGATCAGCTTATACGGGTTTTTTTTTTTTAATAAATGATTATAAAGGAAAAATAAATGTATAGCTTGATGTGTAGCCGTGTGTACACAATGCTTCATCCAATCTCACGTTTTTATGCACTAGGTTGAAACATTTTTAATGTAATATACTGTCTACATCGTTACGGATCGTCGGAAGCCCGAAAGTCTGACAACCAGCAGGCCAATTCTCGTACTTAAAAAACGTTAAAATTCAAGTTGCGGTGTCATCTCAGCGACAATCAATGTCAAAAATGTAGGGAAATTAGAGGCTTTTTTGACAGATTGCGACTGGAGATTAGAATGCGAACGTTCTTAAAATTACGAGAATTGCCCCTCAGGTGTATCGTACCTATACTCGGGGAGCTATTTCAATACTATTTGTAAGCAGCAGTTAATTGTGTCTGGGGGATGTTTGTTAGACACAATTAATTGTGTCTGGGGGATGTTTGACCGCTACGACTGATCTGGCTGCTTCCAAATAGTATTGAAATAGTTCCCCGAGTATCATTATATAAAAATTAGGACTGAATCTATAAGTAGGTAAGATGACGTCATTTTTTGCTTGAGCTTCAAAGCGTCTGGCGGAAAAAACAGAAGTGAAAAATAATAAAAAAAAAAAAAGAAAGTGAGTAATATTTTTACGTAACTTGGTACCTGAAAATTGGCCGTCGCCGTCTACGTTCAAAGTACATACTGTTAACAATATACCATACATTTTGTTAATCAGAAAATAAGGTCTGGCGGCCCTGGGACCTTGCTAATATACGTTATTTTGACTGTTTTTGTATTCATAAACTGTATTCTTACTGCTCTCACTAGCACAAAGTATTGGGAAAAAAGATAGCATACCGTCCATGTGAAGTCATGACAAGCCAACAACGATAACACCCAGAACTAAGCGAGCGATAGCGAGACCACCCAGAAATACTCTCACACAAAAAGCTCACAAAAAAAAAACAAGATGGCTGTCACAGTGGAAAGGTAAAGTATATCAGGGTACAGGTATAGGATATCGTATATGAACTCTAGGCTCAGCCAGTGCCTAATATTATCCTAATTATGTCATGAGCTCTTCCGACCTTTTACTGTTTTTCACAAGTAAGTAGGTACTTTCTACACAACCCGGTCGTTGACATTGTCTGCGGATTCCTAAGAAAAACAAAAATTGTCTCGCCGGTTCTCCTTAACGTTGACCTCCACGCCCTCGCCCTTTGCTAATTTAAGCACTTACTTAGTTATAATTTTGCTTCGTCTCAATTTACTCGATTGATATTGTGCTCAGTGCGGGTACCTACACCTACTCACAGTACTCATTATATTGATTTGTAAGCTTACACGTGGCAGCCGTGGCTGTAATTAGTTCAAGAGCGAGTCGGACTCGCGCACCGAGGGGTATACCTACCATCATTTATATGTAATTATTGTTGATGATTTCTGAAAAAACTGTGCTATTTAGAGACATCGTTTTATTTTTCCTGTAATATTTACATAAACTTCTATCACATACAATAATTTCAGATTTTTTTCTATGCAAACTTCGGAGTTAAGGGGGGAGAAACGGTATTATTTTTTTACAATTTTCATCATAAGTCGAAAACTATGCGGCCTAAAGAAAAATAAAAAAAAATGTTTCAGATTGTGCAAACAGCGCACTTTCATATGATACCCCACATGCCCTAGTAGCCCCACTTTGATTTTTTAAGATTTTGATTTTTCAGACCCTGTGGCAAAAAAAAAAAAAATTATTTCTTTCTTATTTGCAAAATAGTTGGGTAAACGTCATCTAAAACTGTTCCAAATTTCAAGTTGATAGCATTAGCAGTTCTTGAGATATCCAGCTGTGACAGACAGACAGACAGACTGAGTCGCATCATAAGGGTTCCTTTTTAACATTTTGGTACGAAACCCTAAAAACCATGACACAGCGCTGCGAACAATAGAGTGAAGCATGCGCAAAACTACACCTCGCTCTCTGCATACACGCTCACACGGACCAAACTACAACTAAAGTACACCTCACATAATTATGTTGACGAAACCGTCCTCACGTCACTGTTGACAGCGCAATGCCTTTTTATTTGGTCTGAGGCTTAGGATGGTCTGAGTTGACACCATGACTAAAGTTGTTACAAAATAATAGGTCCATTTTGACAGCCCAACAGGCCCATATCGTTTCATATGCCAAAGAGGGACAAACGTAGCGGGACAAAGAGGGACACTTCATGTCAAATCGGACTTCTTAGATTGTTTTAACTTTAGGTAGGTACTACATTGTGCTAATAATCACCAAAGTCATCACACGAATCTTCGTTTAATACCATGCCAAGTGCGATGCCATCATGCATCACAAAACGCGATGAATATCTGACATTGGTATTTGAGGTATTTAAATTGAGCAGACAGGTTTACGTTATAATATTTTAACAAAAATGTGACGTATTTTTGTATTTCATAAATCGTCGTCGTTCGTCGTCTACTTTTAGCAACAGGTCGGCGAGACTTGAGGATCAAACTAACAGGTCCCGAGAATTTGTGTCTGCAAATAGATCAGCGATTTATATTGCTGTTGTAGACGGATTTAGGGTTTACGATTAAATTGTTGCTTCTTCTTCTTCAAATCGCTACTTAAAGTCTTTTAAGTATCATTTTCGAATAGAACTTTAATGTTTTATATATGTACCATAATCATAAGCAACTTTAGTCAAACATTAAATAAAAATAAAATAAAATAAAATAAAGATTTATTGAACAAAAATGGTTGAACAATCAAACACAAACAACACCACGAGTATACAATAATAGCGTATTACAATTATATAACCACTAGTGTTATAAGCAGTCTGTATGAACTCTGGTATCCAAAGAAAGATTTAACTTGTGTTATGGATACCAGCATTCTCACATAAATGACATACAAAGGTTACATTGGTTGCAACAGACGACGATGTCAAGAGTGGCGCAGTGTACAAGAGAAAATCACACTAATATTATAAATGTGAAAATTTGTGTGGGGGTGTGTATGTGTGTGTGGGGGTGTGTATGTGTATGTGTGTGTGCGTGTGTGTGTGCGTGTGTGTGTGTATTTGTATGTTTGTAACGGCGGGACCAATTTTGATAAAACCTGGTATGGAGGTAGCTGACACCCTGGATTAATACATGACTACCTTTAATCCCGGTCTTCGCGGGTGAAACCGCAGGGAGCAGCTAGTGCGAAAATAAAACACATGAGTGAGGAAAGGTTTTGTATTCAAGTCTGAAGGATCATCCATCGTACCAGGTTAGCGTGTGTCTAAAGAAGTGATGCTTAACATGATAACTTTATAAGATTTTCCGTTTCTTCGTAGCTTTGCGCTTGTAACCACCTTTTGACCCTAACTTTCAATTCTTTAAAAGTAGTGGGATATATGGAGCAATGTTTGTTACTTAAATTATACAGTCGACTCCCGATACCATAGAAATGCCGACGAGCAAGTGCCGTTCTGCACCATTGAGTAGGGCATACCGAGTAATACCGACGTTTGTCTCCGGCATGGGAATTATACTTCACCGTCAGGTGCTTACGCATAACTGTGTGAAGCACAAACAGCTGCCTAACAGAAAGTACCTGAGTTTCTTTGAACAGACAAGATGTAGGATGTCTAAACGGTTTGAAGGTCATAACCTTTAGGACAGCTCTTTGCGCTCAATACACGTTAAAGCTCAGAATCCACTTTGAGGCTTCGCTCTAGATAATGTAATTACTCCGTACGACCTCAGTACGGCTTACGGCAGTATAGGCTTTATAAAATGACGTGGTTACATGCGTGCATTTTTGATGCATAGATAGTACCTACAAACCTCTGAGACTGGAAGCTGAACCCAACAAATCTGCCTGCCTTTTCCCGTCTATTCCGTTGGGGTCGGCTTCCAGTCTAAACGGATGCAGCTGAATACCAGTATTTTACATGGGGTGACTGCCTATCTGACCTCCACAAACCAGTAACTGGGTAATACGATAGGTAGGTACCCTTTGGTAAGACTGCTTGTCAGACTTTCGGGCTTCTGACGACCCGTAACGACTGTCAAAGATCCACGAATGACAGCCGGGACCAACGGCTTAACATGCTTTCCGAGGCACGGAGGAGCCTGGGTATGTAAAGATGGTCACCCATCCACTGACCAACCCCAGCAAGCGTAGCTTAACCTGATGGATCGCCCCGTGCGGCTCTTATTACTTAGCCACGAGCTCCTCCCTCGCTCCTGGAAGCCGTCCCCAACATAGTTGTGAAAAGGCTAGGCATATGATGATTATTGACAGGGAGGCGTTTTGTGTTGTTGATAAAAGATTCTTGCCCATACATATCTTTCGCATAGAAACTTAATTTTTTTGTCCCTCTGCATCAGCCTACACTGTTTTAAAATAACATAGGTATGTACTTACATTACATTTACATGCAATTCACGTAATTGTAATACATTATCAATGTAACGTGTTTTATCTATGGAATAAGATATCTATATCTTATGTGCTGATAACGTTCGGAGATTAGGAGCCTAATGTGGAACGGCACGCCTTAATGCATCTAGTGTTATCATCATATTGATTACTAGCTGTTGCTCGTGACTTCGTCTGCGTTTGTTTTGTACATATTTCATAATTTTTAGGGTTTCGTACCCGCAGGGTGCTAAACGGAACCCTATTACTAGGCCTCCGCTGTCCGTCCGTCCGGCTGTCTATCAGCGTGCTGTATCTCATGTACCGTAATAGGTAGACAGTTGAAATTTTCACACATTGTGTATTTCTATTGCCGCTATACTTAACAAAAAAAAAAGTTAAAAATTAAAGAAACGCAAGAATCATATTTTTTTAAATATGTAGTGTTAAATATTGTACGGTGGTACGACGTGGGTGGTGTGAGGCCGACTCGCACTTGGCCGTTCTTTTAATCAAATGTCTAGGATGATGGCGAATTTTAAAGATTGGAAATCTCTCTTTGATTACGATCGGTTTAGTGGTTTGAATTGAACGTGAAAATAAAATGAAAGCAAAATTATTTGCATTTGCAGATATTTTTAATAAGTACATTTCCAGAATACTTATAATTTCTTTTACATATAACGACGTCTCTTTAAATTAAATTATTTTAGATCAAAGATACTTATTCAATTTGTGCTTGAAAAGGTAAAGCTTTCAATGCTGATCTCCTAGAACGTGGGCGCAAAATTTTTTCATTAGGGGCCACAAAAAATTAAAGAAATTTCAGGAGGGGCCAGAAAATAAAATAAAATGTAGTCAGAGGCAGGGTGCACGTTGAAGCATTAATCGCTAGTTTTTCTCTAATTAGCTAAGTGAAAAGTTAAAATTATAAGGTCACCCGGGGCTATTGTAACTAGGGGGCAAATGTAACGGATTGAAATAACTCCTTTTGTTTTTGCGTTTCCATGCTGTCTAGGATTAATCAAGCAGTTACATTTGTCCCTTGGTTACTTGGTTGATTCTTTGAAAGAAAAGGTGTTTTTTTTAGTCTACCTACTTGTGTGCAAGACTTCACATTCTGCGATACCAAACGCGTCACAGTTTTAATATTCCATTCGTTCAGTTACAAAAGGGCACTTACTTAATTCATGGTTTGAAGAGGTAAATATAGCACGACCCTTTTGTGTCCTGCCTAAGTTCAATTTCCAGTAATTGATAGCTTTGTGCTTCTTTTTTTTACATTTTGTAATACTAAGAATTAACAATTGAATTGAAGTTTAGGTCTCTTCTGTCAATTCAATTATTAATTGAATCAAAGTTTAGGTCTCTTCTGTCTTAGTGACACGCGGGGTTGCGATAGTCGTGGAGAGGATCCGGCAGTTGGGACTCGAGGTGGCCCTGCACAAGTCCGAGGCCATGTGTTTTCATGGTCCTCGGAATGCGCCACCGTCGGGTTCCCAAATAACGGTAGGAGGGGTTCACATCGGAGTCGGGTCGACGATGAAGTACCTGGGACTCGTCCTCGACAGCCGGTGGAACTTCGTGGAGCATTTCCGACGTTTGGCTCCCAGACTGGAGCGGGCTGGGGCTGTTTTGAGGCGGCTCCTGCCCAATCTGGGGGCTCCAAACGCCTCCTTCCGGAGGCTCTACGCGGGGGTCGTGCGGTCCATGACCCTTTACGGGGCACCGGTGTGGGCGCTTTCCCTAAGGCTGCGGCCAGCCCAACGGTTGAACGCGTCCCAGAGGGTCATGGCCATCCGGCTAGTCCGGGGATACCGCACGGTCTCCCGGGAGGCGGGGAGCCTCCTTGCCGGATTGCCGCCGTGGGATCTAGAGGCAAAGGACCTCGCGCACGTGTGGGAGTGGCGCGAGGAGGCGAAACGCCGGGGCGTAACTCCGCTGCCGCGAGAAATCACGGTACAGCGGACAGAGCTCCGGCGGGATCTCATGGCGACATGGAGAGCGCGACTGTCGCAACCCAGCGCTGGGCATGCCACAATTGCGGCGATAAGTCCCCTCTTTGAGGAGTGGTTAGAGCGGCGCCACGGCGTCCTCACCTTCCGCCTGACACAGGTCCTCACCGGACACGGATATTTCGGGAGGTTCCTTTTTCGCATAAGGCGGGAGGAAACGCCCGGGTGTCACCATTGTGTGGATCGCCCGGAGGACACGGTGGAGCATACAGTGGAGGTCTGCCAGGCTTGGGCAGAGCACCGCCGTGTTCTCACGGAGGCGAGCGGCGGCGGCGATCTCTCGCGTCCGAGCCTGGTTCAGGCCATGGTGCGGAGCGAGAGTGCATGGGAGGCCGTCACCTCCTTCTGCGAAGCAGTGATGCTCGCAAAGGAGGAGCCGGAACGCGTGAGGGAGAGGCAGCCTCACGCCCACAGTCGCCGCAGGAGACGCCCTGGGCGGCGGGAATCGCGAGGCGATTTCCGGCCACCGTAGGCGCGGGCCTGCGGACGGTGAGTAGCGGGTAGCTCGCCGTCCGGTAAGGACCAGGCCTGAGTCGACGCCGCGTTATGTTCCACGCGCGCCTCAAAGAGATGTCAGCAAATGATGGGGTCCAATAGGGCCGACGCCGCTGGGGTCGCGGGTAATTTTAAGAAGATACCGCGGCCCTGGCATAGGCAACTGAAGGAACACGGGTGGGTTTTAGTCAGTAAAAGTCTGACACGCCCTTCCGCTCCACCCAGAGCGGGAGAAGTTATTTGATGAATTTCCACCCTCAAAAAAAAAAGGTCTCTTCTGTCATCTATGGTTATAGTAAAAATAAGTATCTATGGTTAGGTGACTGTTATTGAGAAATCCCGTGTGTTTATAATCTACTGTTAAGTATATTATTTTATGATAGCTGTTCGTCAGGAATAATCTGTAAAATGCAACAGTCAGTGTATCACAGCCAGTTTCTTTATCAAAAGTAACAGCCAAAGTAACGTCACAAAGTCAAAATAACGGTTAATTTTGTTTCTTCACAATTTTAGCTGTTGCTTTTATTGTTCCTTTTGCCTCTAACTCTTACTGATAACTTTAGTTGTTGTTGAAGACACTGACTGAACAGACAGTTTCTTCATCAAAAGTAACGTCACAAAGTAAAAGTAACGGTTAATTTTATTTCTTCACAATTTTAGCTGTTGCTTCTATTGTTACTTTTGCCTCTAACTTTTACTGATTACTTTAGATGTTGTTGAAGAAACTTACTGTAAATGTTGCTCTTTTTCTCTTTCTTTTTTCTTTCTTTTTATTTTTTTTATTTTTCTTTTTTTTTGTTGTGTAGTGTCATTTTGTGTTGTGTTGTTTCTTTTGTAGTTTTTTGTTGTGTTTTTTCTTTTTCTGTTTTTGTTGTGTTCAGGGTTAATTTTTCAAGTGGGCGTGGATGCCCAAATTAGAAACTATGTGGAATATTGTAATGCTGAATGCAGTACTATCTTTGAGACGTCGAATCCAGCTATGTATTGAAAACAAATGTTTACCATTTTGAACAAAATCAGTTAAGGTTTAATAGGTATAGGCAACATAAGAAAAATAATAAAAGTATTTTGTTTAAAATGAGCACTTTCCTTTAGTTCGCCATATGTCATTATTTCCCAGAATTCGATCCTTATTAGCCACACTATCGAATGTTGTAATAATACAGTGTGTGAGTTTTTTTTAAATCAACGGATTCGATTGCTGGCTACAAATATTGATTTTTCAAAAATACAATGATGCAGTTTTAGTTTTCATCAAAATCGATCCCGAGACTCCTTTGAGTAGGTACTTTTCGCTATTCCTCATAGTTTGGGATTAGCCTTTAAAATTTACCTGTATTATATGCGGGAAAGGAGGCGTTCATTAATTCACTTAAAACTTCGCAAAGCATTTCTACTGCGCGGCTGCGGGTGTCGACCTCAGCATGCTTAGCATGACCGCCATAGAAACGGGTTTTGTCGACGGAAGAATAGACAAAATGGAAGATAGTAGAAATATTTGTACGCATTCTACGCGTCTAAGCACGGCAATGTGTAGTTTTGTCTATTCTTCCGTCGACAAAACGTCGTCATGCTAAGCGTGCAGGACGAGCTGCTTCTCATATGGACAGCTGTACGTCTCTCTTGAAGAGAGACGTACAGCCGTATATACTGACGTCAAAATATAAAGAGAGTCTTTATATTTTGGCTGCTGAGACCAAAACTCATACAGGGAAGTTTTATAAAAATGTGGTTGTCATTTTAGTATATACCTAGTGGTTCTTACGACTTCCACGCGAACGAAGTCGCGGGCAGAAGCTTATCTCATATATACTCATGATAACAAACAACTTTTACTATGGGACCAAACCTGAAATCGCAAAAAAAAAATCAGCTGCCCCATACATTAATGTTCGCATAACTCGTCAAAATGTAGGGAGCAGCTGATTTTTTTTTCGCGATTTCAGGTTTGGTTCCATAGTAAAAGTTGTTTGTTATCACGAGCACAATCATGTGTTTAGGTATCGGTCACTAATTACCAGTCACCCTATATAAATAAAAAGAGAAGTCCTAACTGACTGATTGACTGACTCGTTAACGCCCTGCCCAAACCCTTGGACCTAGAAAGCTGAAATTTTGCACAGAGGTTCCCTTTATAATGTAGACAAGGAATAAGGAAGGCAGTAGGTTTCCGAGGGATACTATCCGACATCCACGTAGGCGAAGCCGTACGGGAAGTGCTAGTTATTAATAAAGGTATCACAAATAGATTGCTTCGGAAGGCTGTAGCCTGTAGCTGAAATTATTTTTCCTTTGTATTAGTTCCCTAGTAGGATATTTTGAAGTGTTTTGGTTATCTCGATTGTTCTTATCGTTAGCTTGATCAAGAACCGATACTGGATACCTGCCTTTGGTTTTGAATTTAAAACAATGTTGAAAGTAAAGTGGGTTATGAATGTACCTAGGTACATACTTAAGTATACTTTCTTTGTCATTCTCTGCAGCACTCAGGCTCAGGAGTAATCCTAATCTCCCCTTGCAAGCAACCCTCGTGGCCTCGTGCAACTAACCTTGACTTTCATTTCTAACAGAGGTCAGAAAGGGAATATCGAAGGGAAGGCGACTGGTACAGACAATAGGACATCAGGTTATACCAGACTGACAAACTTCTCTAAATGATTTTATAGGTACCTTAAAATGTTAATGGTTAAGTTCAAAATCGAATACGAAAATTTGGCGGTTTATAGTAACTTGACCTGCTGCTGTGTGTACATCTCTCGACTTATTTTGGGGTCAACATACATAATTACTTATACTTGTTTTCGGCACACCCAACTACACAATTAATTTCTAGCTCAAACCCCGATTAAAGTAAAATACCGTAGTGTACCTTACCAACAAATTAGTACCTAATGTAAAACTGAGTGAAGAAATACTTAGGTAGGTACCTACTAGGTACTATTTTTTTCGGACAAGTTTGTAAAGTTTTTCAGGTTCAAAATGCGTTTTGGTTTATCTAAAATTACGAAACTTTCTTGCGTGTACCTAAGGCTACAACCCCCACCACGCTCTTTCTGACCTTTTAAGTTTTTCCTCGAAATCTCTTGTCAAAAAACACGATCAGTTATTTTGTGACTCATGCATGAGATTTTCGTGTATTAGGCCAGTAGTTTAAGACATCGTACTTAGGTCGCAAAAAAAAATCTAATACTTACTGCGTTACGTTACGTACGTTTTCCATTTTGCTATAATCACTTAGCCGCCAAATAATATGGAAATAACCATGCCTAAATGAAGCGATAATAATTTGAAGAGGATTGACATCCCAGACATGCGGATTTATTTGTTTATTTTGAGCTTGCCAAGATCCAAGATGAAAGTGTTTCCACGTCAAGCGCCGTTCACACACAATGTGGGAAGCGTCCACTTTGGAAATAAAATAAAAATAGTCAATCTTAAGGATGATGCGCAGTGGTAGCCGCGAATTTTTTTTTTTGGGCTTTTTGCAATTTGCAGGTCCGTGTCAGGTCGTGTGATACGCGGCAATAAAACATATGTATTTATATAATTTTAACCTTAAAAATCTTCAATACATCTCTCTAAGGGCCATTTAGATGGACAGAGTTTCTCGACTCGAAGATACAATTATCGAAAGAACATTAAAAAAGTCTCTTCGTGTAAACATTCACGATTACCTCGCAATAGAATAATCTGTCCCCGTGTAAACAGAACTAGGTACTTATAAAGCGAGAATTGTATTTCGAGTTTTTGTGCCAGTCGTTAATATGAGTGCAGTGCGCGAGGGTGTTTTAATTTTTAACTGCTCTTTTAAGACAAGAATTAATAAAACGAAAACGGAAAAAATATGTCCCAGCTCCAGTCCCCAAAGATGATTTTACTTTTTTTCGTTCTTGCAGATACTGACTTCTCATATTTTTAATTTTTGCTGTTATTTCCTTTGGGCCAAATTGCTCAACTCCCAATTCTCTTGCAAATGCATTAAGAGCTGCATTTCTTGCATCACGATTTTTATACTTAATGCACATTGTCCGTATTCCACAAAGACTCGTAATTTCTATAAATTTCAATCAACTTAACATTATCGGCAGTATCAAATTTAAATGATTTTTGTGTCATTTTGAGAACAACCGTAGTAATCACTGAACTCGAATGGCAAATCTCGCAGTCAAAAACGGTTCAAACCGATTTGTACGACACTCGTATGTACTTGATAAAATGTAATACGAGATCGTGTTTATACAAGTAAGCAAAAATCTTCTTACTGTATATTTCGCTGTGTAAACAGTCGGAGCAATTTATCGCCTAGCGATAAATTACTTGCGAATCTCGTATGACATTATGGTAGGCGAGAATTTAGTTCTTGCCTGTATGTAAACATTATGATATGATAGTCTTTTGGCGATTATTGCTTGCGATAGTAGCGTACGATTTCTCGCCAAGAAACGTTCGAGAAACTCTCCATCTAAATGGCCCTTTTGCTAGATTTCGTAAAGATTCGTCAAACGAACGAAATCTAACGAATCGAAAAACCCAAAAAAAATTGAATTTCTTGGGCTACACAGCGCAATCACGTTCATGAAACATTTTTACTTTTACTAAACCGCCATTGTCTCTGTCGCTTGCTGAGTACTGTAATGATGTAAGTATTGTGCACTATGAATAATAAAAGATTGTACACTAATGTTCCTTTAATTGGTTTGCATCAATGATCCCTTTGACGTAGGATCCAATCAGAGGAATTAATTGGAACGGGATGTCAAATTACATAATATCGTGTTTCACACACGGGGAATTTCATGTGAAATTACAAATACACAGACAGTAACTACCGGCTATCGAGCATAGACCAGTGAAATTGGAAACCATAGTTGCAGATAATGGATTGCTGTGTGGACATAACATGCATTATACAAACATGAGGCAAGGTTTTATCATTAGGTAGGGTAGTTGCGCCGGTTTCTCGACCACCTCCGGTAAGCGACCACTTGTCTGACTAGGTTTCTTTAATGAAAGATAATAACCTTTCTTTAGGAAATAAAAATAAAGAGTATGCATTTTATATTATTTGAATAGTTACGTAATAAGAATTTACTAAATCTAATACCAACCGCTTGACCCAAAGCAAAGAAAAAGGACGCTCAATTTACGTGTTGACTCAGTGGTCTGTGGATGTGCTGCGCTAGAGCAAAAAATTAGCAAGGTGCGCGGCGTTCGGAGGTAAGTTTTGTTACTTAGTATAGGTTGTTTACTTAAATTAAAAGCGTGGTTACTTCAATTATGTAGTGATTTCAATTGTTTAATTGCATTTAAGTAAATTTTTACCATATAATAAAATAAAACCCAGTGGTCGGTTACTGAAATGCATATTTTAGAAATACGTTAGAAAGCGACCAGGTGGTCGTATTCTGACTCACTCAGTTTTATTTAGTTTTGCTTATAATGTTCTCAATGTTTTATTTATGGTTACACAATTTAGGGTTTGGTGTTGTAAAAGCCTAAAGATGCAATTCTTCAGTAAACGACCACATGTTTTCTTTATAAAACTTGTTTAATTCACTCACAAACATTGGTTCCTAGGTGGTCGCTAACTGATACGGTTCGAAAATTACGATGGTAGTTTGCGACCATCAAGATTTAGTACGAAGAGAAAGATGGCCGCAAAACTAAAATAACTTGATTAAGTTAGTTAAGTTCTTGTTTAAGTTCAGTTGTTCAGTATTCGACCACATACGATTATTTTATTTAGTTTAAGTAAAATAAAATTTGAATTGAGATAAGATTTTAATAATCGTATTATTTACTTAATTACAATTATTACAAATATTTGTACGACCTACAAGTATTTGTTCCGAGTCTGGGTGTTTTTCTATCTATAATATGTATGTATTTACAAAAAAAAAATGTATATAAGTAGTTTATCAGCCATCTCGTTACCATAACACAAGCATTAGGTTGCTTAGCTTGGGACTAGATGGCGTTGTGTGAAATGTCCAAGGATATTTATTTATTTTATTATTATTATTAATTAAGTGGTTATATTTTTTTTCAAGATGACGCCTTCAAAAGTTCTGCAAATAACTGAGAGGATGAAAAAGACTGTCCAATACTCCGAAGAAGATCTACAAAAAGCTCTTCATGACTTTCGGGAAAAAGAAAAGGGAATAAGGGAGACTTGTCGACTTTGTCGTACATATGGGATTCCTCGAACGACGATACAGGATTTATTAAGTGGGAAGAGACGTGACGCTATCGAGGCTAGAGGACCAGATCCTGTACTAGGAGTGGAGGGTGAAAAATGGGTTAAGTAGTGGCTTTTAAATATTGTCAAGTGCGGAATCCCAGTTAAGAAGCAGAGCTTCTGGATACTGTCCACAAAATTGTTAAATACCATGGGTCAAAGAATCTATCACCAACGATTTTAATGATTGGGTGGACCACAACTGTATAAAAAAACAATAATGCTGCTGTGATTGATTGTCACCGATCCCACATGTCACTAGTCTTGAGTGCCACGTGCGAAAAGCTAGGCATAATTTTGTATGCTCTTCCTCCGAATACCACCCACATGCTCCAACCAGCAGACGTAAGTGTTTTTGGATCACTGAAATCGTCATGGAAGGCGGCTGTGAGAAAGTTTTTGCCAACACCTCAAAATGTAAATTATTGCATCAATAGAACCAACTTTTCTGTTAAATCAGAGGATTAAATACTATTTGTGATGATGATAATTTGATATTTATTTTAAAGTGAAAGATAAAAAAATATTTTATATTAATAAAAGTTGTTTTTATTAAATTATTTTTATTTTTTTAAAGTGGCCGTAAACTAGCATACTAGTGGTCGTCAACTGAAAAAAGTGGTCGTTATCTAACATTTAGGCTATTTTTGCACTTTTCCCATAATTTTTCATAATTTATGAATGGAAGTGTGATATTTTATGTTTTGTTTCATAACTTGACTATATTTAGGACCAATTTACATGGTCGCCAACTATTTTACGTGTAAATGTCTAATATTTTGACTCGTCTAAAGTTAGCAACTCAGCTAAGTGGTCGCCAACCGGCGCAACTACCCTAACTAGCTTCTGCCCGCGACTTCGTCTACGTAAAAGTTCCGGAGATTACCCCCTATAATCCCTACATACCTACAAACAAACAAATTTTACACCTGTATAATATTAAGGTATAGATTAATTACAGTAGTTCTTATAGGTACTCCAACGTATGTAAACCTGTATTTCATTACATTTGTTGAAGATATATCACCTTCATGTACTAGCACTGGCTAGATAGAAAACTGTCTAAATAAAAGTGACACATAGTTTTGTGCTTGATTCGTTTTCCACGTTGTTCTAAACTTCTAAGATATATTCTTTTACTTGTTATACCTTCCTAATTATATACTTTACACTATTTCATGTAGTTTCGCTCTACAAACCTCCCCAACAACATTTCATCAGTATCTCATAAAATTATTATAAACGGTAACAAGTACCTACAAAGTCAGAATTGAACTTGGGGAAATCGTATAAATTCTTGTTGCTCCATTCCAATCATAATATTGTCGCGATCATGGTCAAGGGCAGCGTCTCCTTCGATTTAGTACCGAGGGGATCCGATGAAGGGTCGCAATTGAAAGGGGTTCGAGTGTTCCAATATTTGTTATAAATAAAATACAGGTTTGTACTCAGTTCAAAAGGAATCTCCATATCATGTAAAGATTACCTACAGTGATTCTGGTTTCTACAAATAAATTGAGCAATAACAGTTCAAATGAAACGTTGCGTATGTTGCGTACTTATCAAAAGTACCTACTTATAAAATCTGCATTAATGTGATATCATGACGCGTCCAATAAATTAATTTAGTGATTTTGTTTCTCCATTCCGCTTACTCATTCATCATTATTCTGCTGAGTAGTACTTATAGGTATAATGCGTTAGCGTTGAAAGTTAACATATTGTTATTTATAAAACAGCGAATGCTTAAAATTGTCTCGTGACATAATTATAATGTTATTTGCTGTGCATATCGATTACTTTTTATTGCACTCTCTCTTGCAATGACGTCAGCAGCATCGTAAACACTTCTAGAGCTGCAATGCTATTCTGTAATCATCTCACCGTGAAAACATAAGTGAAGTGAGCGTGGAGTGAGCTGTCAGTATCACCTGATGCTAGGGATGGACCAAGTTTACAGTCATAATCGAGATTTTAACAATATTTTTTACGCTATTCTATTGTAAAGATCATTTTATATTATTTCAAGGCTAGTATACAAGTGTCTAAACTAGTATATTAAAGTGTCTAAGTGTGTATTTAGGTGGTTTTTAAATAAAATTGCAAAACAGAAATTCAGTCAACACTCAATTTTGTTATTTTTTAAGACTAGTCCGTATGTACTTGTACTGAGGTGTGAGCGCGTCACGTACGAACAATAAATAAAACAAGAATTTCTATTTGACTATTTTATTTTAAAACCCCCTAAATAGTAATGTTTAGACACCCCACTAGCTTACAAATAAAAAAAATGATTATGTTATAAAATTAGCATAAAAAATATAATTAAAATCTCGATGATGATTGAATATGTAATTTGGTCAACCCCTAGCATCCGTGGGATGACACTGACAGCTCACTCCACGCAAGTTTTCACGGTGACATTTTTACAGAATCGACGTACAGATACTTGTACGATTGTGCGTGCCAAACTCTCAGTAAGTTAACATACTTCACTCGTCTCGAGGCATGAAAATAGCTATCTAGGAATATGAGAGCTAAACTAAGATCTGATCAGATTTCTGTGTGAGACATAAAGGTGACGTTTTGCTGAGAGTTTTTTCTCTCTCCAGCATTAACATTGGAAGTGGTGAAGGAAGGGTTTGAAACAGATTATTTTTGAATTCACAATCAATAGACATACTGTACTCGTACTTATGTACTTACTTGGGTATAATCAACTCGGGGTACGACGGGAATTTGCACTTGTGTCGTACATAGTGAAATTGTTCCGAGGCATAGAGGACAACCCGAGAGTGCTGCAGCGGTTGCACTTATAAGTACCGGACCGTTATGTGTGGAGGCGACGCCCGCGCCACTGCGGGTCGTAGAATCAGCCAGGACCAACTTGCTGGCCAAAACCGTTCTGACTCGAGCAATTCGCACCATCAATCATATTCAGGTCCAAAGTGATGTTTTTACATGTCACTGGTGTGAATTCGCAAATGTAGGTAGGTACTATTGATTAGATTATGTTATAAACAATTATTGTTTTAGATATATTTTACACTTTAATTTTGGGTGTGTGACTTGGCTATCGCATTATGGTAGTTTTAAGGCATTTAAATAAATAAATAAATGTTTATACTCGCAAATATTTTTAGCTGCACGCGTAGTATGACACTATGGTGGTCAAGTGCTACGCATGCTGGTTTGCAGATTTTATATAAGCTTTGATCCCATGCCCGTTGTCATTGAATAGATAGGTGAGGGAGAATTAATAAAGTATTTTGAAATTGGTGTGTGTAACGTAAGTCCTTCTGAAAGGTCTGGCCCGGTCGGTGCGCGGTGCTTTGTTGCAGTTTCGCACACTCCCCATCACAATTGTGACAGCGTGCGCTGAGGGGATGTTTTACAAGTGCTAAAGGTGCATACTTATTGCACAAATAATTTTGAATAATATTTCCCCTGTAAGGCTGATGCCTTATTAAGGCTCTTACAGACAGAGGCGATATCGCGTCGCGACGCGATATTTTTCTACGGATATAATATCGAAATATCGCGTCGCGACCGCGATATCGCCTCTGTCTGTAAGAGCCTTTACTAGTGCGTTGTTGCGTTGCGTTGCGTCGTCGCATTTCAATGACGCTTGCTCGGTTCTATAAGTCTTTTAGAACTAGTAAGCGTCATTAAATGCGATGACGCAACGGACTAATGAAGCTTCAGCCTAAAGGTGGTAAAATTATTACCCAGGCAGCAAGGTTAGAGAGCAGCTTGATCGACAGCTGAGTATGGTCACACTTATTTCTAAGGAAGTTGTCAAAAACATGGTGATGAGTTCGACGGTACTGACCGTCCATTAAAACGTACTAATTGTAGTGTAAATGACAGAACAGGGATTGTAAAGCGAAGTTTTCTTAGGAATTCTTTAGGGCCTTTGTACACACACGTTTTTCTTGTCGTTCGCCGTGTTGAGGCAGGGTCGTCAGTTTTGTATGGATCACTATGGAAGCTGGTTGACAGAAACGTTTCGCGGTGAAGTACGCCGTATGATAGGCACGACGACGGCAGTGCAAGCAAGAATCTATAAAATGGACCGTGAAAAGTTCAAGAAAAATAAACATTAATTTTAAACAGGAATTCAATGTATCGCGAAGAACGAACCAAACCAAGCGACAGAATTGAAGATGACTCATCTTTTCAAATTTATTCAGGCATGGAAAACGTACCTTAACAATGAGACCTACCTACCCCACTCGTATACAGTGTTCACTAGTGTAGTCAAGTGTACGTATAAATTTTTTAGGTTTGTATTGGTACGGGTCGGTATTGACTCCCCAATACCCCCCTACCTATTATTATAAAAGCTTGCTTACCTGTCCCCTGCATCGGGAGGGAGCACAAATTAAATTTCATTCCATTGTTGCACTTGTAGGTACTGCTTTTGATTTGACACGCTTATACCTTTGCAGTAGGACGCTTCCGTTTTAGTGTTTTCCCCTCGCTTTATTTTTGTGGGTACTAAAACGTAAGTGTTGCAAAACAGAAATAGGGAACTTCATTTAAGTATATGTCGTAGATTATAAAAGTTGAGCGATAATAGTCTCTCAATTGATTATTGTAGTACTAAGGTAAACGCCGTGACGCGCTCGCTAAAGCGTCCAAGGGAAGTGACTGATCCTCACTGATCTACGAGTCAGTCTTGTGAGGGCAACGAACGTGTGCAGTGCGCTTAGCATGACCGCCAAAGAAACGGGTTTTGTCGACGGAAGAATAGACAAAATGAGACATTTCCATGCTAAGCATGCACGGAAAGAAAAATAGTCTTATTTCAAGAATATATTTATTGGTCAAGAATAATATGGTTTCATATATAGGGAACACTTTATATTCTTGAATTCAGAATTTTATTGTTTTGGTTTAAATGCTCAAAACAACCATTTATTATCTCAAATAAAGAGGAAATATTTTCGGTTGCACAAAGAAACAAAGTCTTTAAAGAAGAAGAGCAGATTTCTTGAACTTTGAGACATCTGATTTTCTCGAAGAGAATCAAATTAACTATTTAATGAAAAACTATGATATTTTTGATGGAGAAAACTTTTTTTTTGTTCGAACTAACTTATGTCTTACCTTGACAATTAGCGCTGTTCACATAAGACTTGCGTCACTAAACGAAGATTTGAATAACAATTTAATCCGAAACCAAACGAATCTTATTTGAAGTTTTTTAAATGTTAGTACAAGACAACTCTTTTTCTCTCTCAAGTATTTTTATTCTTGTGAAAAGTAATTATATTTCTGAATTGAGAGATGCAGCATTTTAAGGTGAATATTAAAATTCTTAATTTGAAAAACCAGAAGTTTCGTACTAAAACCAGACTAGTCATATTGAATAATTTCTGTGCGTTCTATTAAGAATATAATTTGCTTAGCTCAACATTTTTTAAAATTTCTATTAAGAAAGTATAAGATTTCAATTAAGAATTCCGCTTCTAAAGGTGATTATATTAATACTCTTAATTTGAATATCCGGATGTTTCATAGTAAAACCAGATTGAGCTTAGTTTTACAATTTCTGTGCGTTCTATAAAGAATAAAATTTGCTTAGCTCAAGTTCTTTATTTATCTAAAAGAAGAATGTGTGAAATTTAAACTAAGAATTTTAGTTATTTAAGATGAATATATTGATATTCTTAATTAGAATATCTGGATGTTTCATACTAAAACCAGATTGAGCTTAGTTTTACAATTTCTGTGCGTTCTTTACAGAATATAATTTGCTTAGCTCAAGTTCTTTATTTATTTAAAAGAAGAATGTGTGAAATTTAAACTAAGAATTTTAGTTATTTAAGATGAATATATTTATATTCTTAATTAGAATATCTGGATGTTTCATACTAAAACCAGATTGATCTTAGTTTTACAATTTCTGTGCGTTCTCTAAAGAATTTAATTTGCTTAGCTCAAGTTCTATAAGTCTCAATGTTCTTAGTTCAATAATCATGCGTTTTTAGTGAAGAAGTTTTATTTCTTAGTTTAATAATATTATCGAATTTAAACGGAGATCATATCGTCTAGAAAGAATAATATCAATGTTCTTAGTTCAATATTTATGCGTATTTCAGTGAAGAAGCCCAGTTCTTAATTCAAAAACAATAAGCAATTGAGATGGAGATCAGATTGTCTCCAACCAATAATGTTAATATTGTTAATTTAAGAACGTGCAGGTACTTAACTGAAGAAGTTTTAGTTTTTGATTTAATTCATTGCATGTTTCATTCGGAGATCAGAAATTTCTTAGTTCAATAATAGTGTATTTCACTGCAAGAAATCTCAGTTCTTGGTTCAATGCATGTCAAGTTTCCTAAGATCAGATTGTTTCCTACTAATAATGTCATTATTATTGATCTAAAAACCCTGTACTTCAGTAAAGAAGTTTTAGTTCTTGATCTAATTCATTAAATGTTTCATTCAGAGATTAGAAATCTCTTAGCTCAATAATAGTGTATTTCACTGCAAGAAGTCTCAGTTCTTGGTTCAATGCATGTCATGTTTCATAGGAAGATCAAATTGTTTCCAACAAATAATGTCATTATTATTGATCTAAAAACCCTCTACTTCAGTAAAGAAGCTTTAGTTCTTGATCTAATTCATTGCATGTTTTATTCGGAGATCAGAAATCTCTTGGCTCAATAATAAAGTATTTTACTGTAAGAATTTTCAGTTCTTGATTCAAATCATGGCATGTTTCATACGAAGGTCAGATTGTCTTACCTATTTGAAGAATTACAATAGTCTTGGTTCAATGTATTCAATTCTAGTCACATTCTGACTAAACTTTTGCTTGAATAAATCGAACGATGAACTGAAAAATACTTAATGAAACGCATCTTAACCATTGAACCAAGACTATAATATTGTAATTCAAATTCAAATAAGACAATTTTAACTCCGTATATAACAAAGCTCTTGAATCTGTACATAGAACTGAAACGGCTTCACTAAAATACCATGATTATTGAGTACCATTTGAAACATGAAATGAACAAGAAAAAGCAAAAACTAAAACTCACTTACAGAATTTCGAGCCTGATGCACCGTCACATCTTTCAATCTGATCTCCGCGTGCCATTACATGCCTGAAAATAGAGGTAGGTAAATAAGTGGGAGGTACTCAAATTAATAATAGATAAAATAATACAATGGATTCAATTCTATGAAATCATTTATTAAAAAATAAACTTCCTAAAACAACATTCCTTATTTAATAAGTATAAGAAAGTAAGAGAGGAGATTTGAATTAAGAATTATTTTTTTTTTAGGGTAAACTATTAATTTTTTCAATTTGAAAATACGGAAGTATCAAAGCAAGACCATTATTAAACATTTATTAACCCCTGAGAAATTTAGCCTTTGTTATCACCAAAACCGAATTACTATCGTAACTCGACTGAAACATTCGAAAGTTTTAAGCTCAACTATTATTAAACTCTTGTGACACCAAGAAACAGAAAAACAGTAAAAACACTTTTAAAAAATAGGCATTGGGCTACTAATCATTAGCTTTGGCGAAACAAACATGAAAAAGGATGCAATACACAGGGGTCCATGCGTTCATCCTGGTAGGTATTGCTATAAAACTTCCAAGATTAGTAAAATTAATAGATTGTGATAAACAATGCAATAATTCTCAATACAATCTGATGAAACTTGAGCCAGTAACACAGTTCCATCTCTTCTTAAATCTAGTCTTGGTAGGTCCATGCCTTTAAAATTAAACTAAAAATTACATTATTACAAGTACCTTTTATTCAAATAAACTTTTTTTCGAAAAAACATTACCCTCCTCCTCGGGCAGTCGGGTAAAAATGAATAATAATAACATCTTAAATCAACATTTATATGTTTCAGAATGATTGATAATTGTAACCATTGATTAGTTAGGTAGGTACTAAAAAAGTTCTACAAAAGGAAAATGTACCTAGGTACTACTTACTTTAATTCTATGTGAAATAAACTAGCATTAATTCAGTCATTTCTTAAAACTCCAATTAAGGCAGAACTAGGTAGTATTAGGGCGAAAGCGCCAGGGTAGCCCGCGAAATTCAAAATTTCTTACGTTTTTTGCAATTTGTAGATCAGTATGAGCTTGTATGTTGATTAAAATATGATTCGCGGCCGTAGCTAATATGGCTTTACAGAATTATAATCAGCAATACAACTCCATAAGTTAGCATTTACCTGAAACCATGATTTCATGAAATCGCTAGATTTGAGGTAAATGCTAACTTATGGAGTTGTATTGCTGATTCTAATGATTATAATTCTGTAAAGCCATATTAGCTACGGCCGCCAATCATATTTTAATCAACATACAAGCTCACACTGACCTACAAATTGCAAAAAACGTAAGACATTTTGAATTTCGCGGGCTACCCTGGCGCATCATCCTTAATGAGTAATATTAACATCTTAAATCAACATACATATTTCGATTCACTTTATGAATTATATTTGGCGTCAAACAACAACAATCATGTAAGTCAACGATTTCTGTAACATTTGTTTCACTAACAAGATAAGCTATGTAATGTGAAGAATAACCTAGTGTTTCCAAAACTGTACCGACGAAAGCAACTTTTTGATCATATTTATTAATCAACACATGTTTGATTTTGTAAAAGACTGGAATATCTTCCTCAAACTCACGCAATACAACATTGATTTTAGAATAGGTGTAACCATTTATTTCTACAAAATCAATACAATCAAAAACATCTTTATCGTATAAGTTTGACGTATCATCATGTTTTATTTTTTTACCGTAGTATGAGCGTAACGCAAATGGACAAAATAAGTTTGAAAATTGTCATATAAGTTGCCACACTTAAGACACTTTAGCATGTTGGAAGTCTGTTGCATAAAGGTTTAATGTTTACACTCACTATACACATATTTTGCTACATTTTAGCTAAGGACAATATGTCTGAAATATATGGCACTACCTTGTCATACTTAGTTTCAATTCCGTAAACGCATCGCTGTATTAACAAATACAAATGCGCAGCAGCCGCTGGGTAGGTGGCGTGCAGAGCATGGTAACTCTTGAATAGCGTATCAAACGCCTTTGTTGCAGAGTCAAACCTGTATTTCACCTTGTCAACGACCAGATAATATTTACGACCCTGGTTGTCATTTCCAGGAGACACACAGCTAATAAGATATGGTTGCAATGTTTGCTTTTGAATGCGTGATTTAACTTGTAGATCTTCAATTTTTTTGTCTATGTCTCCGAAGCTCTGAAACAAATTAATTATATAAGTAAAAGTGGATTTACAAACAGATAATGCTATTGAGTAGTTAGTGATCAGTCTATTGGTATTGACACTAAATAAATTATATTGTATGCCAAATTGTTCACAAAATTAATAGAGAAGCATCCGTAACCACTCTTATTGTCCAACAATTCTATCATCTTAAATAAAAATTAAATATTTAAAAAACTTGACTGCAAAAAAACTGCTAAGAGGTAAATATTTTTTGATAATAATTATTAAAAACTATAAGAATAATTAAGCCGGCGATAGTCAAAATTCTAAAGCTTGTTATTGTAATCTTAGCTGTGCTAGGTTTTGATAGGTAGGTACTAAGTCACTGGGTGCCCAGCAGCCCAGAAGTAAGTAGGTTTGATATCATTGAAAATCGAATAATATATGTAGGTACATTTTGGATTTAATAATATTTCATATATTCTTTTCTCTGGACTAATAAGAATCCATTACTGTCCTTCTGAGCAGTCAGGTAATAAATATATAAACTTACATCTACATCAACAAAGAAATTTTCAATGCATTCTAATGTTGAAAATTTTGTTCTTTTGTTTAATCTCCCTTTTGGAGGAATTAGGCAACAGAGCAGCTTAATTTGATCTGGAACTTTTTGATCTGAAACAATAAAATGGACACTGTTAAAATAATTTAACAAACACACTGTACTTATAGATAAACAAAGATAAAATTATGATACTCATCAACATGTGACCAAAATGCTGGTCTTTATTTTGCCCAAAGAATAAGCATTGCCATACCTACAACGTGGCAATGCTGCCAGCTTGTTAGGAACATTGCCTACCGGTAGCGGTTTATTAGACTAGTTTTAGTTTTTTTATTTTCATTTAGATTAGTTTATAGTAATTGTTGTTCTTTTAATTTTTTCTTTGTTTACTTACTAAAAAATATTTTCTTACCATCATCAGTCTGTTGTCTTATATTTTCGTATAAACTTGCCAATGTGTCATCTCTGGAACTATAAAATTTCATACTAATAATTTTATTGATGAACGGTTGCCACTTTGTATAAAAATTTGTAGAATTTTCCTTGTGTTTTTGGTCAAAATCCAGGTTTATCTGAAATAAGAAATTTTAAACTAAAACAGTTTATTTTATTGGACCTACTTATGTAATAAAATAAATTAATATAAAATTAACTAAAATTAAATTAAGTATAAATAATGAAGATTAGGTGAACCAAAGTAAATGTACTATGCCTCTTATTATAATAATAACACTATCACTAAAATCCAAGGTCTCCCTCCACGAGACAGGCTTGACCTAGTGTAGAGTTCATAAGCAAAGTATTATTTGCGTCTTTAAATGTACCTATATTTAATGAATGCAGAATACTAACCAACACCTCACCCCTTGGGTCATTTAGAATATTCCATTCTTCTAGAAATTCTGCCACGCTTGGTTTGTTGGAGGATTCCCTTAGAGGAAAGGTTGAAAGCCAGTACTCAATAACTTGAGCCCAAGGTTCTGAGTGGTTTCTTAAGAACGCGATTTTGTCTTCTTGCTTGTCTGCCAAACACATAAAAATAAATGTACAGGTGATTGACTACTATACAGTACAGTACTATACAGTAGTGAGTACAGTCTACATTTAAAAAGCCAAGATGAGCATGATGATGAGATGGTAATGATGTAAATAAAAAGTGAAAGGTCTAAAACATGTTTAAGATCTTACTATCTTTTACTCCAATAAAGACGCTAAATAGTGAAATCATTACTTTATAAATAAAAGTTCCTTAAAAATATTCTGTGAAGTAAGACTGCAAGGTCTTATTCATGTTTTAGATCTTGGTGCACGCATAAGGGCCCTTACCCCACACTCATCTATTCCACTGTGGGCTTCTTTGACAGTAAAGCAACATGGAAAATTACAAATTATCGATATTGAGTACCTAATAATAATTTAGTCAAGTACGTATGTACAGTCGGTTAACACGTGCAGTTTTTTAATACCCCTACCTACCCCTACCCCCTACTACTATACCCCTTTTTACTCAAATCATGTACTTCACAATCTCTTCGAAATATTATGTCTTGAACCAAAAAACGACTACTTTCCAAGCAATAGGTATCGAGATAATTTTGATAAAGACATTTCGCTCTCGGTGTATCTGGTCGCGGCGGCGAACGCTATTGCCCGTGGCCTGCAAACTGTATCGCATAGATTATCGCCCCGCCAGACGCACCGACGTTCGCGTCGCCCGTTCCCGTGGCCAGGCCGTAAGTCGGATTTCGTGCAGATTCATTAGATTTTGTTCGTTTGATGAATCTGCACGAAATCTAACTTTGAGAGATGTATTGATGATTTTTATGTTTTAGTTCTCTCACCATGTCACCATTTGGTTCCTAAAAAATGTTACTGCGCAGCCTTCTACGCTCAGTTCGGACCTGCCAATATAAATCGCCCGTACTGTAGGTATAGGTTCCAAACCTAAGCTTCCAAAAAACCAGGGTAATTTTTTTTCAAAGCGTCATAGAAAAGTGAATAGTATTATGTACCTACCTCAGACTTGTTAAAAAATCCAGACATAGCGCTGCGAACACAGTGAAGCATGCGCAAAACTATACCTCGCCTCGCTCTGTGCATTGTACACGCTCACACGCACCCATTTACAACAAGTTAAACTACACCTCATTACGTGCACACATTTTTACGAAACCCGAAACATGCGTCCCCCTAAGACGACCCACTGACTTGGTTTTTTATTACTTTAGTCTAGGTATTACTTACCGTTTTGTTGGCAGATGAAAATGTGTCTGCTATAATGTTTTTTAATGTCATCAGCTTGGCTCTATGGCCTATTACAGGGATGAGATCCCTAATGTCGTCTCCAGACAATATTTGTATAGTATCCAAATCAATGCTATGTTCTGGAATAAAATAAAAAGAGATCCTCATTAGCCTTTATGTTCGTCAAACTTAATTGCAATAATTGAAGACACATGGAACTTAATTGGGTACAATACCTACGCGCCACGAAAGATGAGACTTGACCGCACCTCCCGAGCTCTCAAAGAAGAAGACTAGGATTATCTACTTAAAGTCACGATTAAGCCTGCCGGTCCTTCCTTTCCCTTCGCCATTAAAATTTGTTTGCATTTGCATTTTTAATTTACTAAATAATGACATCACTTACCTTTAAATTTATCGATATACATGGAAAGACCCCATGATCTTAGGTATTCCTCCATATTCATGTTGTATGTCTCGGCAGACTCCTTTGCTTTGGCCGCCACCTCGTCGAACGCGATCATAGTATAAGTACCTACTTATTACAGTTTGTAAAAAACAATAAAATTCCGCCTCCTAAGATGATAAATTATTTTAAATGGGAAATAAGACGACTCACTGACCAAAAATACGCAAGCGTTGCAATTATAGAAACCGATGCCACACCTAGCCGCGAAGGACCCCAAGAAGACACAAAAGAACGTATCAAAATAAAGTCAATCTGCCTAGCCTTTTCCCAACTATGTTGGGGTCGGCTTCCAGTCTAACCGGATGCAGCTGAATTTTGAAACGTATCAAAATAAAGTACTCAGTACAATACAACGAACGCAATCACGAATGAACAAGTTTCGCTTCCAGTGTTGCCAACTTTTTTTTCCCCGAGTCCCAGTAGCGGTGTTTCGTTAAGCCACCAGAAATAAACTAAATTAGTCACAATTTAGTCCACTCAACGAATAACCAAATAGGGGGTGTAGAGTGCGTGACCTGGGAAAAACATAAACATAAAAAAACCGGTCAAGAGCTAGTCGGACTCGCGCACCGAGGGTTCCGTTCCGATTTCTGAAAAAGTCTGCTACTTAGAGACATCGTTTTATTTTTCCTGTAATCTTTACATAAACTTCTATCACATAGAATAATTTTAGATTTTTCTCTTTGCAAACTTTGGAGATAGGGGGGAAACGGTATTTTTTTTTACATTTTTCATCAAAAGTCGAAAACTATGCGGCCTAAAAAAAAATAAAAAATAGTTTGAGAATGTGCAAATATCGTTCTTTCATATGATACCCCACATGATCTAGTAGCCCCACTTTAAATTTTTAAGACCCCCTTTCAGTCCCTGTTGCAAAAAAAACATGAATATTTTTATTTCTTTCTTATTTGCAAAATTGTTGGGTAAACGTCATCTAAAACTATTCTAAATTTCAAGTTGATAGCATTAGTATTTCTTGAGATATCCAGCTGTGACAGACAGACAGACAGACAGACTGAGTCACACCATAAGGTTTCCTTTTTTACCATTTTGGTACGGAACCCTAAAAACATAAACGTAAACATACTAAAAGTCCTCACGTCTAAGAGGTAAGCCGGTGTTATTGTTATTTAATCACGAAAAACGGCTAAACGGATTTGGATGAAATTTTGCACACAGATAGTTTATAATCTGGATTAACACATAGGATACTTTTATCCCGGTAGTAGGTTCCCGTGTGATAATATTCGACATCCATGCGGGCGATATTTACATAGACAAAAGTTTCGATAACCCAAGATACAGACTAACTGTCTAGTTTGGGGCTCACTGGCAAATAATATTATGTAACCTAGCTATAAGTAATATTTTAAGCTACTCATGTCGTCTCAACTTATTTTTAACATGTAAACCTGCTTACTGTATTACCTGGACAATAAACTATTTCTATTAAAACGGCTGAAAGGATTTGTATGAAATTTGGTAGGTAGATAGATTAGGACCTGGACTAATAATTATATGCAACTTTTATTCGAAATAATGCGAACGAAGAACAGGTAACTATTAATGTTTGATTCGACAATTTTCACTTTTCCGGAACGTATAGTTTGAAAATGGATAGGAATTCGAAAAAGTTTAGAAGATAAAAGTTGTAAAAAAATTATGAGCTTTCATTAAATAGCAGATATTTTTTCTCTACGATGCACAGATATTAGCGAAAAACTCAAAAATGGGAACTTTGATCCCCCTCCCCTATTCCGGATCACCTCCTAAACACGGGGACTTTTAGTAGGTTTACTCCCTAAGCAAAAACAAAACATAACCTAAGTAATCATTCATAGTACTTAAACATAGTTTTCTAAACATCATCCTACATAACTTAAATTATTTAGTGAAAAAGTTAGTGAAGATGTTTGGATGTTACTAGAACACACAATACTCAACATAATAATGGCTTAAGTAAGGCGAAGGTGAATCTCGCAGTGCGACATGTCTATATGATATATCAAGCTACACAATTCTAGTATATAAGCTGAACTCTTATTGTACCGAAATCCTATACAATGCCAGATCAGCTTATACTGAAGCAGTGTGTAAATAAAAATAAAATAAATAAAAACTTTATTCAGTTCAGAAAAACACGTTACAATAAATTTAAGAAAAAAAAACTAGTATCATAAAATCAGGTAAGTACATAGGTGCTAACTACTTTATTTCATACAATAATGAATCGCACTTCCATTATGATGATTATAAAAAACAGATTGACATAAACATACCTACCTACTCCCAAAAATTGTGGAATCAATTTTTGAAATTGCAACACAGGTCCCTTTTTGTTTCCATCACGGTGGACGGTTGTGACGTAGCACACATTTCAAGAAACACGAATTTGATTTAAGAATAACGTTTCTTGAATGACTGTTAATAATAATAATATCTTCTATGAGCCGTTATTTTTCAAGAAACACGGATTTGATTTAAGAATAACGTTTCTTGAATGACTGTTAATAATAATAATATCTTCTATGAGCCGTTATTTTTCAAGAAACACGGATTTGATTTAAGAATAACGTTTCTTGAATGACTGTTAATAATAATAATATCTTCTATGAGCCGTTATTTTTCAAGAAACACGAATTTGATTTAATAATAACGTTTCCTAGATCAATCCAATGATGTTATGTTATGATCAATCAATCTACCTAGCCTTTTCCCGACTATGTTGGGGTCGGCTTCCAGTGTAACCGGATGCAGCTGAATACCAGTACTTTACATGGAGCGACTGCCTATCTGACTTTCACAATCCAGTAACTGGGTAATACGATACCCCTTGATAAGACTGGTGGTCAGCTTTCGGGCTTCTGACGACCCGTAACGACTGTCTAGACTAGATCCACGAATGACAGCCGGGATATTTTCTATGGCCGGGACCAACGGCTAACGTGCTTTCCGAGGCACGGAGGAGTCTCGGTATGTAAAGATGGTCACCCATCCACGGAACAACCGCGGCGAGCGTAGCTTAACCTGGTTGATCGACCCTACTGTTATTACTTAGCCACGAGCTCATCATGTATATTATTATGCATGATGTCATAGTAACCACTAGCTTTTGCCGCAGGCTTCGCCCGCGTGGATGTTGGAAAATAGCTAGGTCTCTGCATTTGAAATCTGTAATATCTTCGAAAATATTCATTTAAATTACAAGTTGTAAAAGGCCATATTGATCTACAGTAAATGCACAATGTATTTAAGGTACTTAATTGAATAAGGATTAATGCTGTATTGCTTAAAATCGCTTCGTAACTATGCCATTATTTCTCGTAAATGGCTATTGTGGGTTATCCCTGAGAGATAGACATATACCATCGCGGACTTTTTAGCAGAGCTTTTTAAGGTGTACAATACTGTAGTACATTATTTTGATCTATGTCGTAGGGTTCAGCCAGCGTTTGCAATGTAAGTTCAAAAAAATGTGTTTATTTACGACATCATATTATAAACCTCTAAAATTATCAGTGTTTCTCTACTATATTATGCATGTATTATACATATAAACCTTCCTCTTGAATTAGTCTATCTACTAAATAAAACCGCATCGAAATCCGTTGCGTAGGTACCTAGTTTTAAAGATCTAAGCATACATAGGGACAGACAGACAGCGGAGCAACTTTGTTTTATAATCACTTGTTTTACTTGTTTTATTTTATAATATGTAGTGATGATGATAGTGATAGTGATAGTGATGATAGTCATAGTGATATCATCCAAACGGGTGTTATAATGTTGTACTAAACTTCATTATGCAACTCCTTTGCTTTCTCGATCCCTTACTTACTCACGTGGTATCTTTATGAATTTCTATCTCGTTGATTTTTAACCGACTTCAAAAAAGGAGGAGGTCCTCAATTCAGATGTTTATATTTTGTTTTATGTATGTTCGGACATAACTCCGTCATATACAGGGCGACTTTGAAAACATGCGACAAAATTTAAGGGTCTGTTCTACACATCAATATGAACAAGTTTTACAATGGGAACAATTTCGAATTCGCAAAAAAATTTGGACTTTCTTATACGAAATGGTTCAATCGGGTATGTATAGGTACCTTTTTATGGGAAGGTCAATTTTTTTTGCGAATTCGATCTTGGTTCCTTAGTGTTCTTTCTCGGAGTCCTGAGAGTTCTTGGTTTCAGAAGCCTTTATAGAGGATTCATATCATGGGTGTAGATTAGTCTTCTAAGCAACTGTACCTACATAATTAGGTAATAAAACACTCATGTGATACTACTTGGCTTCGCCTCGTGTGATAAACCACATTCGTGTTATTGTTACCACTTATTAGACAACAGCAGTGCGATTCTGTAACCATCTCACCGTGAAAACTTAGGTGAAGTGAGCGTGGAGTGAGCTGTCAATAGTGTCAATTCCTAGCAAACACAAACTCACTTCACCTAAGTTTTCACGGTGAGATTTTTACAGAATCGACCGGCAGTTGCATAAGTAACTATTATCCTATAAAATCTAATTTTAAAAGAAATATAAGTAGAAAAGAAAATTTGACAGTTAGCTACGTGATCTAAAGTTTAGATCATGTAGATAACTGTCAAATTTTCTCATTCGATTTTGAACTTAACCGTCAACATTTTAAGGTTTAGAATCCAAATTATTATACAAGTTACAGACAACAACAGCAGCCTGCTGTTGTCTGTACCTACCTACCTATAAGTATAGAATAGCAGACTACTTTTACCTCTAATATTATTTAGATCTTCTATTGTATAATTTTCTAAAACTTAACCAGCACCCTAATTGCGTAACGCATTATCAATTGGAGTTGGTTTTATTTTGACAGTTCGACAACATTCAAATGCGCTATTTACGTTACCGAGAAGACAACTTTTTCGAACATATTCAAAGCAATGTAAAAGCAATTTGTTTCAAAAACAGCAATTAGGGTGCTGCTATATTAAAATAATTTAATATTAATCCGCAATTCTCTTATCATAGGTAATTTAGGAATAGTAGGCTTTGAAGTTTGATGAAGTACCTACTTAATTGCTTATTTCCATAGCTAATAGCTAGGCTTGGTCATACGACATGTCAGTCGGAGTAGATAAGCGCCAAGGTAGCCTGCGAAATTTAAAATTTCTTACGGTTTTGGCAATTTGCAAAACAGTATTAGGTAGTATGTTGATCTAAATATAATTTGCGGCCGTATCAAATATTTATTAATCATAAATACTCTCTAAGTTCATATTAATTACCCTATTGACTATTTCATGAAATCATGATATTTGAGGTCAATTCTAACTTGGGGGTGGTATTGCTGATTATAATTCTGTAAAACCATATTAGCTACGGCCGCGAATCATATTTTAATCAACATACAACCTGACACTGACCTGCAAATTGCAAAAAACGTAAGATTTGAATTTCGCGGTCTACCTTAGCGCATCCCAAGTCTATCATATTTTGAAACTTATAAATTCCTAGTTCAACACCATAACTTATTCCCCCAAAAAAAAAGTTCTTATTATACAACAATTGACGACCTTTACTTAAATAATTTTAGATTCTCACGTCAATGCTACTATTGACTTACCCAAAAACAAACTCTTCTCAAACTAAACTCGTATTTTCTTATTGAAAAACGTTAGTATATCTTATTTTGAAACAATTTAGATTCCTATTTCAACACCATAACTTTTTTCCACAAAACAAAAATATCTTGTTTGATACTACCTTTATTTGAATAATTTAGATTCTTACATCAATGCTACTACTTACTTATCTAAAAACAACCTCTTCTCAAACTAAAGATATATTTTTTTATTTAAAAACGTTAATTTATCTTATTTTGAAACAATTTAGAGTCTTAATTCAACATCATAACTTATTTCCACAAAACAAAACCGGCTTTGTTTGAAAACATTGGGCGACCTTTACTTGAATAATTTAGATTCTCACATCAATGCTAGTATTTACTTACCCAAAAACAATCTTTTCTTAAACCAAACACGTATTTTCTTACAAAAAAACATTAGTTTATCTAATTATGAAACAATTTAGATTCCTAGTTCAACATCATAAATTTTTTCCACAAAACAAAAATATCTTGTTTGAAAACATTTGACTACCTTTACTTGAATAATTTAGAATCTTAAGTCAATGCTACTACTTACTTATCCAAAAACAACCTCTTCTCAAACTAAAGATGTATTTTTTTATTTAAAAACGTTAATTTATCTTATTTTGAAACAATTTAGAATCCTAGTCCAACACCATAACCTATTTCCACAATACAAAAAAAGTCTTGTTTGAAAACATGAAATGACCTTTACTTGAATAATTTAGATTCTTACACCAATGCAACTCTACTTAAACTGAACACGTATTTTCTTAATAAAAAAATGTACGTTTATCTTAATTTGTAACAATTTAGATTCCTAGTTCAACACCATAACTTTTATCCACAAAACAAAAATATCTTGTTTGAAAACATTTGACTACCTTTACTTGAATAATTTAGAATCTTAAGTCAATGCTACTACTTACTTATTCCAAAAACAACCTCTTCTCAAACTAAAGATGTATCTTTTTATTTAAAAACGTTAATTTTATCTTATTTTGAAACAATTTAGAATCCTAGTCCAACACCATAACCTATTTCCACAATACAAAAAAGTCTTGTTTGAAAACATGAAATGACCTTTACTTGAATAATTTAGATTCTTACACCACTGCAACTATTTACTTACTCAAAAACAAACTCTACTTAAACTGAACACGTATTTTCTTAATAAAAAACGTACGTATATCTTCATTTGAAATAATTTAGATTCCTTGTTCAACACCGTAACTTTTTTTCACAAAACAAAAATATCTTGTTTGAAAACATTTGACTACCTTTACTTAAATCATTTAGATTTTTAAGTCAATGCTACTACTTACTTATCCAAAAACAACCTCTTTTCAAGCTAAAGATGTATTTTTTTATTTAAAAACGTTAATTTATCTTATTTTGAAACAATTTAGAATCCTAGTCCAACACCAAAACCTATTTCCACAATGCAAAAAAAGTCTTGTTTGAAAACATGAAATGACCTTTACTTGAATAATTTAGATTCTTACACCAATGCAACCATTTACTTTCTCAAAATCAAACTCTACTTAAACTGAACACGTATTTTCTTAATAAAAAACGTACGTATATCTTATTTTGAAACAATTTAGATTCCTAGTTCAACACCATAACTTTTATCCACAAAACAAAAATATCTTGTTTGAAAACATTTGACTATCTTTACTTGAATAATTTAGAATCTTAAGTCAATGCTACTACTTACTTATCCAAAAACAACCTCTTCTCAAACTAAAGTTGTATTTTTTTATTTAAAAATGTTAATTTATCTTATTTTGAAACAATTTAGAATCCTAGTCCAACACCATAACCTATTTCCACAATACAAAAAAAGTCTTGTTTGAAAACATGAAATGACCTTTATTTGAATAATTTAGATTCTTACACCAATGCAACTATTTACTTACTCAAAAACAAACTCTACTTAAACTGAACACGTATTTTCTTAATAAAAAACGTACGTATATCTTCATTTGAAACAATTTAGATTCCTAGTTCAACACCGTAACTTTTTTCCACAAGACAAAAATATCTTGTTTGAAAACATTTAACTACCTTTACTTGAATAATTTAAATTCTTACGTAAATGCTACTATTTACTTACCCAAAAACAAACTCTTCTTAAACTAAACACGTATTTTCTTATTAAAAAACGTTAGTATATCTGATTTTGAAACAATTTAGATTCCTAGTTCAATACCATAAATTATTTCAACAAAACAAAAATAACTTCTTTGAAAACATTTGACTACCTTTACTTGAATAATTAAGATTCTTACGTCAACGCTAATAGTTACTTACCCAAAAACCAACTTTTCTTATACCAAACACGTATTTTCTTACTAAAAAACGTTAGTTTATCTTATTTTGAAACAATTTAGATTCCTAGTTCAACACCATAACTTATTTCCACAAATCAAAAAAGTCTTATTTTTGAAAACATTGGATGAACTTTACTAGAATAATTTAGATTCTCACGTCAATGCTACTATTTACTTACCCAAAAACAAACTCTTCTTACACCAATTATGTATTTTATTATTACATAATGTAAGTCTATCTTATTTCGAATTATTTTAGATTCTTCTTTCAAATCCGTTGTTTTCTCACATTCAATGTATTATTCTTAGAACGAAAAATATTTTTCTTCATCGAAAACGTTCCTACTTTCTGATCAAGAGAATCGTTAATTACTAACAGGAAGAAAATGAGGTTCTTGAACTTAAAATATGTTATTTCATATCGAGTCACATAAAAATCTTATTTAAAAAAAGTAACATATTGTTCAGACAACACTCAAAACTTCTTGAAAAGAGAATCATTGTTTCTATTCTAGTAAATATAAGAAGAATAATATTACTTTTCGTGGAGAATATCATTTCGGTTGGACTGAGATATTATTTTTAGTTCAAGTAAATATTTATTTGACATTATACAATATTCCTGAGACTAAAAATATTCTTGGACGAAAACTAATTCCGCGAGCATTTTTTTCCGTGTGGAAATGTCTCATTTTGCCTATTCATCGCACAGAATACGCGCAGATTACGCGTAGAATACGTAGAAATATTTCTACAATCTGTCATTTTGTCTATTATTCCGTAGACAAAACCCGTTTCTATGGTGGTCATGCTACGCGTATGGATAGGTAGTAGAAATATTTCTACGCGTTCTACGCGCCTAAGCATGGCAATGTGTAATTGTGTCTATTCTTCCGTCGACAAAACGTCGTCATGGTACACTTGCTGACCTCCACTACTCCTAAGCGAAACTGTCGGTTTGCCCGAACTCAGAAATAGTGCGTGAACGTTGTTAGTATTGTACCTACTGTGATAATTATTCTCAAAGTGAAATACTGACTGAATTGCTGTATCGTCGTGTTTTATTGAAAACCCCACTACTACCCCGTACCACCGAATCGAGATGATGACGGCTCTATCGCTCAGCCATCGCTGACGCAGTCATATAGATGTAATGAACTGTGAATTTACTTTTACTAGACTCCTTGTTATTTTAAAATTAGTACTTAGGTACCCACTAATTTTATTTTGATTGCTGTTTGCTCGTCAGGTCAAGTCAGCTTGATGGAAGCGCTTAAGTTATTACAGAAGAGCTTCCAGTTTGGACGATGTTTGATTATTGTTATTGATAGGCTAGCGTATGACCACTGTCAATTCAGAACAATATGGTTTCATTGGGTTACCCTTGTTTCATCGAAAAGAAATTGACAAATTATCACTTCTCAAACAATTTTCCGCATAATTTCATTTGCCAAATTATTACTTAGCAAAAAATCTCTTCACAAATAATTGTAACGCAAACCTAATGTTTGGCAAGTGAACGTTTAAACAATAACTTGTTTATAGCAACTAGTACTTTTTTTTGTTGTTTTTTATTTGTACGCCGATGAGGCAAACCATGACAGATATAATTTTATTTAACATCTTGCATGCCATGTGTGTATATTCATGTTTTGAACAAATAATAAATCTTTATCTTTACCAATTTTTATGTAGTCACATATTTCAGTTGGATTAACAAGCACATTTTAACGCAAAATAAAATAAGGCAAATATTTAGTATCGTCAGTTTTCAATTTTCCATTTCTATTCCGTCAATTGCTTAGTCAATGACAAAAAAAAATGCATCTATACGTCAGTTGCACAGAATATACAAATTAGGTACTTACTTACCTATATTTGTATATTCAAGGTAACTGGTAAGTAAGGTAACGCACCGTTCTTGAGAAAAACAAATTATATTGTAACCTAACCTCAAAACACTAAAGTTGCTTCTGCATCGTCTCCGGCGCTGCGGGAAGTGCAACCCCTTCGCCCTTACGTAACAAAGGATAGGCACCCCAGTTTTACAATTGTTAAAACGGAGCTTAGTGGCCACTATTTTCCGTTTTAACGATTATAATAAAACTCTTAACAATATAAAGCTACTGTTTGTAATAATAATAACGTATAGTCTTGTGGAGCACAACTTATCCGGCTTATTTTCTGCATTTTCATTCTAAAATAATGTAGCCTCAAAAACGGCCGTTTTTACAAAAAATGTGAGAATAGGAAATTTCAAAATGTTTCAAAATCTCTAGACTTAGGTATGATTTTTTTCTCAATGGTAGCGCTAGTTGGCAGGCGCAGCATTATTCGCCTTAACACAGCTTTTTTTTGTGAATGAGAAGTCAACAAATGACTACTCTCGCTCTGGGCGTGTCAGACTTTTACTGACTAAAACCCATCCGTGTTCCTTCAGTTGCCTGATTCGCAATTCGCGCTCCCTGCTTTTAATCATCACGCTTTGAAGTAGGAATAACTTTTCCCAAGTGTAACTGAGTTCCAAAAAGGCTCGATACCTACTTAGCAATTACCTTAGTTGTTATGAGAAAACACTCCTAGTATGCTCCTAGACCTATGGTAGGTAGGTACCTACTTTTCTACAGATATTTCGGTTTTTCTGAACCACGGAACTTTCCACCGCAAACTTTAGCAACACATTATTTTGTTACGAACATGTCCATAATGTAGTAAATATCGACTTTATTTGTATGTTTTCGACTATTACAGTCAATAACACTTTAATTAGTTAATGATAAGTGGAAGAGCGGAGTCACCTAGCACAAGCAACTTCTTGTTTATTGTCAAATGTTGTAAATGAAATAAACATTTTTATTTTATTATAAAAAATAAAATAAAAATGTTTATTTCATTTTTAAATAAATATTTTCTGCTTTGCAAAGCCATTGCGATTTTTTTTTGCCTTCGAATAAAATCAACTAAGTATTCTAAATAACTAAGCTCTTTTCAAAACTTCTCTGACTGATGTTGTTTTTGCGTTTTCTAGAAAAAAAAACATCTATTTTCATAACTGTTGGAAAAACCAAATCTTTTTCTTTACTAAGTATGAATAACTGGCAACTTTAATAATTTATAAACTAATAAAATAACATTATTTTTTATTCCGTTTGGTTTAGCTGTAAGTCATCCATAGTTATAAATAAATAAATACACAATGAATCTGCACGAAATCTAAGTTAGAGAGATGTATTGATGATTTTTCTGGTTAAAATTATGTAATTATACATATGTTTTATTGCCGCGTATCATATTTTGATCAATATAAAACCTGACACGGCAAATTGCAAAAAAAAACCCAAAAAAATAATAATTTCGCGGGCTACCACTACGCATTCCCCTTAAGCAAACGTGTGTCCATGCATGCACATATTGTTTCAAAACGGCTTCATTCCGAGGCCTAGGTTTAAGTTTTATGTAACATATATATCAATGTGTATAGGTTTCTTATTTGTGTCTGTGGTCAGAAGGCCAGCTAAACGAATGCATTAGGGCGAGCGCACACTGCGGTGCGTTCCGTTAGTTCTGCCGCACTGGGCGGGGCTTACAGTAACAAAACGCATGACCGCAGTGCGCGCACTTCGAAGACATTCCATACTTCACAGATTATGCGTTAGAAAAACGCACCGCAATGCGCGCTCGCCCTTACTCGCGAATTATGCTTGGCTAAGTATAGTATTAGCTGTGCGCATGGCAAGGCCGCAAAGCAATAGTTGTTATTCTGACTGTTATTATGAATGCGAATGTGAGTTTGTTTATTACGCTTTCAAGGCTGGGCTGGACCAATTTTGATGAAATTTGGTATAGTAGGTATTCGAACCCTGGGGAAGGACATAGGCTACTTTTTATCGACATACCACGCTAGCTGGGTTATAAATATAGATAATTCAAATTCAAATTCAAAACGTTTATTGCAAACTAAGTGTACAATAATGGTGTTACGTTATGTTAGTAGGTACTTATGACTTAGCAGCCTTTTACAAGCATTGCAATTTGTTATCATTCGCCTGCCTTTATAGATAGGTATGGAACTTCGGATTAAGTAGGTACTTGCTAGCGTTACCGCGCGTTTGCACTGGCGAAACATCGCATAAAAACATAAGTACCGATATCTCTATTTCTGTCAATATATCTGACAGAGATATCAACATGTTTTTATTTAACTGAATATTACCTATACCTATTAGCGTCGCTCGCATATTAAGTTTTCCTTTTATTTAATGTCATACCATGTGCTTTGACTATCTACCAAGTGGTCTGATGTCATATCTTTAATCTGTATACCAGGAGGGAGTGACAGGCGAGTGGCGCGGTGCTTGGGTGATGCTGATCCGGCGAGTGATGGTCTACTACACTACCAAGGAACCTACCGTGTGCACGGTGGACCTCAGGAAGACGAGATGTGTTGGTGAGTCTGATTCAATGACATTTACTTTTACACACTTGTTTTTTCTTGTCTTTAGGAGACCAATCTTATTTCTCTAACCAATATAACCGTTCGTTTCGTTCTGTGAAGCTGGTTTAATTTTTTATTTAAGGCTTCAGAATTTTCCCACATTCATGAAACTTAATTACCAGAGAATCCCTACGAAGCGTGGGGGCCTCGCATAGTACATACCTACTTACGGACAGTAGGTACCTATATCTGTATAATTGAGCGGGAGCAATACCCCACTATTTAATATGAGAGCACGAGTTTTTTGTTCGATATTTATAATTACTATCGAGAATTTTGTTCGACGTGCATATCAAAAATTGCAGGTACCTACCTGCAATTTAGTAGGCCTACCTACCTACCCACCCACCTACCTAGGTGGGTGGGTAGGTAGGTAGGTAGGCCTACTCCTCTTTCAGCGGAATTTATTTAAATAGAATGCATATTTTTTTTTCCGAATGTACCTACCTATGCTAGTCCTTGTGCGGGGGCGTTTGATTCCGAAGCTTTACATGTAGCTGTCGCAGCCAACTGTCTTTTGACCGCCAAGTTTTTGGAAGTAGTTCTCGCCGGCCGCTGTCGCGGCACCGCTCGCCTCGCCCGCGGTTGGTCACAGTTCTAACCTAACCATTTGGTCGGGGTGCCCTGGCTTAGATACTGCGACCATTACGGCTCGCGCGTAATGTTCACAGTTCCAACCGAACTTAAAGTCTAATTAGTACTTAATTCACTGGAGTAATCTGACGTTTACGGTGTTACCATTTTCTGATGAAAAGAAAATACTGTTGTGACAAGAATATTGACATAAATCACTCGCTCATTCATTCTCCTTGCGTTCTAATCAAATCACATTATTAAAAGCTTTTATTTAACTTGCAATGTATGTATGTATGTATGTATGGTCGCGTGGAATCTTGCTACTCAATTTTGAAGCAGATTTATCTTCAACAGATTCAGCTGAAATTTTGTATACACGTTTAGTTTGGATTCTAAATCCAATATGGCGGACCATCGGGACCATACAAGATGGCGGAATATTTATTATAATATGGGTATCAAATGAAAGGGCTTGTTGAGAGTAACTCGAAAAATAATGTGACGTCATTCTAAATCCAATATGGCGGACCATACAAGATGGCGGAATAGTTATTTTTATGCACTTCTACAATAATGGTATCAAATGAAAGGGCTTGTTGAGAGTAACTCGAAAAATAATTTGACGTCATTCTAAATCCAATAAGGCGGAGTAGTTATTTTTTATGCACTTCTGCAATATGGGTATCAAATGAAAGGGCTTGCCGAGATTAATTAGAAAAATATTCTGATATCACTCTTAATCCAATATTGCGGCGGACTTTTGAAGTTGTTTATGCCTTCCTATAGTATGGGTATTAAATGAAAGGGTTCGCTGAGAATTAGCGATAACTAAAAAGTAAAAAATAAATTAAAAGCAAAAAAACGTTTAAAAAAAAAAAGCTTTTATTTAAGTAGGTAATGCTCTAAAAGGAAGAAAATAAAATTTTCTTTTAAAATTTTAACTATCAACTTATAACCTCATTATACACAATTATGATCATAAAAGCTTGTCGCGCGATTTATTTGTGTAAATAAACTAGTAAGTACTTACCTATTTAATTGAGTAACTTAATCTGCTAAGTTTATTTTTTTTTAATTTCAGTTTAATTAAATACTTATAGGTACTTACGCAAACCTCGCGACAAGCTTTTATGATCATATATATTGTGTATAAGTAATGAGGTTATAAGTTGATACTTAAAATTTTAAAAGCAAATTTTATTTTCTTCTTTTTAGAGCATTTAAATAAAAGCTTTTTTTAAAAAAGTTTTTTTTGCTTTTAATTTATCTTATTTATTTTAATAAGAAATCTTCCAGCCTAGTTTTGTTTAATCGATATAAAAATATTAGTAGTCGGCCTATATAGGTACCTACATATTTATAGGCCGATTGATGATGACTTTCAAAAAGCGAATTATATAAAACGAAACAAAAATGCATTGAATTTATGCAGGTATAGGTACCTACTTACAGGTTGTAAGTGTAAACAGTGGCAATGTTTTAAGGGGTCATTGTACTCATCATTATGAACAACTTTTACTATGGGTCTAACCTGCAATCGCAAAAAAAAATCAGCTGTTCCCTACATTTTGACGAATTTGGCAAACATAAATGTACTGAGCATCTGATTTTTTTTCGCGATTTCAGGTTTGGTCCCATAGTAAAAGTTGTTCATTAATGAAAGATTGCCACTAATTAGGTACACCCTGTAGTTATGTACCTATTATAATTGTTTACTTTTTATAATAAATGTTCCTATTGACTTTGTGTGAATGAGCTGAACCACAAGCACAACGAACGGAACGCGTCACTATTACAATAAATACCTATGGCATCATTATTTTACAAAGTGACATTAGCATCTGTCAGTTTATTCCAGTGAATTAATAATTACACTGTATAATTGAGAGCATTCAGGCCGCTATTGTTGAACGCCGCCGTTTAGTTAAAAGGCTTAGGCGGTTATCTAAACGGCTACTTAATTAGACTACATAGTTGGCAGCGACATAGCTAAGTACCTACCTAATTACGTGCAACCGCGTCCTAACCAGTCAGCGTATACAGAAATGCTAATTCAGTCCGTCCCAACCAACAACCAACCCCGGGCGGAGAACACTTAAGATTTATCGTCTGAGAGGGAACTGGAGCGAATAGGAGTAGGGGTAACAATAGCCATTGTCGGTTTTATTTTTCTTACGGGGTTTAACCTTCTAAGCTCCTCCTTAGTAGGTTAAACCCCGTTGGCTCCTCCCACACGGTAACGCCCACACTTGTAAATAAAGAACGATTAAATTATAGTAGTAGTAGTCTACGTGAACGACATCGATCAGTGCCTCCATTCATCCAAACTATATGCTTTGCCGATGGCATGAAAATCTTTGCCACTATTTCAACGCTCGAAGATACACTAGCACTACAGGCTGACTTGTATTGGCTTGAAGAGTATTGTCGGGCTAATAAACTTCGTCGCTGATCACTTACGCTAGAAAACCTGCAGTCCTAGTCACTACTTATATTTTGGCGGGCCAGATCTTGCCTAGGTGCACTACTATTCATGACTTGGGCGTCCATTCAAGATAATAAGTTAGTTTTTGACACACACATTGATGCAATTGTCAAAAAAGCTTCTAAACTGTTTCCGCCTTATTACAAAACAAGGTTCATCTTTAAAACCAGGTTTAAACACCAGGTTTAACCATGGACCCTTTTCTGAATTTTTAACTTTATTCCGACACACTAAGATGTCAGTTTTACGAAACTGACAATTTAGTACCGGACTAAGTTGTCAGTTTTGTATAAAGAACTGTAATTCTATCACAGCTAAGTAGGTTCTTATTAGAAGAACTGACTTGATGGTTTCAATATCATCGAAATTCTCTGTTTTTATCACATAATAAACGGTTTTTTTCATAATAACAATGCATCGTATGCATGTAAAATTTGGTTGGTTTAATGCCAAGAGTTAATAAAGCAAATACTAAAAAAATAGCATCTAAATCTATAACAGTAATAATAATCTCAAAAGACCTAGTTAAATTTAAGATTAGATCACAAAACGTGGCTTAACATATTCCTCGCAGAAATAAAGGGTGTCTAGTCCATCATGGTTTGTCTAAACGTGGTCTAAACCATCAATCATCTTGTTTCAAATAAATTACACAAGGAAACAAAATTAGTTTCTTTTTTTTTGGTTGCATGTAATTTTATGGCTGTTGTTTACTAATTCGGGGTCGCTGATTTCAAATCTACCCTCAATTTATCTCTAACAGCTCTAGTTTTTGAGATACAGCAGCATCAAGGTACACTTCCTTCACAGCCAATTGGACCGTTTCCCTGAAAATCTTGGTGATCTGATTGAAAAACAGAGGGAACGGTTCCATCAAGATGTTCGGACTACGGAGGATCGGTTCCAGGGTCACTGGAATTCCCACATGGTGGCAGTCACTGTAATTGGAGCATTAAAAACAGCCCTTGTGAACCAGTCAAGCAAGAAAAACTTAAATGCTTACTTAAAATTTTCTTTTTTTAAAAACACGTTTTCATTATAGGTATCTCAAAAACTAAAGCTATAACACAAAAAATCAGACTCCAGATCTAAAAATAGCACCCCGAAAATGTACAATATTAATATTTCGTGCAAAAACAATGCTGTTCCATTGTGAGTTGTGTTATTTATTACTTCTTATTTCAAAATAATGTTAGGAAATTAGCTACATCCACATCCGGTTAGTTAGAGTGACTGACCTTAAGGCGAAAGCGCCAGGGTAGCCCGCGAAATTCAAAATTTCTTACGTTTTTTGCAATTTGTAGGTCAGTGTGAGCTTGTATGTTGACTAAAATATGATTCGCGGCCGTAGCTAATATGGTTTTACAGAATTATAATCATTAGAATCAGCAATACAACTGCGTAAGTTAGCATTTACCTCAAACCTCATGATTTCATGAAATCGCTAGATTTGAGGTTATTATGGAGTTGTATTGCTGATTCTAATGATTATAATTTTGTAAATCCATATTAGCTACGGCCGCGAATCATATTTTAAGCAACATACAAGCTCACACTGACCTACAAATAGCAAAAAACGTAAGAAATTTTGAATTTCGCGGGCTACCCTGGCGCATCAACCTTATGGATGATGCGCAGTCGTAGCCCGAGAAATTAATTTTTTTTTTAGTTTTTTCAATTTGCAGGTCCGTGTCAGGTTGTATCTTGATCAAAGTATTTATACGCGGCAATAAAGCACATGTATTTACAGTATGGAATTCACTTCTTGGCAATAATTGAAATCTCAAGGAATACTACTCCATAGAAGTATAGCAAAATTAAATAATAAATAAAAAACCGAAAATTAAAAAAGTTAAATTTTCAAACAAAATAAATATCAAAATAAAACACTCTGTTTAGACAACGTACTTTGACGCCAGGAGCGAAGAGTGGCAACGTTGCACGCGGGCGGCATGGCGGCTTTTTTGTCGGCGCCGGCACTTTGATTCGTTTGACAATGTGCGACGAAAATAAAATCCACTAAGTTCATTTGTACTGCCACGTTTTTATTTCGCGATAACTGAACTGCACTATGTGCTGATTTTCCCTCAACCTTTGGACAGCTCCCAGGATTGTCCGGACACTAGTAGGGCAGACGCGAGGTGCGCCGTATCTCTCACGACAGGTAGGTACGTAGAGTTAAGGCTGAATTTTGGCCGCATTCGCCACACAATAATATGCCCACCCATGTCTGTATACTCTGCAGCACTGTAAAAATGCTGTTGTCTTGGCATTTTGTTAAAAATAGACACACGCGAACACAAAAGTTAAGTGTCACTTTCACCGTAAAAAATGTAAACAAAAAACTTAAAAACACAATTTACACACACACAAAGTCGAATAGCTCAAGTGTCCATTCCACTGTAAAAAAATGAACGAAGTAAACACCTAATATTGTATTTACTGGTATTTGCTAAAATCACGTTTTGAAGCAATGCGCGCAAGTAGACTACGAAATCTCTGCGAAAGGCACACACACTATCCCGGAAGACTAGCGGTGAACTGACTAATTGACTATGACTAAGCGGAACGCAACTTCCGAAATGGCGAAAAAACATTATAATGTAGGGCACATGGCGCAATTACCGTAATTATCGATTATCGATAACTTTTTACATTTTCATAACTCGAATGTTTATTTTTAAGAATTAAAAAAATATTATTTGGACAATAAAAGTACGATTGAACAGTTTACGAAACTACCGTTATGTGAGTGACTTCCTGAGTATCAAACGGGTCTGTCGATCGACCGGGAGCCGCATGTAACATGCAAAAACAATTCATAAATTGTAGTTGTTTACTTCATGCATTTTATCTTATTTACTTATTAATATTTAATAAGAACACACATAAACAAAAAGCTGTTTAGCTTTAAATTGTCAGGACATAGTGGTTTTTAGAATTATGACGATAATTCTAAAAACACCAAAGCACTACCTAAGTATTTAAATAAAATAAAATAAATAAATAAATCTTTATTTTCAGACCAGGAGATCCATACTATGCGAGCAACAATTTGGCACTTATTCTAAAACACTATAATTATACAATCAAATCACTAAAAATCACCTGTCATATCTGAATGACGGCCTGTGAGCCGCTATCCAGTGACACATGATTTGTCCATCCACTCTGCCTGCCACAGTAGCTACGAGGCTAAAGCTAAAGAGCTTTTTTGTTTATCGATCATTATTCACTTTAAAAAAAATCTAATAGTCAATAACAGGTGTCCTTCCCTACTTGGCGCGAGCGCACCCCGCACCCGCGCGCCCTCCCTCCCTGCCGGCCTGCCGCGCGCCGCGCCGCCCGCAATATTATTTCGCTCAAGCGCCTTTGAAGAAAGCCGCGGGGCTCGTGCCGCCTGTTTCAGGAAGCCGCCAAAAGACACCGCTGCCGATGTACACCCGCAGGAAATGTAGGCGCGTCCCAGTGATAGATTATGTTTGTGTAAATTGCAAAACAAAGTTTCGACTATGGCAGGTCAATGAAGTTGTTCAATAGGAAATTCCAAGTACTGTACACCGAAGAAAAAACCATATTAACATTAAATTTCATAATCAGTCTGTGCTGGTCTTCTGTCTGTGAGAGGTAGTGGGCCGCACCGTCACAGTATTAAAATCCATACAGCAGCGAATTGAATGTGGGTGTCGTAGGGCGGCGCGCGGTCCGCTGTTGCGGCTTAAGACAGACAGAGGCGATATCGCGAGCGATATTGCGATATTATCGCGTCGCAACACCGCTAGAGTCTGTCAAGCGAGTCGTGTCCCATGAAACAGGCGGCAAATTCAAAAATCTTACAGGTGTCAACACTGATATAGTACGCTGAAAACATGTTTGATACTTGAATTTTTGTACATAAAAAAATTCTTTGGGATAAATTAAAAAAGTGCATTTCTATGTAGGTATTTATTAGTGACAATTAGAACTAACATCAGAATCTATAAATTCACTGCCTTCATAAGAGAAATCACTGTCAGTATCATCACGCACAAAAATGATGAAGGGTTCCAACTCCGTTTCGTATCCTTCCGTATCCTGTCCTTTATATTTGTTTTCTACATTAATAGTGTGGATCTGTGCATTTGTCCATTAAATATATTTCTTTTCCATTCTTCTTTTTTCTATTAATACAAATTAGATAATTGAGCTAAAAGTATCAACATGCTGTAGCTTAGTAGAACAGAAGTTGTGACAATCCGTTTAACAGATAATAGTATTGCCATTATAAGAAATCAGCTAAATGGTCGTGGACACGACTCGCTTGACAGACTCTACGCGACACGTCGCGACGCGATATCGGCTCTGTCTGTAAGAGCCTTTACACGCTTAGTTTTGCGCACGCACTCGAACGTTGAATTAAAATTTGTTACATTAAATTCCAGCCTGTCGTGCAGGTGTACGGATTTTACATTTCGGCAAATAAGTAGAATAGGTACGTAATAGCGTCGTGAACTCGTGATACTTTGCACTGCGTGGCAACGTCGCATTTTAAAGGGTTCATTGAATCATTGACCTAGTGATCCAATTCTACATACAGTGTTTAAATTTGTTCAAAATGAAAACTCTACTTTTTGACCTAATTACTGGACCGATTTCGTTCATTTTTTGTATAACGTCAGAAAAGGCGATAACAAGCATGTCCTAGAAATCATTTAACATAAGTGGTCCCCATAATATGTATAATTTTAACCATAAAAATCATCAATACATCTCTCTAAAGGCACTTACAGACAGAGGCGATATCGCGTCGCGACGCGATATTTTTCTACGGATATAATATCGAAATATCGCGTCGCGACCGCGATATCGCCTCTGTCTGTAAGAGCCTTAAGTTAGATTTCGTGCAGATTCGTTAGATTTCGTTCGTTTGAGGAATCTGCATGAAATCTAACTTAGAGAGATGTATTGGTGATTTTTATGGTTAAAATTATGTAAATACATATTATGTTTTATTGCCGCGTATCATACTTTGATCCAGATACAACCTGACACGGACCTGCAAATTGCAAAAAACCCAAAAAAAAAAAAATTTCGCGGGCTACACAGCGCAATCACCTTAAAGTTAAAAACAATTCAATTGCCATAATTTCTATCGTAGTAATATTGTCAATCGCTTCAATTGCACTTGGTAGACGATCAATTTGCGCATCAATGTGCATCAGTAACGTAAAAATTAACAATTAGTTGGAAAAAGGCTAGGCAGATGATGATCATAATTATTTCAAAGATAGACTTCGTTCAAAATTCAGTGCTGCAATGATTGGTAGGTACCTATGTAGGCGTCACAATTTGTGTAACGAAGTTAATCGTCAATAAATACATTGTGACGACGTCCCGGATGTCCCATAATTACGTTTTATTAACGTTTAAACACACAGACACTGTTTTGTTCGTTTGTTTCCGTCAGATAAAAACTATTTAACAGTAGGTAGTTGAAGGTCACTGTTTTATGTTAGGCTGTGATCTGGCAATTTGAGGAAATGTGCCTTAATTTTAGTAAATCTTTTATAGCAATTGAATTGACTTAGATGATAATTTAATAATGCGTAATGGCTTGTATGATAACAATAATATCTAGATCTTGTTTAACTACTTAAGGCTCTTACAGACAGTTGCGATATCGCGTCGCAACGGCACGGAGGAATCTCGGTATATAAAGATGGTCACCCATCCACGGACCAACCCCGGCAAGCGTAGCTTAACCTGATGGATCGACCCGTGCGGCGTATGTATTATGTATAATAAGTATAACTGTGTAGCTATCAACAATTGAGATAAATACTTATTTGCCTTCCACTATAGTACTAAGTACCTATTACTTACTCTTAACTTAAATAAACTTATCTAGGTAGTTAGGTACCTACCAGTACTTGTGTGCTGCCTGGGAGGTACCTACCAGTGCATCTTAGTGAAACGTGTCTGTCTATACTAACTGAACTTATAATACAAACCTTCACGACAAATCGGTGTATGGAGTTAATTACTACAACCCGTACATTTATGTACACACACACATAGCCTTATTTATTATCAGTTTTCTTGAATTCCTGACAAAAATAAAACTTTTCATGAACTTTCTACATTTACGCGTCTTTTGAGTTATGTAAAAGCGTTGTCGACGTTAGGTAATGTTTGAGTCTTGTTCTTTGACAGTGACCCAGGAGGCTGACGAGGAGACCAAGTCCTCGTGTCCAACAGACGGCAGTGACAACTTACTGATGGACTGTCCGCACGCTACCTTGTACCTGCGGTTCCCGCATGAGAGAGAACTCAAAGTAAGATCACTTCTTGTTAAATGAGCACAAATCTCTCAACCAACCAAATAAAAGATTCTGTGATGTTAAATAATTTGTCTACGATACCACGATACCTACTAAATTATTACGGTTAATTGATTTGAAGACCCTTAACGTTTCGAGGATGTCTTAATGAATGCTAAATAGGTTTTCAAAAGAGTTTCTATTGACAACATACTTTTAATCAGCAAAGCATTTTGATAATAAACAAGGCATTTCAAGGAATAATATCTTTTTCTCGATATCTCTGTTAACTGTTAACCTCAACAACACCAAGACGGTAATATTAAGTAGGGTGTAGTATGAATAACTTTATTTTACTTATGACTTATTGCTTCTAAGATAACAGATTACAAGTACCTAAATGTCTTAATTAGTGTTATTTAATTATAATGCTGGTATAACAAACAGTAGCTGTAGCAGCGCCATCTTTGGCGAATAACTTCGTCGGAAAACTGGTGGGATTCATCCCTTTCTACAGCGCGCGAGAGTAAACCTCACACAGCCCTCGCACAGATGGCACCGCCGTACACCTACAGATTGGCAACTATCGCGTTATTATCTGTCCCTTTCATTTTCACTATTTTGTTCATACAGCAGCAAGGGACAAACGATCGCTTAATTTTATAGATTCAGACGCCCGCCAGTTATATACAGCACCAGTTATATTTATGTGAAATACTAGCTCCCTTAAATCGTTGCGTCATACCTGCTCTGGAATCGATCAGAACATCACGGACGTTTGTGGTCGGGACGTTTATCAGCTATTTATTTAAGTTCAACGCAACCAATAGTGAACGTGTTGGATCAGTAACAGGCAGTTAACGTTGCGGAGTAACTACAACCAGTTGATATGGAAGATCATCCACAACCGGCGAACGAGGAGGTCGTGGAGGAGCAAGAACAGGCGCAGAACGTGGAGGACCCACCACCACCAGTCGACGTCGAAGATGAACAACCGCCAGTTAACGGGCACGCTCTGCCACTGCCGCCTGCCGCGGACGATCATCAGTTCCCGTTGGCCCCAAATCAAGTACAACTATTGGAATTGGAGAATCATCTGGTAGACGTGGACAATCTAGCTGAACTAATGAATCGTCACGATGAACCGCCTATGGATTTAGATGAAATTCGGCAGCTTTTGGACGTGATTGATATTGTTGACGACGAAGAAGAAGAGGAGGCAAATGTGCCAAACGAGCCAAATGAGCCCGAAATGTGCAACCCAGTCAATGAAGAAACAGGTGACCATCATCATGACGACAGTGACGAAGAACCAGACTTTGAAGCACTGGCTGCCATTATATATATCGGAATGATGAATAAGAATTAATTATGTTGTAACATCAGCAGCAAGCAGTCTTGGGAATAAAGTGCCAACTTGCCAAGTAAACAGTGGTGCTGCTAAAGATATTACCTAAATGCACAAACATGCAACCTGTCAGTAAGCCACTATTGCAGTGATAGAATTTTTCCATAATATTTGTGTCACTTTAATATACATATACTATTCATAATACATAAGCGTTATATCTACATGTCAAATTGTGTTAATTTTACAGTTAATGTGATTAATGTTTTCGGATACCGGTTTGTGCAAAAAGGATTGGAACCTTCGGAGTGTTCAGGGTAAAAATGAAATTGTATTTTCTGGGTATGTTCTATCCGCATGAAGTTATTTTGATAAGTGTGACTAGTCTTAGCCTTTGTATACTGTATTTTCTCTTGAATAGGCAGCATGGACGAAAATAAACATCAGAATAACCAAGTTGAGTCAAAAGACCTAAATATTCACCTATCACAAATGCTGACCACACAAAATGTGATTGTATTTTTTGTAAAATGTATTGTATTGTGTAAGATTTAATAATCTTTTACAAATACGTTAGACTTAGTTATTATACTTATACCTTATACTTGATGGATAAAAGTATTTTTGAACATTTACGAATAAACCTTATATCTCACTATTTTATGTTTTTCATTGCTCACTTACCAAGTATGGTGTTAAATAGGCTTTATTCACAGATATATGCGAATGCGAAGTATTTTATAAATAAATCTTCGCGAATAAGCAATTATTTCAACTTCCATCCAAAATAATATGTAGGCAAAACTCGTTTCCCCGTAGGCGCACGGCGCGTCACGAGCCGTCGGAACACAGCCCCGGCCCCAGAGCTTGCGGAGCGCCTGAAATGTACGATGGAGTTTTAAATGTTAACTAAGCGAAAGCGAATGAATACTTATGTAGCGAATGTAATCTATCAAATGTTGATTTAATACTAATAAGCGAATGAATCAGCGTCTTTGATTGCCAAATTTTAAACACGAGGTTAGTAGATCTTTATAAAGTTAAACTATTACATTAAAATGTTCCTGCCGCGTTCCATGATATAATATAAGTACCTAAGTATTTTACAGCGAAGCTTATCATGCGGTGCCCAGCAAAAATGATACATTCAAATATAGAAGCAGTGCCTATAGCCAAGGATAAGTCGGGCTGTGGATGATTATGATGCTGGGTATACTGTATTACTAGTTGTACGAGGGATCTCCTCAATGACATGATAATTTATGCTTACATGTAAGGAATAAAAACAAAATTAAATTACAAATTTTTGTAGCAACCCGCACTAAGCCCGCGTGCTAGATTGCGGTTGCGGCCCACTCCCTCTCACTGAGAGGTGGCCTGTGCCCCAGCAGTGGGAACATTATAGGCTGATTATGCTTATGAATTTGCTGTTATTGGTGCAAGATCATAAGTGAGAGCAAACTCTGACGACTGCACCGGCTTCAATGAACGGGAATTAAATGATTAAACTGGATTTATAGTGCAGGCGCCAAAGGAAGTTGAGTATGCAAAATATGAAGACCGCATTCTGTAAATGGTTTTAAGCTCAGAAAAGCTTGCAGATTCTGGATGTTGCCGGAAAGTTTATTGGTCCATTTTTTTATACCCCATCCCCCTTTTTTTGTGGATGGGAAATCATCAAATGACTTCACCCACTCTGGGTGGAGCGGAAGGGCGTGTACAGACTTTTACTGACAAAAACCCACCTGTGTTCCTTTAGTTGCCTATGCCAGGGCCACGGTATCTCTTTCGAACAACCCGTGACTCCGGCGGCATCGGCTCTATCGGACCCCATTCAATCCCAACCAACCCTTTCATTCAATCAAATCAAATATAAAAATAAAAAAAACATTTAATTTCATAAACAAAAAACCTTATGCATAAACCGTGAACCATTATTTTCTAATAATAAATCTGTAATACCTAAGTAAATAATAATTATAATTCGCGCGGGGCGTGGCTTGTTTTGCAAAGGAGTGTATATGGTACGGAACCCTTCGTGTGTGAGTCCGACTCGCACTTGGCCGGTTTTTTTCTTACGATTCTTATGTAATCAACTAAAAAAAAACCAGCCAAGTGCGTGTCGGACCACGCACAGTGAAGGGTTCCGTAGTTGAAAAGAATTTATCCCAAAAACAAACTTAACATTGTAGGTAATTCCAAAAGAATATTTTTTTATGTGATAAAACTATAAATTAACTATTTTCGGACTTTTTCCTTTACTTGTGCTGTGAGACCTTGCTTCTTGCCTTTCATAATTCTAGGTCAACGGGAAGTACCCTGTAGGTTTTGATTTACTTGCGAGGATCAAAATATGTCGTATAAACGGCCGCATTTTTTTATTGCGTTGACTTAGAAGCTTGATGTTTTTAGAGCTGCAAGGGACTACAGACTTACGTATTTAATATTTATTTCAACTTGATACCTTTACGCGTTTCTGAGAAAAAGGGTCTTACAGACTGACAGACTTCCAAATATTTTTTATGTGGCAAAATTACAAATTAACAATTTTCGGACATTTCCTTTGCTTGTGCTGTAACACCTTACTTCTTGCCAAATTTCATGATTCTAGGACAACGGGAAGTACCCTGCCCATATCATAATACTCAGCGCTGATACAGATGTTTTCATCCTGGAAATTTATTTCTAGTATAAACTAGCACGTTTAGGTTGTTTAGGTCTATGGTTCGTCGGTTCCATAGCCACTCAAATGAGCAATAAGACCAGAAGATTGGGATCGAAAAAAAATTGTTTAAAAGCTGGATTTTGTACAAAAAGCTCTAGTATATTTAGGAAACCCATACCTAGGTACATACGTGTTAGAATTAGAAATCAATTGCACCTCACCTGTCTTTGCTCAAAAATAAATGAACTGCTGATTAAACTCCGGAATAGAGATTAATTCATCAGAATATCGGCTTCGGCTTAACTTTATTAAAAAGTAATTTGTACATCAGATGCTCTACATTTGTTAGGAGCTTCAGCACAAAACATACTTATGGATGAATACTGACGAAACACTACTATAGCCTATTGATTACACCTTATTAGGCTTACCCACGCAATAAAAAATACGGCCATTTATGCGACATATTTTGACACCCGCAAGTAAATCAAAACCTATAAGGTACTTCTGGTTGACCTAGAATCATGAAATTTGGCAATAAGCAAGATCTCACAGTACAGGTGAAGGAAAAAGTCCGAAAATTGTTAAGTAATTTGTAACTTAATCACATATATTTTTTTTTTGGTATTACAATGTTAAGTTTGTTTTTGGGATACATTTTTTTCAACTGTGGAACCCTTCATTGTGCGTGGTCCGACACGCACTTGTCCGGTTTTTTTTTCAGTTGACTAGCTGTTAGTATCTTTAATCATAATAAAAAGTTGGATATTGTCACTAAAACCATCATTAAAATGACTCCCAAACACACAAGGCGATGATGGGCGCCTTAGATTTCAAGTAAATCGACTGAGCAAATGTTTGGGAGTCATTTTAATGATGGTATCAAAAAAAAAATGGACCAGTAAACTTTCCGGCAACATCCTGTATCATAATCTGCAAGCTTTCCTGAGCCTAAAACAGTTTACAGAATGCGGTCCTCTATTTTGCACACTCAACTCCACCCAGCGCCGGGTCTATTAGGATATTTAGAAACGCGCGGGTATTAATGTGAGCTTCCATTTTGAGTTTCTGAATCTAAAACAAATACTTACTTTATTATTTCTTGGATATTTAACAAAAAATATTCAACATAAATGTGCTCTGTGTACTCCAGGGTTGGCGCTACATGGCGAAGCTGGCGGCCCACAACAATGGCGCCCACATCCACCACCAGCAACTCACGAAGGAAGACGTGCCGGCCATTGTCGATAAATGTCTTAGCTTTATTTATGCTCATGGTATGTAAACATTTTCTCCGTCCGTCTCGATTGTTGAGTTGTATGGACGTGGGATGCGCGTGATGTGATAGTGATGAATGTAAACTCGATTGTTGAGTTGTATGGACGTGCGATGCGCGTGATGTGATAGTGATGAATGTAAACTCGATTGTTGAGTTGTATGGACGTGGGATGCGCGTGATGTGATAGTGATGAATGTGAAAAAAAATAGATGTATGGAAATTGTGGAAGATGATGTATTATGGCTAGAGAGGAAGTGAAATCAGTGATGACGGCTAATAAATGTGTATGGAAGAATAAGACTGCGCGGACCCCAAATGAAATGGGCTAAGGGCAGGAGAATGATGAGTAAAAGTTGCTATTGGCGATGAGATTTCAATTCTCGTTGGTCGCAACTATGGGCAGTGTATTTTAAAATTTTGGGCCATTAAGTTGCATCATCCTGTAGTCAGCGTAATGTTGAGTATGAAGAATTTTTTAAAGAAGCTTGTCTCGCAATATGGTTCTTGTTGCGAAGCTTGTGCCTATGTCCAGAAGTGGACGTCTTTCGGCTTTCTTCTCCTTCATCCATTAACTGTATGTTCCAGGCAGTCTGTCCGAGGGTATATACCGTCGCGCCGGCAGTAGCTCGGTGCTATCGGAGCTACTCGCACGGTTCCGTCGCGACGCGTGGTCGGTGCAGCTCAGTTCGACTCAACACTCCGAACATGACGTCAGTGGCGTACTCAAACGGTATGTATAGCTACACGAGTAACAAAATTGGCGCAAGACCTGCAGCCTAATTAAAATATTGAGATGCTTGAGATATTAGCACAATAAGTACCTACAATTTGTGTGATTGTATTATGCCAAACCATTTTTTAGTTAATGCAAACTAAATTATTTAATTTAAACTGCAAACTAGGTAGGTACCACTTTCAATTAAATCACGTTATTTTGGTGTAAAGCTCTTTTTTTTTAAATAAACTACTAGCGGCGCCATGTGGTTTCACCCGCGTAGACCGGGATAAAAAGTAGCCTATGTGATAATCCAGAGTATAAGCTATCTATATACCAAATTTCATGCAAATCGGTCCAGCCGTTTGGGCGTGAAGAAGTAACAAACATACAAACACACACACACTCACAAACTTTCGCCTTTATAAAATTAGTATGATGATGTGATGATTTTATAACCTTGATACAAAAACAGTGACTCGAACTTCATTTCTCTTTTATTGACACAATAACGACAGATATAAGAGGAATAGTCGCTCGTTGACGAGGGGCTCGTGACTAAGTAATAACAGCCGCACGGGTCGATCCCTCAGGTTAAGCTACGCTAGCCGGGGATGGTCCGTGGATGGGTGACCATCGTTACATACCGAGACTCCTCCGTGCATCGGAAAGCACGTTAAGCCGTTGGTCCCGGCTGTCATTCGTGGATCTTTGACGTCGTTACGGGTCGTCAGCAGCCCGAAAGTCTGACACCAGTCTTACCAAGGGGTATCGTATTACCCAGTTACTGGGTTGAGGAGGTCAGATAGGCAGTCGCTCCATGTAAAATACTGGTATTCATCTGCATCCGGTAGAAATAGCGGGACCTTGGCCCGAACCCTGCTCTTAAACTATACTCCATCGGTTTAGGTAATTAAATAAAGGAAAAAAAAAACACGTGTCTGGTTAACCGACTAAACGTAATACTTGTCACTTCAGTTGTCATGGTACTCACACAGTTGTACTCTTCAATTTAGCAACTTTATAATTGGTTGTATAACGTTACTAAATTTAAGAGTACATGTACAACTGTGTCGTAGCATGACGACTGAAGTGATAGATATTACGTTTGGTTTTTTTGTTTACCTTCATTTAATTACCTAAATCGATGGAGTATAGTCCTACAGAAATTTCTTAAGAATCCATAACGCGAAAAATAATTATCGATTCACATTCACGGTTATAATCGTAATAAAAATATTAACTAATTAAATATTATCAATTTCAGGTTCTTCCGCGACCTTCCAGAGCCTCTGGTGCCGCAAGAAAACCATAAGGACCTGATCTCAGCGTTAGGTTAGTTCATTTATTTAAATCCATCAGATTTGTTTTTACAAGATCAAATGACGAACAGACTGTTCAAAATGATCTCAAGAACTAAGAAAATTAAACTTTATCTCAATGGGATAAAGTTCTTGTCAGAATGACAGTTGTCGTGTACTGTCTTCATTCTGAAACATGCCTTGTGTCATTGAGTTAATATTTCATTTTCATAGTTGTTTATATGATTTTGAACAGTGTGTTCGTCCCGATATTATTGACGCTGACTGTACTAACGTGACGTTGTCGCGTATGATTTGAGTGTATTTGTAGGTAACAAGCATTACCCGGTCTCCTAACCGAAAGCATCTGTTGCGTGCATACGCGATTACGCGAGCGTTTAATGAATTATGAAGTACATACGCGACTTCATTGATTGTGTGAGTATACAAGTATGAATACATAATACTTACATACAAACTGTTTATTAAAATTTAACTGTGCAATAACTTTGATCTATGTCCATAATGTTGTGCACGTGTTTACCAAAAAATATACAACGTGTTAATGAAATAACCCAAAACCTCTTAAGGGGACATTGTACTCATCATTATGAACAACTTTTACTATGGGACCAAACCTGGAATCGCGAAAAAAAAATCAGCTGTTCAATACATTTATGTTCGCATAATTCGTCAAAATGTACTGAACAGCTGATTTTTTTTTCGCGATTTCAGGTTTGGTCCCATAGTAAAAGTTGTTCATAATGATGAGTACAATGACCCCTTAGGGTGCGTTTCCACTGACGCGGAGCTGGGCGGAGCGGAGCGGAGACGTGCAGGAATCGACCAATCATAATGGTTGAAATCCTCATCGCGTCTCTTGTCTCGTCTGTAATTGGACGATTCCTGCACGTCTCCGCTCCGCTCCGCCCAGCTCCGAAACAGTGGAAACGCACCCTTAAGAGGTTTTTGGTTATTTCATTAACACGTTGTATAGATTAGTACTTACGAAAGTACAGGAATTCCACCTTTTTTTTTTTTTTTTTTAAACCTTAATATCATCACCTTATTAATACTTTCAGAGCTACCAGACGAGGCGGCGCGTCACCACGAGTACCACCGCATCATGTCCTCGTTGCCGCTGGTGGCGCGGAACACTGCTCGCAAACTGTTCGCGCACCTGCACTTCCTGCACACGATGGCCCACGCCAACAAGATGGGCGCGGAGAACCTTGCCTCCGTGTGGGCGCCTACCATCATGCCTGCTGCTATGGTAAGCAAGGAGGCTGTATATAAGTACGGGCTGCACAACGCGATTCAAATAAGAATAGGAACGTCAATAACATTTATCTGTCAAATATTGATTGAAAAGTACGGTTTGCAAAGAAAACTTATTTGCGTATCAATAACGTTTTTTTTTTTTGTTTAACCGATTCGTAGTTAAATCAAAGTAAAAAAAAAACATCAAAAAATTAGTCATAATTAGTTTTAAAAAAATAAATGTTATTCAAAAAATATCTTGTTTTGCTCAACCTACCCAATTTATTCGATTTGACAGCTATGATGTCACAACATGGCGCTAAGTCGATCCTATTCTTAATTTTTAAAAATCTGCTGTTTCATACAAAAGTGCAATACCAGGGAGCCTAGACAAAATCCCTTTTCTCTAGGCGTTAACGCCAACGGAAAGATCAAATATAATAGTATGTAGTTGACAGCAGCAGTCACGTGACATCTCTGAAGCTAATGTCCATTCCATACAATTTGATCTTTCCGTAGGCATTAACGCTCACAGAAAAGAGATTTCGTCTAGGCTCCCTACGCGGTCAAAATGTATGGAACAGCAATTTTTTTTTTGAATAAACAAATAATCTCAACTCGGGAATCGTGTAATGAATACATGGTAACAGGTTGAGCGTCGATGTGCCACACTGTATAAAACATCGTACAGTCACACCCTTTGTAATAGGAGCACAGGCAACGCAGAAATTAGAATGTCACGAGTTCGCTCACGTTTGATACTATCAAGTTTGTCTCGGGTTCGATTCCCAGGTTCGATTCCCAGGTTCAGTTATGTAAGTGTCCCTGGGTTTGTTCTCAGTGTTGCAGAGAAGAACGTAGTGTGGATTTTTGTCCGGTTAATAAACGATAATAAAGGCTCGTCTCGCATAATATAACATCTATCTTCGAGAAAGAAATCCCAAAAAAACCTAAAACCCTTCCATTCATAAAAACATAATAAGAAAGTTAAAGACGATCTTCGCCATAATTCATATTAATGAAAACAACCCCTCTATTCCAGACAAGCAACACACTTCAAACCGCATGGTCGACCAAAGAAGTGTTCGTTGTTCGAGACCTAATAGGAAACTTCGAGAAGATTTGGGAGCCGACAGAGGCTGAGAAACGTCGCGAGGCGGCAGTGAGACGCGTCATAATGCGAGTACTGAGCAACTCGGCACCTACTGCGCCCAAGGCAGCCGGCGATCTACGCACCTGGGTCTACGTGCACGACAAGTCTACGTGCTATCAGATCACTGTAAGTAACTATCTGTCTATATAACTAAACCTGTTCTGTCCCACTACTGGGCAAATGTCTCTCTCTCTCTTTTCTACGCAATTCTGTCAATCTATACTAATAATAAGGCTGAAGATTTTTTTTTGTTTGTATGTTTGAACGTGCTAATCTCTGGAATTACCAGTCGGATTTGATCAATTCTTTTTGCATTTGATAGTCCAATTCTTGAGGTAGGCTATAGGTTATTTAACATCACGATACGACCCTTAGGTGCCGAGCAAAAAGAAAAAAATAAGTCAGAAATAACACTATGCGGAAACGAAGTAATAGCGCGGGCGAGCGATGTTATGCGTCGGGGTGGGTCAGGGGAACAAGAACATTCACGCGGAAGAAATCGCGGGCTGAGGCTAGAATTTAATATCAGCCAGTTGGAAACGCCGGGAGAGGACGCCCTTGAAGGACATATATACTGCCATTATCGGTTATGTTCTTCAGAAAAGTCAGGTGCGTAGTACTTGCGACCGCCGTGCGTGTATGACCAGAAGCCTATAGTTGCGTAACACACTTTCAATCATAATTCGAAAGATTTTGAAGAAAGTTGCTAATTCATTGCTTCATATGTTTGAAAAAATTGTCTGTTCAATGAATGTTGTTGAACTGTCAAAATTAAATGCATTGCTGTCCTGTGTTACATAATTACCGCGCGGATGTATGAACGTAAACAAAGTACAATGTGTACAATGCGATTCAAATAATAATAGAAACGTCAATAACCTTTATCTGTCAAATGTTGATTGAAAAATACGGTTTGCGAAGAAAATTTATTTGCGTATCATAACTTTTTTTTTTTGTTTAACGATTCTTAGTTAAATCAAGTCAATCAAAAAATTAGTCATAAAAACTATAAGTACTACTTTCTTCCATATTATCATTATTGGCAACAATTTTTTTAATTTTTTTCATATTCTTCGTTCATGATTCGTAAATAAATGTTATTTAAAAAATATCTTGTTTTGCTCACCATACCCAATTTATTCGATTTGACAGCTATGACGTCACAACATGGCGTTAAGTCGATCCTATTCTCTTTTGAAATGCATTGTAAAAGGAATGTAAGGATCGCAGGTGGCTTTATTCAGTTTCTGCCTATGGGAAAAAGGTGTAAGCTTATGTATGTATGTATACAGGCAGGTCAAGGATCTCTAATCGTAATTGGAAGGCATGGGCATTGATCTTTGCGCTTGCTCAATGTAGATATACGATAAAGTCTGTCTATGTTGTTGAAATAGCAGATTTTTACAAACTCATGATAATTTGTCTGTTTTTGCTGCCTTATCTTCAAAACGTCTGGACTTATTTTAATGAGACTTCCACAGGCAGGTAAGGTGTTTTGCAGGAGCTATTTATAATAGCATTATTTTTTGTTTGATCGTTGAGAGTATGAATGAAAGGCGACTAACAAAAAGTATTTACAAAGCAGATAGATGGGAGTGGAAGCGCCGGGAGAGCCCTAGGAAGACATACACCTTACTGGTGATGTTCTTCAGAAAGGTCAGGTGCGTAGTACTCGCAACCGGCGTGCGTGTGTGACCAGGGGCCCTACTCCCTAAGTCCGTCTGCCTTTTCGTCCGTCCGTTCGTCCGTCCGTCCGACATTACGATCCATCAAAACAACTGTAAAAGATAAATTTTTCGGACGGGCAAAAACACATCGTGAGTAGGTACAACTGTCAAATCATGTTGTCATTCATACTTCTTTCGGGCCCCGAACCAATCATCCATCTGTAGGTGATACGGAGTAGGAAATGCCCGTAACGAAGGCCGAAACTACGGGCTTCGTGCTTAGGAAGTAGGGCCCCAGGTGTATGAACGTAAACGAGGCAAAAGGAGTATGTAAGGATCGTAGCGGGTGCCGTTCTGTAGTATCTGCCTACCCCCCCCCCCCCTCCTGGTAATAAGGCGTGTCATGTATGTATGTGTATGTATTTTTCGAAATTATTTTGGAACTCAATAAAGCTCTAAATCATCTTTTTGATTGTAGAGTCGTTTTTAGGGTTCCGTACCAAAATGGTAAAAAAGGAACCCATATGGTCTGACTCAGTCTGTCTGTCTGTCTGTTACAGCTGGATATCTCAAGAACTACTAATGCTATAAACTTGAAACTTGGAACAGTTTTAGATGACGTTTACCCAACTGTTTTTCAAATAAGAAAGAAATAAAAATATTTATATTTTTTTTTGCAACAAGGACTGAAAGGAGGTCTTAAAAAATCAAAGTGGGGCAACGCTTTTTCATATGATATCCCACAAGTCCTAGTGACTTGTATACATAACCCACAACCTCTTAAGGGGTCATTGTACTCATCATTATGAACAACTTTTACTATGTATGGGGGGTATCATATGAACGAAAAACGATGTCTCTATATAGCACACTTTTTCAGAAATTGGAAAGGAACCCTCGGTGCGCGAGTCCGACTCGCTCTTGACCGTTTTTTTTGAAAGTATAATAAAGAAACTTCTTTTCACAGCTAACACCAAACAAAACCAGCTCCGACGTTTGCATAGAATTGTGCGAAAAGGCGAAATCAGAGTCCCATCTCCTGATGTTAGAGGAAGTGATATGCAACGACTCAATGCGGCGTACCGTACACATAGACGAGGTCGTGTTGGACGTGGTACTGCGATGGAGTTACTGGGATGAAGACGATAGGAAATCCAACTATTTGCTCGTCAAACAGAATAAAATGCTCCATGATATGGAGGCTTTGCGGCAAACGACGTCTGTGTGCGGCGAGCTCAGGCTTGCCACTGAGGCTATGAAGTCTTTTAAATTGCATATGTTTGAAGTGCAGAACACCAGACTGTGTTACTTTAAAGATAAACAGGTTAGTTCACTGTCACAATCTTTGTTTTTTCCCCGGTGCCAAGTCTTCAAAAAAAGTGTTGATGTGAGAAAATGATGAAAAAGTTTGCATGCAGCAGAGATTAGGATGGATGTGTGGAGTGACGAAAATGGATAAAGTAAGAAATCACACTAATATTATAAAGGCGAAAGGTTGTGTGTGTGTGTGTTTATATGATTGTTATTTATTCACGCTCAAACAGCTGGACTAATTTTGATAAAATTTGGTATGTAGGTAGCTGACAACCTGCATTAACAGATAGACTACTTTTTATCCCGGTCTACGCTGGTGAATCTGCGGAGCTCACTATAGTGAGTATATAAGGGGAAGTTCGATAGTGGCGCCAATGACAGAAAAGTTGAAAGGAAATCGTTTGGCTTGGTATGTATGGTGATGAGGAGGGACGATACGCATGTGACTAAAAGAGTGATGGATGGAGAGGGAGAGAAAGACGAGAGTTTGAGGAATGATATGAAAGAGAAGGGAGTGAACGATAGCGTGACGGTTGACAGGGGAGAACGGAAGAAGAAAACGTGTTGCGCCGACCCCAAGTAACATGGGATAAGGGCAGGAAGATGATGATGTTGATGATGATGTTTGAAGCAGTGTCTGGTGCTGGCTGTACCAACATAGACAGATTTATTCAGACATGATATTTTTTTCGATATTTTTTTATTTTTTTAACTTACGTGGGTGAGGGGCTCGTGGCTAAGTAATAACAGCCGCACGGGTAGATCGATCAGATTCAGCTACTATTGCCGCAGTTGGTTTGTGGATGGGTGACCATCTTAACATAACGAGACCCGTCTGTGGCTCGGAAAGCATATTAAGCCGTTGGTCCCGGCTGTCATTCGTGGATCTTTGAAGTAGTTACGGGTCGTCAGAAGCCCGAAAGTCTGACAACCAGTCTTACCGAGGGGTATCGTATTACCCAGTAACTGGGTTGTGGAGGTCAGATATAGGCAGTCCTCCATGTAAAATACTGGTATTCAGCTGCATCCGGTTAGAATGGAAGCCGACCCCAAAATTGTTGGGAAAAGGCTAGGCAGATGTTGATGAATTACTTACGTGGTTGTAGAGATATAAGAGCATAAAGGACTAGTGACTTCAATATAATGTGGTGTTCACGGGTACGTCCCATGTGAAGAGGCAAGCTTATTACAATACAGGGTGTAAGGGACAGCCCTCCGCAAACTAACAGGGTGCATTCAGCTCCTCATTCTGAATCATATTCCAACGGAAATTTTCTCAGGAAAATTTTCATTTTTAAAAAAAAAATTCAGTTACATTTTCATTATTTCAATGTAAAATTGCATTGTGTGTTCGCAGCACTCCATTTATGTAAAAAAAACTGCAAAAAAAACCAGCAAAAAAAAAAAACCAGTTGGATGTGGAATGGATGTTGAAATACTCTACAGAGTTCATCGAACTCACCGCATACCTATTACCTACCCCTCCCAACCAGTAATAGACGCTCCGATTTGTGCACAAAAACACAAACAAATCAGGTTTATTGGAGTCCCTTAACGTTCCTGAAAAAATTTCATGTACCGGTCATCTTAGTATGACATACTGAATTCACCCTATCAGTTTGCGGAGGGCTGTCCCTTACACCCTGTATAAGGTCCTAGTGACTACAAGATACTTTTGTAAATAATATAGTAAATTGTGATTTTCCAGGGTTCTCACAAGATCGAGGAGTGGAAGATAAAGGACATCTTGTGGTACGTGGGGCACGAGCCCAAACGGAACCCACAGTCGCGGTGGGCCATCACCTTTATACCCAGGAACAAACACAAAAGGTAGTCAATCATAACAAAGCAAGAGTGAACAGGCATCTTCTGGGAACGCTCGTTCCATCATAGTCCTCATCCTCGCTTTCCATCAGGCGTGATTGAGGTCAAGATTCAGCAATTAAAAAAAATCGGTCAAGAGCGAGTCGAGACTCGCGCACCGAGGGTTCCGTTCCGATTTCTGAAAAAGTGTGCTATTTAGAGACATCGTTTTATTTTTCCTGTAATCTTTAAGTACATAAACTTCTATCATATAGAATAATTTCCGATTTTTCTCTATGCAAACTTCGGAGGGGGGAACGGTATTGTTTTAAATGTCTCGCTGATGGTGGCGCGTGTGTTGGATCATTCGGTTCCCTACAAAATGTTTAAGCTGGATGGTGCTGACCCACGCGTTAAGTTCGTAAACGGGCTCCGTCAGTTGAGACTGGTCATTTCTTAACTGCCAGGGCTTCTTTTCAATCTTATAGGTTGCATTGTTTTTATTTAGTTTTTTTTACATTGTTCTCACGTATAGAATCAACAAGAATAATGTTACCCAGGATTTTGTAATATCTTTATTTAAAAGAGTGTCCGTGGACTTTCTTGCCCGTTCTTCTCCATAGAGATCTACGTTTTGGAATGGGCAACTAGCTTCAACTTTTTGACCAACTGACCGACTCTTTGACAGTTCAAAAGTGCCTGTAATTGGTATAATTTAAATAAATGTTTTGAGTGTCAGTTTGATTGTCTTCATGAAATAGTTTCTACAGTTAGGTGCATTAAATTTTCTTCTAAACTAAACTTCTTTTACCTCGCTCTCAGGAGTAAAGACAAGCCGTGGTTCGGGTGCACGATAGCGGGCGCGGTGACTGAAGACCAGCTCAAGTGGATGACGGCGCTGATGTTCGCAGAGCACTCCACAGTACTACCCACCCCCAGACTCGTCATCACGTAGCCACGATACTGTGGTAAGCACTTTTTGTATAAAGTCGCAGTTATTAGGAAACATTTTTTTTTTTTTTGCGGAAACCTGATATTAGCTCGTCTATCAATTTGCCTAGCCTTTTCCCAACTATGTTGGGATCGGTTTCCAGTCTAACCGGTTGCAGCTGAATATCAGTATTATATATGGAGCGACTGCCATCTGATCTCCACAGAGAGATGATATTGTATTTATGATTTTCTTGTGTTGTTACAGCACAAGGGTGATGATGCGTTGACAAACCACAGGAAAAGCTGACGTCAAGTCGTGGAAAACATAAAAAGCAGCTCAGTCTGATCTATTTTGCAAGTAACTTTATTACTTATCAAACAAACAAAAGACAAAATTATAAAAAAAAACAATATGTTAAGAAAATCACAATGTTTTTTTGTCAGCTAAACTTCGAATGGTCTGTAGGTGTGTAGTGCACTCAAGGTCACTATGTTTCATATTATTCAGAGTACTACGGACCATAGGTGTGTAGTGCACTCAAGGTCACTATGTTTCATATTATTCAGAGTACTACGGACCATCGCTCTCTTGAAAAACAACTTTTGCTATTGTATTTTAAAATATAAATGAATTGACAAAATAATGAAATAATTTTGTCTAAATTGAAAAATAATAAATACTTATTCATATAAAATTATTATTTCCGAAGACTAACATTTTGCATCCTAATTTGTGATTGAAAGTGTTATGCAATTATTGCATAACACCACGCATAACACACTTTCAATCACAATCTGAATGATTTTGATGGATACTGCTAATCCATTGCTTCATAATGTTTGAAATATTTGTCTGCTCGATAACGTAAAAAACGCAATGAATGTTGTTGAACTGTCAAATTGAAACCGATTCCTACTATGTGTGTTACGCAATAGCACCGCTGTAATCTTTATTAAATCAAAAGTCAATAAAGACATAGGGTTAAGTAGTGTATATAAATAGATGTAAGCACATAAAAGAATTATATAAATTTTAATTAATTATGTTAACCATAACATAGTACAATTTTAGACAGCATTGTGTGTTTATAATATATTTAGCCTTGAATCTCTGCTCTATAGATTTTAACAAAACAAGATTTTATTTTTCGATTATATGTACCTAGGCATTGCCAGTTTGTAAGTTGTGCATTGTTAATAATGCTGGAATAGTGGAATTATTGTAAAATGAAATATATCGGTGAATTTTAATGACTAGTCACCAGTTTTTTCCTGCGTTAATATATTTGCAGAAAATAAAAAAGGTACAACAAGGTTACGTACATCAAAAGCCACAATAATCACGATACTTATCGTTTTATGTTTGTGTGTCTCTTTCACACATGCTACTCTTGTGCCCGAATTGAATAAGTACCATACTTGCCAAATAGCTGAATATAATTATGTTACCTAATCGATAGTCATACTGCCAGGTCTGTAACTTATAATATATTTACTTTAGTTTTATATTTGTCACCTTATGATTGTGAACACCGTTCGTTTATAATCTATCTCGCGAGATTGTAAACTGTCGATAAATTGTGAACTGTGTACCATACGCTTACCATTTAACGTATTAATCGTCGATAGTGTTTATAAATCTGTCTATGTCAAACCGTCAGATTGTGAACAAATAAATCTGCACTTACCGACAGGGTTCACAGTCTGTCCGATTTTATCACTCGTAAAATTGTGAACTGTCGCTGATTGGTAGGTCTTGGCGGTAGCCGAATTGGCGCACCCCGACCAAATGGGTTAGGTAAGGTTAGTAGACCTGTGACCATCCGCGCGCGAGCGGTGCCACGGTAGCGGCCGGTGAGCGCTCTTCCATGGTGGTCGCAGTTATTTGGCTATTTAGTATCAACGCAAGGTGCGTTCGTCGCATGCAAGTTTGATAACAGTTCACAATTTTAAATTTAAACTATCGAAATATAACGCGTTAAATTGTAAATTGTTTGTTGCAGTTCAAAATATTTCGATACTTTACTTAGTTTACTTTTCGATAATCGCGAGTCAGATTATAAACTAACGAAGTTCACAATCATACGGCGACATATACAAACAGCCCCACATAGTTTGTGCTACAGAAAAAAATGCTTTTTCATCATAATACCATATTTAACCAAATACAACCAATTATAATAAAGAAATGTTCATATTATAAATATAAATAAAAATAAATATAAATCGCCCTGTAAGCTTATATGATGACTGTCCTGTGTAAACAACGTACAGCATAGTACACAAGAGTGTTTTAATACCTAATTATGTACAGTTGCATACAAGACTTTATCTACATCCCTGTTATGAATCCTCTAAAAAAGGTTCTGAAACAGTTTTTTGCAATACTAATACTCGTATCGAACATGGCGGCCGGCGTCATAGTATACGGCGTGAATTCGAATAAGTTCTTTTTTTAAATTACGGCGCTGTTGTAGTGAAACGCGCGTTCTTGTGTTCTTTTTTTGAAAACGAGTTGCATTATGAAATTCAGTACAACATTAAAGCACCCGTTTGGATGCTATTATGGTTACCATGGTTACTATGACACTGGCTGTTTTAATGTTGGCAGTAAGCTAACTGTTTCAGGAACTTTTATAAAGGATTTATAGCATGGGTGTAGATGCTTCTCTCAAATGAATTTATCAGAAGATTGTAATTATAATGGTAACATGAATAGGAATAAATTGTAACATTTTGGATGAATTGAAACGTATGATAATGTGCTCAAATAAATGCGATTGAAATAAGTTTTTGTTTGATTTCCGTTGTAATAAGAAGAGAGAATAAGACAAGAGTAGAGCTGAAGGAGCTCGTCTGTAGAACTACACCACACCAAACCTATGTGTGCCGCCAAGGTACGTTGCTGAGTTATTTTTTGAAGGTGTGTGCACCGTTGGGGCCCGCGGCCTCGGTGACAAACTAGGTCACGGTAATGGCAGTAGTATTCCGTTTGCCCAGGTATTAAAACCTAACGGCGCCTTTTCACAATCGACGATCATAAGCTTTAATTCTCTTTAGCAGCCCCTCGGATTATTTTTGAGACAAAGCCTACTGTCCTTCCCCAGGATGCCATCTACCTCCATGCCAAATTTTATCGAAATCCGTTCAGTGGTTTAGCTTAGTTTTTCAGGTAATCGTCTATGATTGCCGATTGTGAAGACTCACTGTTCATGCATGACGGTTAGGGCAGGGCCTATTTCACGATGTCCGGATAGCCACTACTTACCGAATAAATTAAAAAATGGAACCGAATTTGTGTGAAATTATCTGCCAAGTAAGTTAATAGGAACTTAATCGTAAGTGGTGAAACAGACCCCACTCCCACGACCGGCCTCCTGACGTCATTAGGATTGTACGATTGTCCTTGAGACTGTGCGCTGAGGTGGTAGCCCATAAAATTCAAATTTTCTTGCGTTTTTTGCAATTTGCAAGTCAGTGTCAGGTTGTATCTTGATCAAAATATTATTCGCGACAGTAAAAAAATATGTATTTATGGAATTAAAATCATTAAAATTATCAGCAATCATAATAATTAATAATATTAGGTCTTTACCTATGAAATTGCCGTTCTGCAGTACTGGCCATTTCAAATCAAAATAATTTTTGTTTGGCTAAGAATTCTAATTTCAAATTAATTTTATTTTAAAAACATGGATTTTTTTTTCCAAAAGTAGTAATTTGTTTATTGATTAGTGTTACATTTTCATCGCATTTTAATCTTTTTCGTCATCATGGATACGTTAAAAATTCGAGTAATTATGGAATATGAGTACCGTCGTGGCAGCAACGCGGCACAAGCGGCACGCAACATGAACGACGTTTACGGAGCTAACACTACAAACCAACGCACCATCTGTTATTGGTTTGCTCGCTTCCGTTCTGGAAATTTCGACCTGAAAAATGAACCTCGCGGTCGTCCGAAGACTTTGGTCGACAATTACGAATTAAAGGCGATTGTGGAAGCTGATGATACACAATCTACGGCTGAATTAGCAGCAGCTTTCGACGTTAGCGTCAAAACAATATTGGTCCATTTGCGTCAAATTGGCAAGGTAAAAAAAGCTTGACAAATGGGTGCCCCACGAACTCAATGATCGCCAGCGCGAAGTACGCGTCGAGACGTGCCTTGCACTGCTCAACAGACAGACAAATGAAGGAATTTTGAACCGCATTGTTACCTGCGATGAAAAATGGATTCTGTTTGATAACCGCAAGTGCTCAGCAAGTTGGTTGGATCCTGGTTCAGCACCTAAACAATGCCCTAAACGAAAACTTACCCCTAGAAAAGTGATGGTCACTGTTTGGTGGTCTAGCGCCGGTGTGATTCATCACAGCTTCTTACAAAACGGGGTGAGCATTACTGCAGATGTGTACTGTGAAGAACTGAACACAATGATGGAGAAGCTGGCACATCTCCAACCAGCATTGGTCAATCGCTCGTCTCCGCTGCTCCTGCACGACAACGCGCGACCTCATACTGCACAGCAGACGGTCTCCAAGTTGCAAGAACTGGGGTTGGAAGCTCTCCGTCATCCGCCCTACTCACCAGACCTTGCGCCTACAGACTATTACTTTTTCCAGAATTTGGATAACTTCTTGGCGGGAAAAAAATTCAATACCCGAGAGGCAGTACAAAATGCCTTTGAAGAATTTGTTGCCTCCCGACCAGCTGATTTCTTTAAGAAGGGCATCAATAAACTGCCACTGCGTTGGCAAAGATGCATTGATTGCATGGGTGATTACTTCGATTAATACAAATAAAAAATACATGAAAAAAATTCGTTTAAATTTTTTCATACAAAACGGCAATTTCATAGGTATCAGTCCGCACGCCGCTCCTCGGATTGCACTGCATCAATGTCTTCTCCGGCACTGCTTACAGAGACGAACATTAGGGTACCTTTCATCCCGAAAAAAGTACTGTTCCAGAGGAAAACAATACTAACATTCTTATGATAATAGATGGCGCCACGTGTCTTTCGAATTATCATTGAATTAAGTATAATATTATTACAAGCAGGGTAGAACCCGAATTGATTGTCAAATTCTAAATTAACGCGAGCCAAGCCGCGGGCAAAAGCTAGTGAAATAAAAACCGGTCAAGTGCGTGTCGGAGTACGCACAATGAAGGGTTCCGTAATTGGGATGAATTTATCCCAAGAAAAAACTTAACATTGTAGTTGAAAAACATGACTTCCCATACATTTCAACGGAACGAAAAATTTCCCAGAGATTTACCATGTTATTTTAAGACCACAGACTTCTTATAGATTTTCCTGTAATCTACAGGTAAAGAACTACTACCTATCTGTATTTTTTTTTTCAAAATTTTAGTTCCAGTAGTTTCGGAGATAACGGGGAATAGTTCAATTTTAGTCTATTTTCTTAAATAACTTTAAAACAATTTATTTTAAATTTATAAAAAAAATGTATTTGATACTCTCATAGTAAGCCCTTTCATTTGCTATATCTCACGGTATAGTTTGCAGAACTTTTTTTTAAAATTTTCTTATTTGGGGGGCAAATAAGAAAACTTAAAAAAAAAGTTCTGCAAACTATACCGTGAGATATAGCAAATGTGACCCCCTTTTCAAAATTCAAAAAAAAAATTACTTTACGCGTTCGTGTTTGGGTCACAGAAGTACCTACATAAATGTGTACCAAATCTCAGTAGCTCGGCTTGCTGGCTTGTTTACACAGTGCGTGCTTCTGATTAGACAGCTGCTCGCATGTCAGTAGCTCGGCTTGCCTTGGCTGCTCGCATGTCAGTAGCTCGGCTTGCTTTGGCTGTTAACACCACTGTGTTGCTGATTAGACAGCTGCTCCCGCTGTGTTCTCACATGTCAGTAGCTCGGCTTGCCTTGGCTGTTTACACAGTGTGAGCTTTTGACTAGACAGCTGCTCACACTGTGTACTCACATGTCAGTAGCTCGGCTTGCCTTAGCTGTTTATACAGTGCTAGCGGTTGACTAGACAGCTGCTCGCACTGTGTACTCACATGTCAGTATAGCTTGGCTTACCTTGGCTATTTACACAGTGTGAGCTGCTGATTAGACAGCTGCTCGCACTGTGTACTCGCGTGTTAGTAGCTCAGCTTCCCTTGGCTGTTTACACAGTGCGAGCTGCTGATTAGACAGCTGCTCACACTGTGTGCTCGCATCTCAGTAGCTCGGCTTGCCTTGGCTGTTTACACAGTGCGAGCTGCTGATTAGACAGTTGCTCACACTGTGTGCTCATATGTCAGTAGCTCGGCTTGCCTTGGCTGTTTACACAGTGCGAGCTGCTGATTAGACAGTTGCTCACACTGTGTGCTCGTATGTCAGTAGCTCGGCTTGCCTTGGCTGTTTATACAGTGCGAGCTGCTGATTAGACAGATGCTCGCACTGTGTACTCGCATGTCAGTAGTTCGGCTGGCCTTGGCTGTTTATACAGTGCGAGTTGCTGCACTGACAGCTACTCGGTAGGCAGACCCGCACGCTAGCTCGCACGAAAACAAAATATGTTACAGTTACTCAGCTGCACGGCTCGGTTACACGGTTGGTCGGTTAGTCTACTGACCAACTCGCAAGTGCGAATAACTCGTGTATGATACGTCCACACAGTGCGAGTTACTGCAGTGCAGCTACTCGGTGGGCCGACTCGCAGGCTAGCTCGCACTGTGTAAACTAGCCATTAGACTCTCTCATCGCCAAGACTAGCACTAAAATGTGTCCCCTGGCCGTTTAGCCGTGCTATCAACTTTGCTACCACGCTATCAGTTATTCTCGTGCAGCTGGTGCCAACACGAAGAAAGCTGATTCATGGTGGCGATGTGGTAGAGCTTTTTGTGGCAGCTTCCACTTGGTGTAGTTATACGAATTCAGTTTTGGTTTGATGAATAGTCGGGTCAGTAGGAAGCCAAGTGGGCTGCTGCAAAAACACACTGCGATTGTGGAGCTACACCTCAAACGGTGCCTCGCCTCTCTTGTCTCATCGAGGACACCGCTGACGCTGTCGACGTGGCTGAATTCTGGTCATGTAGGATTTGGAATTATCGATACGACGAAGAAGAAGGTAAGGGTTAGGGCAAACGTTAATACGACGGTTAAAATATTTTATACGATGAGGTATTTTACTTATGTTGGACAAGGGGTAAATACCAATTAACAATTTATTAGAACAAATAGTCCAGTAAAAATAGTGTTTGAGATTGCATTAAAGACACTTTAGTAAATTGGTTTTGAAATAATAGTATAGTTATTTACGTATGCATTCGTGGCAATTTTGTGCTCATATGGTCGGAGGAACCTCAGAAATACCTAAAGTTGTGTTTTTACTGTTTAACGTTAAACAAAAAACACACTTTAGGTGAAAAGTAAGATTATCGTCTACAGCCAGCCTAAAATTATAGTACATAAGTAATCCCTCGGTTTGGGTACAAAATTCTTAACATTACGAGATTTTTTCTTTCATGGTGTGATAAATGAGACTTAAAAAATCGCACTTTCGGGGATTTTTCTGTTTATACATTCCAAACGTTAGCCTCGAACCTATGTTCAGTTTTCACCTTGGTGACTTCTCAGGAACATAGTTAAAAAGTGTTTTATCATGTTTTGTATATTGTACATAAAAGACACTTGAAATATTTTTTAGGCTGTGCATTAACATTTTCATTCTTCATATGTAAGTGTCATAATCCCCTGATTAAGTGATAAGGATTCTTCGCAAAATGCATAAAACCTAAATTACCTACACAATATAAAATGCCAACCTTGACCGAGCGCCTTGCATCCCCCGCGTCGGTGTGCGAGAAAGACGAAGTTATCGGATGTGAAAAAGATGGAGCTACTGTTTAACTGCTCAAATAATTACTGAAAATTTTCTTCTTATTACGCAATGAGATTGTTTACGATGCGCCCGGATTTTGGTACTTATTTATTATGTCTTGCGTAATATGCGGAAAGTCCTTAGATAATGATTCTGTCACCGTTGGCAGTAAAGGTTTTAAAACTCTATGTTTTAGTGAGCTTCGGAAAGACAATTTATTTCATTTCTCGGATAATGTGCCAATGATTTTACATACAAATTGCCGAAAACAGTAGTATACAAATCAAAAATGCGAAAGGTATAATACCATGCCTACTCTGCAATCTACCCACTCGCGCGACAATTGCACGAAACTGTACCGGAACGAAAAGCCAGGATTGTCCGACTACACGAAACTGACGTTGTTGTTGTTACGTCAGCAAAGAGAAAAATCTGAAATTATTCTATTGTTAGGATTTTAATAAACTCAGTACACAGTTATACCTATGGGATATAATAAATGCGCTTTACATCAGGATAAGCGCATTTTTTCTATCAACTACCGCCTTCTGGTTCGAATCATGTAAGGTAAACGTGGGTGAAGTCGACAGTGACCCAGTAGTCGTCTAATTATCTAAAAACATCAATATCTTTTTCTACTAAACACAATGATGTTAATAGTACTAGATCAGTAGTGTACGGCGCCGAAGCGTTACTACATCGTATATGTCCGCAGGCATATCCGAGTTCAGTTGTCAGCTTGACGTCAAGTGAGCAATTGCTTAGCGATAAAAATATCAAAATAGTGAAATGTGCGATTAAAATTTGTATGTCACGGTCTGAAAAGATTACTAAGGCAAGTGGTAATACATTTCACAAGTAACTTTGCTGAATTTTGTTCAGATTATCCAAAAATTTATCAAACATTGTTTTTGCCATCAGTGTTCTGATGTTGTGGACTTTTGGGAGTTTAGTGAATGACGAATGTATGTTCCTGTAAGTCTAAATTATTATTGTAGTCTGTTTGGATTAAACATACTGTACAGTACCCAAACACTCACTGAATGGAAAAGTACCCAAACAGTCACTGAATACAAAAGTAACACATGTCACGTGTAAGTATGTCAAAGGTTTTAACCTAATATATCACTACATCGTCCACCAAAATTAATTTTATTAGCAATAAATAATCTCATATGTAATGACTAATGACTATGAGTTTATATTTTTAAATGAAAAATAATAGATTGTTTATGATCACATTGTGTTATATAGTGGTGTGCTGTGCGAAAATAAACCGGTTCATTTTCAATTAAAGTAAACTAGCTGCGCCCTGCGGTTTCACCCGCGTAGACCGGGATAAAAGTAACCTATGTGTTAATCTGGGGTATAAGCTATCTACTTACCAAAATCCCAAATCGGTCCAGCCGTTTGAGCGTGAAGAAGTAACAAACATACAAACAAACAAACACACGCACTTACAAACTTTCGCCTTTATAATATTAGTGTGATGTGATTACTGTGATTAGTAATCGATTATTAAATCGAATTGTTAAACTACGATCAAATACAAGTTAGTTTATAAATCCAAGATACGTTTCAGAATTTTTAAGATTGACAAACTTATCTAACTCAGTAGTGAAACCCAGAACAGTCGTCGTAATTTCTTTTAAATGACGTACTTTTTTAGGGTTCCGTACCTCAAAAGGAAAAACGGAACCCTTATAGTATCACTTCGTTGTCCGTCTGTCTGTCTGACTGTCTGTCAAGACCTTTTTTTATCAGGAACGCGTGGAGGTATCAAGTTAAAATGAATATCAAATACGTAAGTCGTCTATGATCCTTTGGAGCTCTAAAAAAATCAAGCTTCTAAGTCTACGCCGTAAAAAAATACGGCCATTTATGCAACATATTTTGATACTCGCAAGTAAATCAAAACCTATAGGGTACTTACCGCTGACCTAGAATCATGAAATTTGGCAAGAAGCAAGGTCTTACAGCACAAGTAAAGGAAAAAGTCTGAAAACCGTTATTTTGTCATTTTATCGCATAAACATTTTTTTTTTTGGGATTTCTTGTTTTTCAGCTACAAATGTTAAGTTTGTTTTTGGATACATTCTTTTCAATTACGGAGACCTTCATTTTGCGTGGCCCACACGCGCTTGGCCGGTTTTTATTACTATTAAAATGGATCGAAACAGATAAACTATAGTAATTTACGTTATTTAATTTTCATCGCAACTTATGTACATTCATCATAAATGCGTCAATAGGTGCAGTACTAGACAGAGTGATCTCTTATTTGTTTTCCAGGGTACCTAAAGATCAGAAGCACATGGAAATATTCCATATTACAATATTTCATTATAATTGATTCAATGAAAACCTTCATTAAATTCTTGGAAAATTATGTTGATCGTTGGCAACTCTGGCCGTTTTTCGGGTAACAATGTCTTGTCTCATTTCAACGTAATTAGTTTGACGGTAGAAGAAGTGAGACAAACATAGATTATTTTGACAGATTGACATATTTATGTATCCGTTTCAAAGCTACGTGTTTAAACTCGTACAAGTCGGTAAGTCGGTACGTTTTTCTGAATTATTTTGTAGGACGCTGCGCCTCTAGTATTATAATATACCTCATTGACTAAACATTAAACTTGCCGATTTTATGGCAGCCTATTCTTGGTAACATATTGCAACGTCTGAAATATTTTACTTGAAAAGTGTGTCCGACAAAAAAATAATTTTTTTGCAAGTTCAGCTGCTAAATGTGAAGTCGGCACGTAGTTTTGTTTTTCGATTTGTGAAACTTCAGTTGGGTCTACGCTAAGTCTGATTATTTGATGAATTAGTTAAGTTAATTTGCTAACGATAGCAGTAACTTGAAATTTGGAACACTTTAATCACAAAAGCATTTTTTTTCGAACGTGACATCTATTGGTACCTAAAAATTCCTACTTGACCCAGATCTCGTCATTTAATAGTTGCCTCTAAACCCGCCAAATTCTAGGTATTTTAGTGTTTTATGCCACAAAATGCGAATAATAACTATTATTGTGACCGCAACATAGTTGTTAACGCTTTTGTACACACAACATTAATTAAATTTTTAGAAAATTACATTTTGCAGTAGTAAACTACTTAATACATTTACGGTTTAGTTTAAGTCATAATGAATTTGCTTCCTAAGATAAATTTATGGGTAATAAAGGGTGTGCAAGTTGTTAGAATGATTAGCACCACTGGGCCAAACTGGTCCACTGGATCCGGCGGGTCCTTCACATGCCCTAATCTTGTTGATTCTGGAAAGAAGCCAGTCGATTCCAAAGCGAAAATTATTAAGAACATGTCATGCCTTGAGCCACATTATTCCAGTGTATATCTTCGGCAAAACCGAAATATAGCAAATAAAATCGTTACCTATGTCGGAGGGCAACCCGGAAGGCACACAGACTGTCGCAAAAGCTTTGGCAAAAACAGAAGCGTCTGGCAAGGAAGCAAGTGAATTCTTAACACGTTTTTACGGTGACCAGGTAAAATATTATTATATTATAATAGCAGGTCACGTTACTACAAACTGTAAAATATTCTCATTCAATTTTGAACTTAACCTTCAACAATTGCTCAGGTGCTGGTAAAACTGCAGGCATACCAGGCCTGGGCTTCGGCCCTTAATGACAGGTGCGACTGTCAACGTGCTCGCGCGATGTTAAAAGAGCGTTAAATTCTCCCGGCAAGTATTGCGAACGGGTGTTACGGAAGGCGCGTTTTGACCATGTTGGACGAATTGAGGCCAAGTTGGCATCCTTTCTGGTAGCAAGGAGTTCTGATCGCTGTCTAAATCGGTCTAGACAAATTTCTGCCATTTGCTGCCTCTTATGCTTAAGTCTGATGGAACGCTGGCTCATCCCGCGCAAGAAAGTGCAAACTTATTAGCCTTTATCTTTGCCGAAAATTCACGCCTTGATGCGGCCTCTAACATACCCCACTGTAGTTCCACAATGCCGGAGATGGCAATCTGGTCAAATTCAATGCTCTGAAAACAAAAGCGTCTCTTTTCACTGCCAAAAGGAGTCAGTTTCAGTTATCTCCTACTTTCCGAGGAGCATCTGTACTAGTTACCGACCGCCTAGAGCTTTTGGGCATGGAGTTGACGTCTGATCGGCTCAACCATCGAGTCAAAAGCACAGACTTAATTCCGGACAAAAACTGATTCTGTTATTCTGATCGCACATATTTTTTTGCCAGACGTCTCTTAAAATTTTAAGCAAAAATATGTTACAATTTAATTAACCTTGCTGTTTTTATTACCTCCTGCTCTGCTACAACCTTTAGTAAATCTTAGCATTCAGTCTTCTACCTACCTTTTGTTTCTTAGACTTTGTTTCTTAACAAACACGTACAGTATGTTCAAGGTCTGAGAGTTCACATTAACACAAAAAATTGAACACGACTGGGTCCTTTTGACGAGTAATAGTACAAATCCGACGACTATTGGTACAAATCGCCCTTTTTTTTAACTATCTAAAGTACTAAAATTACCTATTAGTCTCTTTTTGCATGGAACATTTGTTCCATTCTGTATCTGAGAAGGACGTTGTTAGCTGCGCTACAGTTTATACTTTTGCAGCTGTCATCGTTTTACTTGTGTACCTAGGTACTTCTTGTGTTATTGTTCCAAAATATTTTTTTTTTAATTTTGCTGATATTAATATTTTGCCTAGAAGTAGGTACACGCGGCTACACATCAAGCTATACATTTCCAGTTTACACTGACCACTCATTGTTAGGAAATCCTATACAATGCGAGATCAGCATATACTGGAAATGTATAGCTTGATCTGTAGCCGTGCGTACTATTTCATTTTAAAACACCACATCTTTGTTTACTCATGTGGTCTAATTACACGAATCCAAAATAAAATTTATGTAATAGACGCGGCCGCTTGATGCATCGCGACGCCACCGCCGCCACCCGCCCGCCGCGCGCCGCCCGCTCGCACCCTCTCGCGAGTGTTTCATTTTCATTTAATTATTAGAAATGCTTTAGAGATATTCAGGGGATTTTTTCTAATTTGAGTAGACAAAAATTGTTGGTAGTAAGATTCATAAAAATATCCTGGGTGTCTTTAATGTACAAGGGTTAAATACAAATTTAACTTCACGAAAAAAAAAGTATAATAGTCACATTGGTGATAATTTACCTAGTTATTTGTAGTAACTATTTAAATACTTTGACAAAATTTCACTCTCTAGGTAAGTACTGTTTTGAAGTTATCATTTATTTTATATAAAATAGTCAATATGGTACTTAATATGTTGATTTTGACCGGGGATAATTATTTCCATAATTAAAACTTTTGAAAAGGAGCAGTCATGTACAAAATCACCAGTGGTCCATTTTTTGTTCCCACTTAAATTTAATGTTATTGCTATAATTGCTAATAACTCAATATATATAAAAAAAAAATCGGGGATTACTGTCAATTTATGTATTTCAGCTATTTATATATTTAATTCTGAATTATCACCCAAAGAGCATTTATTGCAATCTACTCCATACAAATCGATCTATTTTTACTGGACTAAAAGGGTTCATTGTTTTTCGTATGATTAGAAATTTAGTGTTGTTTGAAAATGTCGTTTAGCTTAAAGTTGGGAAGTAGCCTATTTCAAGTTCAAAACAGGAATTTCTGCAACATAAGTTAGTTAATCACAATATTGTTCGTAACCTTCCAAGTGGATTTAGCTGATGTATTGTTGTTTGAGTCAATAGTAAAACGTTTCGTCCATGTAGTATGCTTGTATAATCTCGCAATTGAAATGATTTGTCGCATGTTTGCTAAATAATATGGATTTAAAACAAACTCGGAGCGGGTTGTGCAAGCCGGCGACGTCCCGGCCGCGCGTGACCGCACGCTACGTCCGCTGCTCCCCGCATCCGAACTAAATTACTTTTAACATTAATAAACCATATTGCTCTAATTTACTTTACTTTCTCCTTCTTTTAATAAGCCCTTGGAAAAACTCCCGGGTAATGTGTACCAGTTGTTTTTTACGTCGCCCTGACGTCGGGCGGTTTTTTTCTGTTGCGATTTTTTGTGTAACTAATTGTTTATTGGGAGTGATACTGACACATGGACAACATGGATGATAAGGACAGAGCACAGGCCATGCTATTGGCAGAGGAGGAGATCGCCAGGGTATGTACCTACTAAACGCGTTGTATGTGGAACGCACGCTAGCATTCGTGCTGCGTTCGAGCCGATATTTATGACTTGCGATCGTTGTTTCCACACATACTTTAGAAAGTAGGAAACTTTTGAAAGCAGTCATAAAGATTTTAACTTGATTCGCTCTTATATTCGTATTGAATCGCTGGAACCGTATAGAGACGTCATCATTGTTGGACGTAACTCGAGCGGTTATACGGTTTAGTATCTAATAAGAAGAAAAGTTTAGAAGTATTCAAAACTATTTTAGAAATAAAGGAATATAACAGTACCTGTATCTATATTCAAGAAATTGTTTGACTGTACGTTCATGAACAGAACAATTCCGCAACTTAGAGTCAGCAGTAATCCTACTAATATTATAAACGCGAAAGTTCGTGAGGATGGATGGATGTTTGTTACTATTTCACGCAAAAACAACAGAACGGATTTTGATGAAATTTGGCACACAGATATCCTGGATTAACACATACTTTAATATCGATACTTTTTATTTCGATATTCTTACGGGTTCGAGACTTACGCGGATGAAATCGCGGGGCGCTGCCTACGTATTTAAGCTGATAGAAAAAATGAAAATTTTGTCCTTTCTTTTGCTCCTGGCCTCTAATAGACGGCACTGTCCTAAAAATAACTTCTAAAGCATTGACAGTAGAATGGTACATGAAGCTTATCTACGAACACCAAAATCACGACGGCGCGGCGCTTACAACAGCAACTAATAAATGAAATTGTCAGTAATAATCTGTATAGGTATATAAAAAGAGTAGTCCTGACTGACTGACTGACTGATTGACTGACTCATCAACGTCCAGCCCAAACCCTTGGACCTAGAAAGCTGAAATTTGGCACAGAGTTTCCTTTTATAATGTAGACAAGGAATAAGGAAGTACCTAATTCCCGGTAGTATGTTCCCGTGGGATAATTTCCGACATCCACGCGGACGCAGCCACGGGCAAAAGCTATTATTATAATATTGTGACTGAAGTTTGAATATGGATTTCTGTTTAAAATTGTAAATAAAATTGCAAGCAACTTATTAATCCCAGTTATTTCAGACACCAAAAAAACGAAAGAATACAAAATAATAATAAGTACGAGAATTACTTCTAATCGAAGCAAGACAAAAATAGTTTAAGAGACATAACGGATCCGAATTATCATTTAATCTTCCATAATCTTTAACATACCTACCCAATTTTTTTTTTTTTTTTTCCTTTCATTCTGTGACTTGGCGATCTGTGTTAAACACAATAAGCCATTCAGTTGAGGTGTCATGTTCTTTGTTTTATTAGCAGAAGGAACTCCTAGGAGTCCCCTTCATATGGTGTGATCAAATCTCGCAGTAAGCGTATGTGAAGATTTATTTTATGCATTTTCTGTAGTGGAATGTATCTATTTCTATATCAGAAGAGACAAAAATATTGACATCAAAAAAATAAAAGATTTGAGAAATTTTTACAGAAAAGCCTATGAGGTAATTGCGTAAGCGTAACACACAATGACAATGCTCTTCAATTTGACAATTCAACAACATTAATGGCTTTAGTAGACCGAGCTCGGCTTGGTGAAAATAGAGCAAACTAATTTCCCCAGAAATGAGACCTAGATAGATCGATTTTTCAATCCCGTAAACCCCCATATTGCAACTTTCATCGAAATTGTTAGAGCCGTTTTATTACAAATTATGCTCAAACATATGAAACAATGGATGACTTTATTTTAATAATTTTAAAAATAAGCTAAAATAAGTTAAAAATATAATATCTTAAACTAACTAAAACTAATAAAAAACTAACTAGCAATGGATTGGAAATTCCCTATCGCAAGTACCGAGACTCAACATCAATATCGTTGCTGCCGTCGTGTGACGGTAATTTTAGTACATTTTCTTGAAACAAGCTTTAAGCTAATAATTAGTGTGCAGGGTATAAAAAGACCCATCACGAAGCCATCATGATCTAAGCATTCTGTTCATCAAATTAAGTAATTTTGTGCAAAAATAATAATAATAAATGCTGGGAAACGACTCTTACCTATTAGTGTTCCGTACCAAAATGGTAATATAAAGGAACCCTTATGGACTATGGTGCGACTCGAGTCTGTCTGTCTGTATGTCTGTCACAGCAGGATATCTCAAGAACTATTATTGCTATCAACTTGAAATTTGGAACAGTTTTAGATGACGTTTGCCCAACTATTTTGCAAATAAGAAAGAAATAAAAATATATATTTTTTGTTTGCAACAGAGACTGAAAGGGTGTTAAGAAGTCGAAGTGGGGCTACTAGGGCATGTGGGGTATCATAAGAAAGAGTGCTGTTTACACCCTCAAACTTTTTTTCGGCCAGTCAGAAAGATGAAGCTATACTTATTTACCCATTCCAAAGCGTAGACCTACTACGCTTTGGAATGGGTAACTAAATATAGCTTTTAACTAATATATGGAGAAGAACGGGCCAGAAACTCCACATACACTTGTTTAAATCAAACTTGTTACAAAATAATGGTTAAGTAGGTACATCATTCATGTTGAAATTATGTGAGAACGTAATAAATTAAGATAAGTAAAGAAACAATTCAAAATTTAAATTAAATTAAAATAAGCCGTGGCGGATAAGAGATGACCAGTCCCTACTGACGGCGCCCGTTCACGAACCTGAAGCCTAATAAGCGTATTTTTACACCCGTTCTATGTTCTATGTTCTATGTTAAGGATTTGGTTTCCGCACTTAGTCCTTTATGTGGACCATTGTGCGTGAGCCATGGTGGCCTTCGTGGGTTATTCCAACCAGCCCACCTCCCTCCAGAAGTTGATCAAATCTCTGGGTCTATTAAGAACATCTGTGAAAGATCGGGGGATTCCAAGAGTTTCTGTTCTAATCTGGGTAACGCCTATGCATTCAAAGAGCACATGCGCAATGGTCTCCTCAGCCTCCATGCAGGCCCTGCACAGAGGACTGTCCGTTATTCCTATTGTATGGAAGTGTTTGTTTAATGAGCAGTGTCCCGTGATGGTCCCCGTCACCAGGCGCAGCCCGTTCCTGTCCAAACGTAATAACCGTCTAGTAAGCGTACCGTCCAGGGAGGACATGGCCTCCCTGGATTGCCTGCAGCCTGGTGTCGAGGACCACCAACTCTCTGCTTGTGTATGGGTGAGGTCCTGTAGCCACCTGCGTAACTGGTTGAAGGGAATGGGCACGATTGGCTCAGGCCCACAGACAGACGTGCTAGATGCTCTCCTAGCTAGTTCGTCAGCTGCGTCGTTACCCAGTGATCCACTGTGTCCTTTTATCCATTGCAGTGTCACTGTGTTTCGGTTAACAACCGTTACTCGTTCGAGTGCGTTGTGACATTCTTGTATTAATCTCGAGGTGATGTATCTTTTCCGTAAGGATTGGAGCACCGAGGCGCTGTCCGAGAGTATACGTATATTCGTATCCGTGACTCTCCTGGCTTCTATGGCATAGCACGCTTGTATGATGCCTACGCACTCCGCCTGGTAGACAGTGTTAAGTACTCCAAGCGGGCTGGATATATTAATGTTGAGATCGTGTGAGAAGACCCCGACCCCGGTTCCGGCGTCAGTCTTTGATCCATCGGTGTATACTCTCAACTCATGCAGGCCTGAGTAATCACACCGTTCTTCCGTGAGTGTTATACTATAATGCTTCTGAAAGTAGTGCTGTTTCGGGGCTCTGTCGCATGGTGATGCCATCATTGGGTGTCGTTTGATCGCATCTTCTTTTATGCGAGTGTGCTTAACTCTAGAGTCTTTGCTCAGGGTTCCTTGCAGATTGAGCCTAAAGGCGGCTAGGGCCGCCTCTTCACGCACTATGGGGTGTAGTGGCGGCAGTCCAAGCATTACTGATTCACCATCACTACTTGGTAAAATATCAGTAAGAGCACACGCTCGCCTACCCTATATGTATTTCTTGCACGTCTTTCCTTGTTAAGAGTTTATTGTACATATTTTTAGAACTATAACACATTGTCGGCACTATAGGTCTTTTGTAAGGAACCAATTCTTTCATAAATAATATTGTTTGTAAGTACATGACTGTTTGTTGCCAAAATAAAATAAAATAAAAAAAATAAAAATTGCCTGTAGAGCAGCAGTAGGCGTAGTTTTCATGCAGCTAGTTACTGCTACGCAAGCGAACCGTTGCAGTTTCTCGAGATCTTTTTGGGCTGTACTTAGGTCTGTCCTGGGCCACCAGACTAGCGAGCCATATGTGATGGTTGGTCGGATTACCGTGGTGTACAGGCAGTAGGTGACCTTGGGGCTAATGCCCCAATTCCTGCCGAGCAGTCGCTTGCACTGCCACAGGGATATACTGGCCTTTGTAGTGATGTAGTTGATATGTTTCGCCCAATTCAACTGTTTATCCAAAAAGATGCCCAGGTATTTGGTTTCGGTTGATAGACTTAGGGTAGTTCCAAAGAAACGCGGTAGTTGTAATGTAGTCAGCTTCCTCTTTTTTGTAAAGAGAACCAGCTCGGTTTTTGTAGGGTTCACTGATAGTTGGTGTTTGTTGCACCAGTCTTTACACCCGTTATAATTTAGGCGTTTAATTAAAATGCTGTTCTATTTTATTTACTTATAGGTCCTGTATTGGTTGTAGATAAATCAGAAAAACTATACCAATACGCAAATTGGCAATGCTAGCTTACACATAAGCAGAATATTTTATTTCGGCCCTGGATTTGGTAACACGAGCGGATGTTTTATACATAACTAGCGACCCGGCCCTGCTTCGCACGGTTTATATGACTCAAAGAAACAAGGTTTCAATATTATTATGTAAGTTTAATAGTACCTAATGTATTCAACCTTCCGGAATAAATTCTCTAAATGATAGTGAAAACCGCATCAAAATCCTTTGCGTAGTTTAGAAGAACAACGCGGCCACACAGGCAGACACGAATAGCGACTTTTTTATAATAAGTAAGATAGATATAGATGTTACGATAACTTATCTAATAATCTTAGGACATATAACAGAACAATAAAATGTAGGTATGGCTTCTAGACCAAGAATAGCTTTTTGGTTACCTTGATTTCGACAAGGGATACACTATAGTTTCTGGGGCACTATGCCTGTGGCTTGCCGTTATACTGTGAGCACTACTTAGATTTAGTGATATTAATACGGATAGTATAATTTCTGGTTAATAAGTGACGTAGGGAATTGTGTGTAGATCCTAACTTGTGACGTTTTACATGGTTCTAACGCAAAGGCTGGCGCAAACATTCGCGGGTTATGACTGGAATTAGGCATTTATGTGTTTTGATTGAATGCGACCATGTAAATATAATTAAAATAATGTATAGTTGTGCAATTATTGGCCACGTTTAGTGCCATTGATGTATTTTTTTCTGAATCCTTGGATCTAAGAAACAATGATAGTCAGGTAGGGGAGGTCAGCTCAAAGCGACCACCATAACTTTGGGTTAAAAAAACATAGTAAACAAATGACTTTTGAAAAGAATTTTATACTAATAGCCAGAGAATTTATAAAATTTTCATAATGTGAATGTGTGTTAACATTCGCGCAAATTTAAAAATAACCATGCGATTTGTAAATTACGAAAACTTGTCAATAAACCGCTTTGCCCGAGTGGCCGCCCAAAGCCACCATGGGGGTAGGGGCAACGTGGCCACCCCAAAAGTACACAAGAAATGTATTTGTTTTTTGTTGAAAAATCGCGCTTGACAAAATAAAAATACCAAAAATATTTTAAAATGTTATCTATACTAAATCTGTAGAGAGGTCAATTCTGTACATGATATATATTTTCAAAATAACTATCAGGGGGTAATTAGTGATCGATACTGATGCCAAAAATGCAATCAGTAAAATTTTTGTCTGTCTGTCTGTATGTTCATTATAGAAACAAAAACTACTCGACGGATTTTAACGAAACTTGGTACAATTATTCTTCATACTCCTGGGAAGGTTATAGTATACTTTTCATCACGCTACAATCAATAGGAGCAGAGCAGTGAAGGGAAATGTTGAGAAAACGGGAGAAGTTGCTCCATTTTTTAAGCTTCCGTCGCGTGTGCAGCCTTAATGGTTAAAGCTAAATAGAAATCATTTGTGACGGAAACGTTCTACATAAAATTATATAAAAAATATCCCACAACAGCATATGCCTATCTTTTATGGTTGACTCACAATAACACGTGTAACTCCCGATAGCTTAGCAGTCCAATACGTTAACTTAATAACATACAAGGAGTTACACGCTGACGGAGTCGCGGGCACAGCTATTAATAATAATATTCTGCGGTTCCTTATTGCGATATTTTTCAACAGTATTGTGGATTGACATATTATATTTCCGAAAGTTAATCTGTCTGTTACATCAAAACCACTGAACCGTGAGGAAGGACATAATGGTACTTTTTTACGAAAAACGACGGAAACGCGGACGAAGTCGCGGGCAAAAGCTAGTTTATTATAATTTATTTTTTTTACAAAATAATCTGCATTTTTGTAAGTACTTTACTTTAATTACAATCAGTCTTGAGCGTTATTTAACTTAACTATATTGTTATATTTAGTTTAAAAACTTTTTAAACTATTAGGAACGTATAATCAGGTTTAGTTTTTGACAATGTTCAACATTTTTATTAATCAACAGCCTTAATATTTTCTATGAAAATGCATGCTCTAAAATTTAAAAACTTTCTTAAGAAACAAGTAAAATTTCATTTTCTTCTATAACTAATTTCCCGGACAATCATAAATCTTCATCCCATGATGCCTGGATAGTCTTCCTTTATAGTTGTTAACCATCTCAACAAAATATTTATGCATTATTTATCTATCGAGTCATAATAATTTTACAAAGGGCAAAGCGGTCAGTTGGCCGCTTTGCCCGAGCCGCTTATTTGCCTTTTTCGGCCATTTGGTTTGAATAATGAACTGCTCTCACATTATTTATTAGATTTCAAAGAGAATAGAACACAAACAAAGCCAAATAGAACAATACACGTTCAATAAAAACATTGAAATATAAAGAGGTTTGACCAAAGCAGATTGAACTTACCTTGAATTTATTTTGTTACTGCAACCACGCGCTTGGTCCCACTGATACTGAATGATTGCATGGCGCTGGGCGGCGGATTGGCTATGCGAACAGAATGGCCACACCGCGTTATCATTTCAAATAACCGAAAAATGAAGCGTGGCCGCTTTGCCTTCTATGGCCGCTTTGAGCTGACCTCCCTATTTCTTTAGAAGTGTTAGTTTTTCTAAACGATGAAGGCGTTTCATAGTTCATGTTTTTATTAGGAATTGATATTAATGTTAAAGGCATGGTTATAATGTGGGCTGGCATTAACGTGTTTGCCACAGTGTGGTGATGAATTACTGAGCTTTCACCAAATGTCATCAATCAATGAATATAATCCTTCACTGACCCCAACAAACAGTATTGAGCGATATTTGACACACTCTTCACTCAAACATTTTGCCTGCGCAGTAAAAATACAAAGTTTTCATAATGTACTAGTTTAACACACAAGCAGTTTTGAATTAACAATCGCAGTCTACTCACACAACGAAAACGACAAACTTAACGACAAATCTATGCATGCATGTCTATGGCCAATTCACGTTTGATGGAAAGTAATTACCTACCGCTCCACCCCCATAAACACCTAGGTAGAATGTTTTGTCGATAGTTTTACACCTTTACCGTTTTAGTATCCCCCATATGGACAGTTGAAAAACGTAGTTGCTGTACAATATTGGAAAGAAACCTTTAGATTAATCAAGAAGTGATAAACAGAAAGTAAATATGATTACAAAGTATCTATACAGTCGCTAGAATTCAAGTGCAAATAGTAAAGTGTATCTACTAGAGCAATGAAGAGGATAGCAGTAAATGCTACTGAAAAAGCTGAAGCCAGAGAGCACTTTGAGAACCAACTGCGGTATGCTTTCGTGAAGTATGACCATTTTGACGACGATGAGGAAAATACCGAGGTATTTAATGATATTTATACGGTAACCTAGCCATTAAAACTCGATTATGTCTGTTGATATTAAACTTAACTGTTGCTGCTGTCTTTATGTTGTTTTGCAAGCGATGCTAGAATAGGATAGATTTGCGTTATTATATAAGCTGGCTGGTCTAGGCTGTAAATATACTATGTCAGTGCTAATTGAGGCTATCGTAAGAAAAATAAGGCACCATTCCTGAAAAACAAACAATGTAATGTGCACAACTAGTACATTTATGTAATTTTTTATAGGTCTATGTAGGAATATGCATAAAGTTATAATATACATTAACATCAAATAGCGCAAGAATTTGCTACATCAACGGTGTGCAGTTCACTAGAACAATTCGATTACGACATGCGCTTTTTAGGAACTAAAATATTCAGGTCTTTATTAAAAAAGCCAAGAGGTACGGTGTCTCATAATACGTGTAACATGAATCCGCGTTTTAAACTGAGGAGAGATTAGCATCAAATGTGTCATTAGTTTCAAGACTCATGCTTGAGTATTGTCCCAGAATGCGGGCTAAGAAAGCGCTACGAGTCTTTTCGTAGGCTGCTACGAAAATCATCCTCCTACGAAAAAGCTGTAGACTACAATATTGAAATACTTACCTAGCATCTACTCGACTGCTGATAGGTACCACATACGTAATTTAAATATTTATATAAGTACAATCAAAATCGAGTTACTATACAGGGTGTAAGAGACAGCCCTCCGCAAACTAACAGGGTGCATTCAGCTCCTCATTTTGAATCATATTCCACCGGAAATTTTCTCAGGAAAATTTTCATTTTTTCAATTTTTTTTTCAGTTACATTTTCATTATATGAATGTAAAATTGCATTGTGTGTTCGCAGCACTCCATTTATGTAACAAAAACTGCAAAAAAAACAGCAAAAAAAAAACCAGCAATGGATGTTGAAATACTCTAACCAACGACGCGTGAAATCAGCTGTTCACTTTCTGTCTAGCTATAGAGTTCATCGAACTCACCGCATACCTATTACCTACCCCTCCCAACCAGTAATAGACGCTCCGATTTGTGCACAAAAACACAAACAAATCAGGTTTATTGGATTCCCTTAACGTTCCTGAAAAAAATTAATGTACCGGTCATCTTAGTATGACATACTGAATTTACCCTATCAGTTTGCGGAGGGCTGTCCCTTACACTCTGTATATGTAAAGAAGTTCTATGCATTTTGCTTTTATGGATTTTACTTTACCTATTTGTTAAACAAAAATGTATTCACATGATATCAATGAATAGGAATTTACTGCAAACAATAGAATTGCGATCGTAAGAAAGAAATTATTATGACAGCCCGACTATTAAGTATAGCATTGTATATAAGTATCAATTCAGTTTGAAAAAAAAAAAACAAATTTCAAATGCTGGAATAATGTGAATTGTTCAGTTCTCTTAGACCATACAAGAGACCTACTTGTTTTTTGCGGTCCTAACACATCAGAAGCGAGAAGAAATATGTACTGTGAAACTCAACTTTCAGGGAAAACATTTTCTGAAATCAGTGAACTGTCTCATAAGTATATAAAAAGTATTTGGCTTTCGAACAAAATAGAAGGAGATAGTTAGAAACTAAATCGATTTGCAGAAGCAATAAACAAATTGGTTTGTGAAATTCACCCAATAAAATTAGCTCACTGATAGAGCATGTATGTTCGAAAATCGAATAGAGTAACGACTAACATTGAAGCAATAAAAAAACTTTGATTACGACCACGCGACCGCGGCCTTCCGATGCAAATCACACACATTTATATGAAGAATGCTACAGACATGTGACATGAACATACAATTCAGTCAAAAAAGTTTTCTCTACAAGGAGCCGGACGAACGCGGAAACCGGCAACTTGTGCGTTGTTGCTGTTGTTAGTGTTGTTCAACAACTTTAGTGAAGTGTTGTGGGCATGGATGAAGATCCTGTGCAGGTGACGTACCGTGTTCCTTATGTTTTTTATGTGTGCCTTGACATTGCGCCCATTTCAACGGTGAGGCAACTATAAGATAACCTTTAGGCTTACTTTGTAGTACAAAAATCCTATCATCTAAGTACTAAGCGTAATGTCTGAGATAAAAATCGTATTGTCGCAGATACGATGGGAAATAAATATTTCTGTATTTTTTATCGTACTTATCTTTATACACATAGCCCTTTTCGGTTTATTTTGTGACTTATGCACTTCTTTATGTGACGAATTCACAATACCTAAAACTGTAGGCATGTGATTTTTGTTTTTATAGGTAGGTACTTACGTTTTATAGAGTACGTCCACCTCAATGTGCAAATAAATTAGATAAATTACAACAATTCCAAGTATAGGTACTTAAGCCAAACTAAAGTAGTTTTGTTTCTCATATTATTTCCTGTACACAAGGGAAAATCACACCTAAGTGAAAAGAATAGTTTAATATTCTATATATTATTTATTATAATATTTATTATATATTATTTAGTTTATTATACATCACAAAAATAGTCTTGCATTAGTGTGTTGTGTTTATGGAACGAATGAATAATATAATATAACAATTATTATTTTGTCAAGCGTGAAGTTTCCATTTTAGCGAATTAGTTCGTAACTTAGATTATTGAAAACCTCTAACTGTGTTTATACATAATTGCTGTATCGCCTAATGTTAAAGTTACTAACAATAATGGTTGAAAGTTTTACTACAATTTAGCATTATTTCCCTAAAAACTTAATTTACTTCTTTATGATGTTGAAAGGCGGTTAGAGGTTTAATAAATTAAAATTAATAGATTTATCATTTTCCTCGTCAATGATTTTAACATGAAGTTGTTCGATATTCTGTTCACTGAAGATATCTAGCCAAGCAGGAAAAACAGGGCCCTAGACTGATCTTAAAAAAATATAATAAATCATTCTCCCACGTGTTTTTTTTAATACATTTTTTGGACGTAGCGAAAAGCTGTCTAAAATGTTGAGCACCTTTTTAGGTGGGACCATTATAGAAGAAGATCCCATAGAATGAAAATACTTGCTACGTTTTGTTATTTGAAATGGCGGGTCATTTGTAGCATGTATTTCATTAATAATAGGTACACAATGTTACCAATTTTTAAAAAAAAATTATTTGCGATCTGGGGAGCTAACAAAAAATGGTATGTAGTTGACAGCAGCAGTCACGTGACATCTCTGAATCTAATGTCAACTCCATACAATTTGATCTTTCCGTAGGCATTAACGCTCACAGAAGAGGGATTTTGTCTAGGCTTGTTTGGTTTTGAGCAATCGTTTTGTTGTTTGTTTATATATAAGAAGATTTACCTACAGCTCGCATTATAACAAATCTTAATGTATAATACCTATTAAATAAGATATAATAGGTATTACTTGCTATCGTAATTATGCTATTCGTTCTTACGGCCTGGCCAGAAACTCCGTACCACGAAATTGAATATGTAATTCTGATCAATATAGGCAAGCGATAGCAATACCAGAATCACAGGGCTCGCAGGAGTTTGATCAAGGATCTAGGTTAAATAGTCTACCTAGCATATCAAACAAATATAAGCTTTAAAACGATGAGCACTACGATTCAAAAGCTGGACTAGTAGTAGTTTTGCAAACAGTAGATTTCATCCCCGGTACCAAGCATCCTGTCTGTTATAGCCACGGGTTATAGCGACAGTTTTAAAATGTAAAAAAGTATCTTGATAAAAATATATGTTGTAGATATGACGACATCTTATAACTACATAGTAGGTACGTGGGCAACCGAGCTCTTCTCGGGTGTAAATAGTAAAACGAATTTTCCCGCAAATGAGACCTAGCTAGATCGATTTCGGCCCCATAAACCCCTAAGTATCAACTTTCATCGAAATCGTTAGAACCGTTTTCGAGAACGTGATTACAAATATTGTTCTTATAAAATGGTAGTTTTTTTTAATTCTGTAGGTATCCAAAGGGTGCCAATCCAAGATCTAAGTCTAAGTAATCAGAAAGTCAGATGGCGTAAGTTTAGCGTAGATTCCGTTGGCCAATGTGTCTGTCTATCACAGGGCTGTAACTTTTTTTAACCGTTGCCAATAGTCAATAGAAATGATTTTACAGAAATTGATCATGACATTTTTATTATTTTAAACAGTGTTCAAATTACCAAAAAAAGTAGCTGTTACCAAATGTAGGTCTCACCGTCTCATACATATATCAGAACATGTATGAGACGGTGAGACCTACATTTGTATGATTTAGTTTTCTATATAATATAAAAGCGAAATACCACTTATCACGAAATCTCTACACCTACAAGCTAGTAAGTTCTTTTTACGGTTTTGAAAATTCCGCCGCTAAGGGCCGGTTTCTTGATCTGTAGTTAACTCAACCAATAGTGTCTTCGAAACAAAATCAACATGTAAAAAGATAGTGGGCAAATGTGGTCCAAGCGTCGCCACGGATGAATCATATACCAAATGAAAGGGTACAAACATCTGTTCAAACATGCAGAAGGGCATCAAAATCGGTCCGAGAGATTTCGAGAAATGATAAGCTTATTTTTGTCTTAGAAGTTATTACTGATCTTTATTATTTTGTTTTACTGTCAATGTCTTTGACATATCTCGGGACCCTGGGGCCGGACCTTTGGAAGGCGTACGAGGGGCCGATGCCAACTGTACTGTGCGCTCAGCCCCTGGCCGGAGGCTTTAAGTTCGCTTAAAGCATCCATAGTCCGGTTAAGTAATCTCGACCTCAATGGTCCACTACGAGATGCCATACAAACAAAAAAAAAAAAACACGAACACGGACATATTATTCCTATAAAATAGTTAATACCAACGAAACGGGACTGGCCACTATTATTATTATTATTGCTCTTGCAAAGCCGGTAAGCACACGTTAGGTTGCTGCGCCCACATAATGGCTATAGTGTGATTATTGGGTTTTCTCGTCACCAAGAATTCATACATAGACTCGCAGAGTTTTTGGATTCAGTAATTATTGACGTCTGAAGGGAACATTTCTTGTTTTCTTTTATCTCTTGTTTATTTTAATGGCGAAGTAGGACCAAACCGAAAAGATGATCGATTAATAATGATGATAATAATTAATATGAGAATTAATCCGACACATTATCTCCGGGTGTTCTCGTCTAGCTAACGAAGAGTACTTGCATAGACACAAGCTTTTAGCCAGGATTATCCATCAGCAACTTGCGCTGAAATACAGCCTTGTGGAATCGGAAGTGCCATATTATAGGTATGTGCCCGACCCAGTTCTCAAAAATGGAAATATCACATTGTACTGGGATCGATCCATTATCACTGACAGGACTATTGTTGCCAATAAAAGTGATATAGTGGTGGTGGATCGAATAGAGCGGCGCGCAATGATTATTGACATAACGGTCCCGTATGACGAGAACCTCGTGAAAGCTGAGAAAGATAAACAAATCAAGTATCTTGACTTGGCTCGTGAGGTTGTCGACATGTGATGTGGACACACACACTATGGGATGTGGACTCTGCAATCATTGTGCCAATGGCTTAATTGCCAAGAGCCTTGACCAACACCTAAGGAGGGTCTCGTTGGGCACCTGGATTAAGGGCCTGGTTTAGAGAGCGGTACTTCTAGACACGGCGCGCATTGTTAGGAGGTTCCTCTCTGTGGAGCCCTGACTGCCGGTAGCTTGGGCCCTGTTCCCGATACCGATAAATGATAAATGATTATTTTTAACTATAAATATTGAAAATAATAATAATAAACATATCCCACAATGTCGCTAAATAAAATAAGTAATCTATAATAACTTCTAAGGCAAAAGTAAACTTATCACTACTCAATGATGATGATGATGATCAACAACGATGATTATAAAAATATGATGCGAAGATTTTTAACTATACATACGTAATACCAACTTATAACAAATAATATACTGACAATGTAGCAAAATATAAAATCTATCATTACTCGATGATGACGGTGATGATGATGATGATGAATGATAATGATTATAAGAATGAAGTAATGATTTTTAACTAAAAAATTTTTAATAATACTCGAAAATGAAGCAAAATCAAAAATCCGTAGTATCTTCTGAGGCAAAAATAGGCTACCATTTCTCGAAATCTCTCGGACAGATTTTGATGACCTTCTGCATGTTTGAACAGTACATTGTACCCTTCCTTTTGGTATATGATTCATCCTTGGCGACGCTTGGACCAACTCCCATACATGTTTGCCCACTATCCTTTCAAAAGAGGAAGTGGTTTTAATTCTGCTTGCAAGATTTGACTGATACCTACATACTAACTAACTAACAAGGCTAGTTAAATAAAAGCTTGTACAAATAGTAACTAACGGTGAAATTTTGGCCAACCAAATTGAACCAAAAACTAATATTTACTATTAATTTTTGGTTATTAACTATTGGTTGAGTTAAGGCTCTCAATCAATCTGCCTAGCCTTTTCCCAACTATGTTGGGGTCGGCTTCCAGTCTAACCGGATGCAGCTGAATACCAGTATTTTACATGGAGCGACTGCCTGTCTGACCTCCACAACCCAGTAACTGGGTAATACGATACCCCTTGGTAAGACTGGTTGTCAGACTTTCGGGCTTCTGACGACCCGTAACGACTGTCAAAGATCCACGAATAACAGCCGGGACCAACGGCTTAACGTGCTTTCCGAGGCACGGAGGAGTCTCGGTATGTAAAGATGGTCACCCATCCACTGACCAACCCCGGCAAGCGTAGCTTAACCTCATGGATCGACCCGTGCGGCTGTTATTACTTAGCCACGAGCTCCTCCTGGTTGAGTTAAGGCTCTAAGAAGGTTAAATAATGGGGGCCAAAGTTTGTATGGAAATCGGTCATTTTCCAGGTTAGGGGCTCATGCCCTTAGCCGCTGGGGACGCGGGTTATTCGAAAGAGATACCGTGGCCCTGGCATAGGCAACTGAAGGAACACGGGTGGGTTTTAGTCAGTAAAAGTCTGACACGCCCTTCCGCTCGACTCAGAGCGGGAGAAGTCCTTTGATGATTTCCCATACACAAAAAAAGGCATTATTAAACATTTAGGTTTCTGGTTAGAAGTAAACATCCGTGTGTTTTCCATTTTTGGAAATTCCAACCATAAGGGGTTTTAAATAGGCGATGACATGACAGTTTGTATGGAAGTGTGTTTGTACGGTTATACTGAGGAATACTATACTCCACCTCCGAAGTTCTAGATCACATACTCACTAAATATGAGACCATACTGAAAGTATGCCCTTTTAAATAAAATGAAAAATAATTTAATTCGGTGTAGAAATGACGGAGATATTTGATTTGATTGATTGATTTGATTTGACGACACTGTTGGCGCAGTGGTTGAGTGATTGACTGCTGCGCAGCATGTCGCGGGTTCGATTCCCGCATGGAACAAGTATTTGTACGACCTACAAGTATTTGTTCCGAGAGAATTAAGCACATCTTGCTTATTTTGTATAATGAATAATACCACTTCACAAATACCGCTGTCATCACATAATCCTACACCGCACCGTGCAAGCAAAGTATATGAAAGCCGAAAAAAAAAATTCGAAAGCCCGACAACTATCTTTGGGAAACTACACTGGTGTAGCCAGCGTTATTCTTTTCTTAAGTTTTTTGCAATTTGCATAATACTCTATTGAATGACTATTTCATGAAATTATGACATTAATTGAGGCCAATTAGTTTTATCACACAAAAAATTGAGATAAAACGCCTAGTAAAATAACACTAAGCAAAATTTCAGATATACACATTATAACATTTTGTAAGCATACACCATGCTCCACCTGCACATTCCAACCGTTTAACATTTTGTCGTGTTGACTATCCCCGTTTCTGAATGTTTGGTATCCAAGAATTTCTGAAACCCAAACACGGAAGTGTAACGTAAATAAATCAATTTTGAATATGGGGTCATTTTTGGGGGCAAACTGTAGGTACCGTGTGGCATATCAAATGAATGGGTTCTTTGCGAGGGTCTCAATTATATACATTTAATATTGTGATTTGTGGTTTTTTCGGGTGGGTGGGGGGTCTATTTTTTAAATTACAATTACAAAAATACCCCCCATTAAAAAAACCTAAGTAAGTACAGATTTTTTTTTAAGTTAATTAACGTTGTTGTTTTGTGGTGAATGCTGTGTATACCTGTAATTAGGCATACATACCAGTACTTTTATTATGTTTTACTCTGTTTTATTTTTTATGTATGTAAGTACTGCTGTTGGTGTACCTAGTAAATAAATAAATAAATAAATATCCTTGGACATTTCACACAACGCCATCTAGTCCCAAGCTAAGCAACCTAATGCTTGTGTTAGGGTAACGAGATGGCTGATAAACTACTTATATACATTTTTTTTTTTTGTAAATACATACATACTATAGATAGAAAAACACCCAGACTCGGAACAAATACTTGTAGGTCGTACAAATATTTGTTCCGTGCGGGAATCGAACCCGCGACATGCTGCGCAGCAGTCAATCGCTCAACCACTGCGCCAAACGTGTCGTCAATAAATAAATCTATATATATAAAAATCAATTGCTGCTCGTTTGTCTGGCTAAAACTCGAGAACGGCTGGGCCGATTTAGCTAATTTTGGTTTTGAAGCGTTTGTCGTACAGGGAAGGTTTAAACGCTGAAAAAAATTGAAAGTTGCCGGGAAAATTGGAAAATTTTAAATTATTGAAATTGGGACAGGACAACGTCTGTCGGGTCAGCTAGTAAATAAATAGTTCTTTGATTCTACTAGGAGACTTCGATGAAAATTTGAAAAAGGTGTAATCTTTGCACCGCTAAATAATGGTCTGCTGTAGTCAAATTACGATAAACATAATTAGGGGTGGCATGCCCCATACATAAAAAAAAAAACATATGCACATAAGCGTGTGGGGTAGATTTGTTGGGTCTCATAATTTAAATGATAAAGATTGTGTCTTAACTCTGAGTAATGGGATATTTTCGGTTACAACCGCAGAATTAACTTTGTTTTTCATACTTTTTTCGAGAAATACTTTGAAATACAAACTTATTTTTGCAGTGGATAAAATTAATGCTTTATTATTAAAAACAAAGCTTATTTCATTTAATGCTATCAATTTTATTTAAATTTCCAAGTATTGATTTCTGACACTCGTCATTTAATTACCTACTCGAGTCAATCGAAATAAAAAATAAAATCGGCCAAGTGCGTGTCGGGCCACGCGCAGTAATAGGGTTCCGTAGTGCACGCCCGCCGCCGCCCGTCATTATTCGAGCGTAAGTAGGTATTATTAATTTGGAAATCATTATTATTAAGAATGTTATGATTTTATTTTTGTATATTTTTACATGGTTCATAAACTTATATTTACTACCTATTTTACACAGCTAACAACGTTACACAAGCAATTTTTAATGGAATTTGTACGAAATTTTTACTGTTCAAAGTACATTTTACAAGTTGGTTGACTACTCGTAAACTTGAAAACCCTACTTAGATGTGATAGTTTTCCTTTTAATTTCGTTATACAGCGTGTTTTTTTTGATATCCCATAACTCTAGTGTATTATTGAGATCATCATTATGAACAACTTTTACTATGGGACCGAAACCAAAATCGCGAAAAAAAATCAGCTGCTCCCTACATTTTGACGAGTTATGCGAACATAAATGTAGGGGGCAGCTGATTTTTTTTTCGCGATTTTGTTCGGCCCCATAGTAAAAGTTGTTCATAATGATGGTCTCATTAATACGCTAGAGTTAAGGGATACAAAAAAAAAACACGCTGTACAAACTACGGTGAATTTTTTCACCCATCCAAACCTAACCATTTAGCTGGGGACACACACACTTGACTCTAACAAAAATTACCACTTTAAAGCTTAATATTTCAGAAACGGATCCCTAAATCGAAAAGCTGTTTTCACAAACCCTCAATATTTTTGAAAGAACTATCCAACAACACCCCACACCATGGGGTAGACGAGAAAAAAAAAACATTCCCACTTTGCGTGTACCGAAGGTACACTAAATTTTTTTTTTAATGATTTTATTTTACCACTTTGTCGGCGTGATGAATATGTATCCATGCTAAATTGTAGCTTTGTAGTTCTAAGAGTCTCTGAGCTAAGCTGCGGACAGACAGACAGACAGACAGACGAACGGACATAGCTAAACTATAAGGGTTCCTTGTTGACTACGGAACCCTAAAAATCGTTTAGCATAATCGCTATCACACATCATTACAATAAAAAAAACATTATTGGTCGGTGATTTTGAACACAAACTGAGTAGTGGTAATGAATATTACGTATTACTGGACCTGTGTTTGTATATTACGACAGGATGTGAGCAATTTCTTGTTATTTATAATATTTTGAATAAGATTTGTGACATTTTAAATCGTATCCTACATGTGTTTGTGTGACATTTGTGATAAGTTATTGGCGCGAAACTTTGTATATCAAAAAACTTCATTACCACTACATAATTACCTTGAAAAATGGATGAATTCGTCAATTAATTAAATGATATGTGATTCACTGCCCCTGTGGTGCAGTTTGGATGTTCGAAATCCCCATTTTTTATGTTTCCCAGCCTCGACCACCACTGTCATCAAAATGGCGATTAACGCATTTACAGACTTGAATATTATAAAGGTAAATTAGTAAACATGCGTGATACATATGAAAGATTAAAAGGCGTTAATATGCGAGTTTTTTATCCAACTCTCATAATTAACGCACGTTCATAAGATTTGATGGGTAGAGTAATAAATATTTACATAATCAAATTAGAGTATCGTATGTCGTAATTTTTGGGGTCTAATTGGGTGCGATAGAGAGCCGACAGAGGTTTGTGTGTTCGGGTCGAATTGGGGGCGCTTCCGAACTAAGTACTTATTCGGTTAATATTTCAGAAACGGATCCCTAAATCGAAAAATTGTTTTGACAAACCCACAATATTTTTGAAAGACCCATCCAACAACACCCCTGCACCTTTGCGTGTACAGAAGGTACCTACCTTAAAAAAAATGTTTTTTTAATGATTTTATTTTACCACTTTGTCGGCGTGATGAATATGTATACCTAACCATGCCAAATTATAGCATTCTAGTACTAAGAGTCTCTGAGCTAAGGTGCGGACGGACAGACGGACAGACGGATGGACATAGCGAAACTATAAGGGTTCCTTGTTGACTACGGAACCTTAAAAATGAATCATGTAATAGATTCGTGTGCAACTATTTCTAGTCAGTTTACTAAGTAAATAAATATGTATTCACTTGCATTTTGATTTAAATGATTTCAGTACCTATCTTTCTTATATGCTTATTCAAGGATGCCTTGTTGATCAGTGAATCTAAAAGTCTACTTTAAAACTTAATCATTGTAATAAGTAGATACATTAAAATCGCACACCCATCTGTTTTGGATAGGTATTTTTAATTAAACTGTATCCATGTGATATCATCGTCACTGTAGCAATAAGTAACGTATATTTTAAAACACATTGCAATAGGTACTCCTCGTATCGTATCACCCTAAATCACTGTTCCGGTATACGCCTCGTACGGGTGCTGACGCTGTAACTATTTTGTACCAGGGTGCAATAATTCGCAAGGAGATGTTAGAGTCGGAAAAACGTCAGCGGGCCAGAAAGGGATGGAAAGCACAAGAATGAGCACAAGAAACAAGATACGATTTCCCACTCGGATTTCCCACCTCAATAAACCCATCCCCAACGAAAGTAACGCCATCTTGCGGGTGGATGCAGCTACGAAGATATCAATTTGTTTATATAGATGGCGCTTTTAAGTTGTTTCAAACAAAAGCAGTAGTCGAACAGCAGACAGTTTTTAACCGACGATAACAAAGGAGGAGGTTCTCAATTCGACACGTATTGTTTTTTTTTCATGTACGACCACACCTATCTTTTTACAGAGCCGCCCGATTTGAAAAAAAAATTGTTTTATTCGAGAGGATTATACCTCAAACTTGGTCCCGTGTAAATTGTATTATATTTGCTTGGGTAGTTTTTGAGTTAGCTTCAATAATACTACGTATTTTTTCACCACTTTTTTATGGATGATGTTCTAGTTTCTTTTGCAGGTGGCTAAGTAATAACAGCTAAGCTAAGTTAAGCTATGCTTGCCGGGTTGGTCAGTGGATGGGTGACCATCTCTACATACCGAGACTCCTTCGTGCCTCGAAAAGCACGTTAAGTCCCGGCTGTCATTCGTGGATCTTTGACAGTCGTTACGGGTCGTCAGAAGCCCGAAAGTCTGACACCCAGTCTTACCAAGAGTATCGTATTACCCAGTTACTGGGTTGTGGGGGTCAGATAGGCAGTCGCTCCATGTAAAATACAGATATTCAGCTGCATCCGGTTAGACTGGAAGACGACCCCAACATAGTTGGGAAAAGACTAGACAGATTTTGGTATTAGAATTTGTGTGGGGTAGGTACCACAACTAAAAAGTGAAAAATAAAAAACTTTTTTACAAAAAATAAAACGTCTTCCAAAAACTACAAGTGAAAAATAACTTTAATTTTGGGAGTCGGTAGCAAAAAACGAACCGACTTTTCTTTGGAAGACTGTTGTATTTTTATGTAAAAAAGTTTTCATGCATGCCTGCAAACAGTAGTAGTACTAGTATCAGAAGCACCTGAAGCCTGCGCTAAGGCTTGGAACACTTACAAGAGTCGGCTGCTAAACGAACAGCGTTGTTAGACGAAGCTACGAGTTGTAGTTCATGTGTTTGAACCCAGGTAGGCATGCACTATATTATGTGCAACTTAATTCACAATTACTGCTCTGGAAGCAGTGAAAAAAAAACATCGTAAGGAAACTAGGATACATCCTAGAACCAAGAAAAATATAGTGACATCCATCCCACACAGAGCTCCCGGGAAAGAAGAAGTAGGCTGCATTACAGAGAGGAGGCCTGTGTTTCAGCAGTGGGAACATTGTAGGCCAACATGACATTAATTACCTGTTAAGTTTCTACTCTCCAATACGATTCGGTTTCATTTATTTAAATTCGTGGGGAAAAAATATCTGGCTAACCACCAACAGATTTCCATTCAGCAATATTGCTGACTGCTTAAGTTCCTAGGCAATAGCAGAGAACAGGCAAGCAATTAATAACGTACAATCAGATGTAACCTACACAGTTCAGGTCACAGATAATACAAACAGTTTTCTTTCGACCGCGATACAAACTGCTGTGACGTCAGTGCTGACACAAATTTATTTGTTTCCTAGATTTTGATCAGAGCAGACTGAAACTGTTTCGTAACAAAACATTCACATGCAGATGATACGTAACTAAGAAATACGACCTCTCGTGTCGCCATCGTCTTCAAACTACCAGCAGACACCAAACTTTTTGAATTACGACTTTCGTGTCCCATACACTATGTCTAGTAACACGACGGCTTTTATCGTTCGACATATGGGCATAAAAATACGAGCATATAGACGTATTATGTGGTACATAATCGCGTAGGTTTGCGTTTAGTCTTCTAGTTTCATCCATACGCATTCAACGGCTTTTTTTCTAATCGGCTTCTTGAGAATCTTTAAAGCACGGAAAGATCTGTTGTGCAAACAGGATGATGTAATACTCTATGGTATCATAGTACCGACGTATACCTTCATTTGCATTCCACGTACCTAATAAAGCGTTGTAAACAATTGCTTACATTAATTTGTGCTACCGATATAATAAGAAAACTAGCAAAATGGATATGTCAGTGCTTGAAAAAGTTATAAGCAACTGTTAGACCTGGAATAGAGCAAGTGCTAATTAATTAATATAGGTTTGGTGTGGAATAAACAAGTGCATAATGCAAGCACTTGGACCTATCACTGTGCTTCTTTGGAAGGTAGGTAAACTTTAGTCTATTGTGGACTTTCAGAATGTCGCAGTTTACTGTTTTAATAATAAGCGTGAATTTAATAAATTACTTATGTCCTTTGGGGTAGAAATGTGTTTTGAGCTGATTGAAATTAAGAGAATTGAATATTTTGTTGAAAATTGGTAGAATTTGCCTAATTAATTTAGAAATAAGGTTGTCTGTTATAGTGTTATAAGTTAATAGGTGCAATTATCTTTAATGAATAATACAAGACGTTTGCATGAAACTTTGACAGCAATTAGTAGGTAATTGGATTAATATTCAGAAACCTTATTTTTATTGCCTCCCCAATAGCCATTATTATTATCATGCGATCAGAACCGTTACCGCATAAAAAATACCATCATGAAACTGTCAAAAACTGTAAATTAAGAAAATGTATTTCTAATAACCGCTTTTCGTTAATGCCTGTTGCCTATGAAACAATCAGAAGCTATTTGCGTGTCTTGAGCAGCATTATGGGAAAGTGCGGCGCCGTGCCATCCCCCTTCACGACCCCTGCCTTAATGAAACCCATCTATCTGTTCATTAATTTGCATATTACAATTTGACTACTAGTGTCCTAGGCTAGTTTGAAACAGACCGCAACGAGACACCGACATGGCCATAGCAAAATAATAAAACTAAAAAAAATATACGTGTGAATTGAGAACCTCCACCTTTTTTATCGACGGTTAAAAAACGTCACCTAGGTCTAAGACGAACTGAACACGCGATTGAAATTTTCCAGTTTCAGTTTAGGTCATAGGACTGAAAGTTCAAACCTAGCTAAATTTTGACGGATTTTAGACAGACATTTGTATTTTCATCAATCGGTTTGCTTATTTCGTAAAAATGTTTGTCCACGGTATTAAACCAGGGTCTAGTGAGGAAGAGGAGGAGGAAGATGTCATGGATATACTCATGGTCTGTTTTATACAGGCCTCTGTTTTTTACCAAAAGTACTAGAGCACCAGATGAGAGAAAGAAGCTGATGATCTTTTAATTTTGCAGAAAAGAAGAGAAGAATGCGAGCGCAAGGCGAGGAGGGGGGAGATGGACCCCCGGCTGGAGTTCACCTTCCAGCTCCTGATAGATGGCACAGGCCTTCCGCGGCACGCCATCATGGACCATGTGTTCGAAGGAAATATGGTACAAACAAAATCAAAATTGAAATGGTTTTTCCTCTTTAAACATCTTTTTGTGATTAATTGGTGTAGTGTTCTAAAAACGCCATGACGTGTTTTAGTAGCTACAAGAAAAACTGAATTTTCCGACTGTTATCATCTATCTGTTCTAGCTCTGAAACGCAGCTCGAAATTAAAACAAATTGAAAAATATTTTACTGTGTGCCTTTTAGTGTCTGTGAATAGTTTTTGATTATTTCCTAGAAAAATCTTAATGTTATACCAATACATATTTCCCTGCAGCTGGATGATATCAACCAGCTGTTCCTACCGCACATGAGGAACAAGCTGCTCTGGTACTACCAGGATGTAGAGGAGATTGAGCACCGTCCGCTGCCCGAAGGCACCAAGAAAGGCCAAGGGAAACCACCACCTCCTATTATAACCCTGAAGAAGAAGCTGTTCTTGTCTGATGGCTGGGATGTGAGATTTACAGGTGTCTGCATTTACATGTTCAGAATTAATGTCAGCAAGCAACTACCTGAGGAAGGATTTCATAAGGATCTGTGAGTGTCATTTGTTTCTCTTGGATGAGATTAATCAAATGGATTCACCATTTGATTAATCTCATGAAAGGTTAACTCTGACCATAATTATGTTTCTTATTAATAAACACGGAGTAAAGTTATGCCAAACTTAAACCTGGAAGAATAATGAAGTAGCATAGTAAAGTATGGTTAATCTGAAGATAACACTGGTTGTAACTTCACTCCGCATTTATTAATGGCTGCTACAGCAAACGTTAGCGTTGCTGAATTTTGGGACAAACAAAAAATAATAATTATGTATTTTATGTGTTACTAGCTGATCCGACAGACGTTGTCCTGTCCTGTCACAATTTCAATTTTTACCTGGTGTTTTTCCTAATTTTCTTTTTCATAAACCACCCGAACCCCGTGTTAAACGAACGAAACTAAATTCAAATAAGTAGTTCGCGCCATTTTCGAGTTTTTGCGAGACTAACGCATGGACAGTTTTAATATATTATAGAAAAAAAAATTGCCATAGACACACTAAGAATATAAGAAGAAGGGTGCTAGTGTCTGTAGCAATCACAAGAAATAAGTAAATTGGATTATAATATGGTTATTAATTATGTGATACCAGAAAATTATGGAATAGAAGAAATGTAGTGTAAAACTGTGTACATTTCCTAATTTATGATTTTTGTGCAGATTCTGTGGTGTCCTGAATGCTCAGCAAGTTGGACTGGTGACGGCAATAGAACGAGTGATGGAACACGTGTACATGAATGCCCTGGCACATCCCAGCACTGACGGCGAAGATGACGAAACGAGGTTCCCCATCGTGAAGAATCAACTTCTGCCCGGGTTAAGGTCATTTTGCAGTGCCCTGAAAGGTTGGTTGCAAGTCTACCCTTCCCCCTACCGTCTAAGTTTCACATTCACACCACCCAAAACAGATCGAAGAACAAAATCAACCTTTTTATTTTAAAACATAAATTATATGAAAAGAATAATTATTTTTAATTTTAATTTCTTAAGTTTATATATAATCCTTGACTTGATTTGAGCAAGACTTAAAAATGGCTAAAGATCGGTCACATCACCTGGTCCTAACTTCAACTGTTAAACCAGCTTGAGCATATCTATATTAAACAAACACTGGCACTACATATAAACTTTGTCAAAGTCAAAGTCGAATAATTTATTTGAAATAGGCACATAAAATGCACATATTAAAAAAAAAAAAAAATAGAATTGATCCTAGTCGCCCTTTACAAAAGATAGGGATTCACCTTCATAGGGAGAAGAATGGGCAAGAAACTCTACCGTTACTCTTTTGAAACTGTTTTACAATATTTTGTCTATATTAATAATATAAGAAGACGATGCACCTAGAATAGGTAAAAAGAATTAAAAATGAAGCAATGACAGATAAATTAATTATGATACATGGTGCTCACATATTTATAAACATTGTTAAAGTACGTATACGGTTTTCTTAAAATGGTTACAAGTAATAAATCAGTGTGTATTCACAGAATGTAAAAACAATGTCATAAAATAATAATTTTGCTAATTGTTTCCGCAGTATGTGAAGATGTGTGCAACCAAGTGAACCTATTCGATGATGGCCAGGCTCACATGGCGGAGCTACAGGACCACAACCAACTGAAGGACATGGCCAAGAATCCCACCACTATCACCATGCTAGAGGAACGCGTCAACGAATGGATTAAGAAAGTTATGGAGGTCAGTGAGGGTTTACGTGTTGTTCTTGAAATAGAGTGGCTTTGGATCATCTATAAACATCATTTTGAAACAAAGAATGATTGTTGTAGATTTTTTCATACTTTCATATGGTTTAATATGAAAGTATGAAATCTTGCGATATTGGAAAGTCTATATTCAATTATGCATGTTTTCACGACTAAACAGCTGAACAAATTTTAATGTAATATGGCGTAGATGGGCGTAGAGATAGTTTCAACCCTGGGGAAGGACATTACCACTCTTTTTGATTATAATTAAGTACGCAATTATATTTTACGGGCGTGTGAGTAGCTTATACACACGCCTCAAAAATCAAAGTTTAAGGCGCTGCTAACAGTCATCATTGCATAGGAGTTCAAATGTGTCTTATAATACAAATAAATCGCGTGCGTATCGTGATTTAGTTCCGTGAAACACACGTCGCGTCGTCTTACGCAAAAACTTTTATTAAGGCGCTGCATCCAAGTGTGGTTTAGCTCGGTGTGTAAGGGAAATGGCGTTATAGCTGTCTGAGATAGAAGACTCTCACACGCACCGAAATTATGTCGTAAAAGTGCAAATAAAATCGTATATAATTTGAAATTAACTATTTAATAATAAATAATCCATCACTGGATGCCATTTTATGGTGTATTTTAAATTATAAATATAATTGTTAATGAAGCTGAAGATTATTAAGAAGAGATTATTAAGAGGTACTTATGTTTGAAGATTTTTTGGTGCATTAAAGTATGTTTAATTGTATGCGAAAAGGACTTGAAAATATCATATTTTTTTTATTTGTCAAAATTATTTACGGTTTATGAGATACACCGCTTAAAAAAAAACACCTTTTTGACCCTTTTCAAGAAATCTCCGCCTTAAGCTATTCGGGAAACTCCGAAATAAATACGTGGGGAAAACCGTAAATGATAGCAAAAAATGAAATGTGTTATTAACAACGTTGGGATTAGTTATGATACTATTTTAATATTATATTTATTTAACAAAAAGCGCCTTCATCCTCTCTCCTATTTAAAATTAACTTTGCTGTGCCCGACAGGGTCCATAATTGATTCGATGTTTAACATACCTACCAACTATGTACACATTATGGAATGCAATAAAATATTGAGTATTGAGTATTGAGTAGTTAGGCATAAAATGTAATAGGCGAGTGGATACAGAGCGCCAGGGTAGTCCGCGAAATTCAAAATTTCTTTTGTTTTTTGCAATTTGCAAGTTAGTATCATATTGTATGTGGATTTAAATATGATTCGCGGCCGTACCAAATATTTATTTATAGAATTATAATCATAAATACAACTCTGGAAGTTCTTAATTCCCTATTGAATGACTATTTCATGAAATCATGAGATTAGAATCCAATTCTAACTTAAGAGTTGCATTGCTGATTCTAATGATTATAATTCTGAATGCCATATTAGTTACGGCAGCGCATCATATTTTAATCAACATAAAACCTGACACGGACCTGCAAATTGCAAAAAATGTAAGAAAATTTGAATTTCGCGGGCTACCTTAGCGTATCCCATTTATTACCATAATCTTTTCAGATACTAAGTGAAAGTGAACAACTAAGACGCGAGGTGGACTCCAGCGGCCCTCAGGATGAGCTGGAGTACTGGAAGAAGAGGGGCGCTCAGTTCTCGCAACTTGTCTCGTATTTACAGGTTTGATACCTATGTTACACCTAACCTCGCGGATTATAAGGGGCCCCGAAACGATCAATCGCATTTGATCAATTGCTATCAATTGCCATTGTGGTAATATTGTCAATCGCTTCAGTCGCGCTTGGTAGACGATTAATTTGCGATCAATGTGTAGGTATCAGTCACGTAAAAATTGACAATTGCAATTAAGTAGCTTCTGCCCGCGAATTTGTCCACGCTATCTTGGCTAATATTATAAATGCGAAACTGACTTTGTTTGTTTAGTACGTAGGTACGACCTCCACACGGGCGGAGCCGCTGGGCATAAACTAGTATCCGATAGCTGTGGCCCTTTTTTTTTTTTTTTTTTGAGTGTGGGATATCATCAAATAACTTCTCCCGCTCTGGATGGAGCGGAAGGGCGTCTCAGACTTTTACTGACTAAAACCCACCCGTGTTCCTTCAGTTGCCTATGCCAGGGCCGCGGTATCTTCTTCAAACAACCCGCGACCCCAGCGGCGTCGGCCCTATTGGACCCCATCACTTGCTGACAACGCGCCGTCGACTCGGGCCTGGTCCTTACCGGACGGCGAGCTAACCGCTGCTCACCGTCCGCAGGCCGATATTTACTTTTTTTTATTGTGGACTTTTTTCTTTTTGCTCGTCTCCTCAGAGTCGTAGAGTGATTTCAAATAGCATGTAACCTTTCTCAATAATTGGGCTATCAAATGCAAAAAGACTTTTACCAATCCGAATGGTAGTTCCAGAGATTAGCGCGTTCTACAAACAACCTCTTCAGCTTTATTAGTACGGAAACAAAATGGAAGAAAAAGAAGCACAAAAGATAACAATTGTTGGGAATCGAATTTATGTTTGCAAAGCAGTCACAGAACGAGGAGCTCGTGGCTAAGTAATAGCAGCCGCACGGTTCGATCCATCAGGTTAAGCTACGCTTGCCCGGGTTGGTCCGTGGATGGGTGACCATCTTTACATATCGAGACTCCTCCGTGCCTTGGAAAGCACGTTAAGCCGTCGGTCCCGGCTATCATTCATGAATCTTTGACAGTCGTTACGGGTCGTCAGAAGCCCGATAGTCTGACAACCAAGGGGTATCGTATTACCCAGTTACTGGGTTGTGGAGGTCAGTTAGGCAGTCGCTCCATGTAAAATACTGGTATTCAGCTGCATCCGGTTAGACTGGAAGCCGACCCCAACTTAGTTGGGAAAAGGCTAGGTAGATTGAAAGCAGTCGTAGAACCTCTAAGGCGCGGTACCTATTAGCTCAACAATCACAAAAATTGGTTTCTTGGATTGTCGAGTATGACGTAACGCAATGAAACTATCCGACGCAAAAAATACAGTGGACAGACAAGAGTTTAAAAAAAAATTGTAACCGAATAGAATAGTAAAAAATAGTTTGATATACCCAATAAAAAATTTGGAAGTTGCTCCACAAAAATAAACTTTGGCGTCGAACATCTCTGTGTTTTCAGCGATAACGACATTCCTTTTTTGCAGAATTTAATAGCTGTATATACACTCCTTTGCAAAAAAAACGGGCGGTTTGGATTTTTTTACATTATTGGTAATCATTTAGTTCTAAAGAGGTTTTAATAGCCAAAATATGTTACTGGCACTTAATAAAGAGTCTGGGTATGAAAAAAAAAATAATTTCAAATTCGAAACTGTTGTTTTTAAAAATAATAATCCCTTTACAAGTTTGTGACTTTTTACTTACTATTCGCGGGTTTGCGGTTAAAAGGTTATCAGGCAACTAAAACTAACTTCTCGTTATTTTTATTAGAATAATTTATGTTTGTCGCATAATCCTGCCTTATTGTGACTTAAAACAGATATCTTTGTGTCGATTGTAATGGCAGAAAAAGCAATAAGAGCTAGTAAAATGATAGCGCTGCTGGAAGAGGGGTGTAGCCAATGTTACGTCTCACAGCGGTTAAACGTGAGTCGTTCAACCGTCCAAAGAACCTGGACTCGATACCAAGAGACAGGTTCCGTTCAAAAAAGGCAAGGTTCTGGAAGAAAATGTTGCACACAACCACGAGACGACCGCTTTTTAGTGACTCAGGCGCTGAGGAACCGCAAATGCAGTTACATAGACCTCAAAAGAAACCTTGAAGAGGTACGAGTAGCACAAGTTAGCCTATGGACAGTGAGAAGGAGGCTTTTAGCGGTTGATATACGCAATCGACGACCACCACGGGCCCCCAAGTTACTCCGTGGGCACCGGATTGCTCGACTGAGGTTCACTAGAAATGGTCTATCTTGGACACTAGGTAACTGGAGTAGCGTACTCTTCTCCGATGAGGCTCAAATTTGTCTGAATGGTGAGGACCGACGTCGGCGAGTGTTACGAAGACCAGGGGAACGTGTGTTTTGAAGAAATCACCCCTTATGGTGGAAGGTCCGTTATGTTTTGGGCGGGCGTAACTTTCAGCTATCTTACCGAGATAGTGTTCACTGAAAATGGCTCACTAAATGCGCAAAGGTAAATAACAGGAATAATTTGTCAACATGCACAGCCTGCACTGACTGTAATTGGTGAAGATGCCATTTACATGGACGATAATGCTCGGGACCACCGTTCTGGCGACGTAGATGTTTATATGCAAGAGGTCGGTATTCATCGTCTGGATTGGCTAGCTCGGAGCCCCGACCTTAACCCCATTGAGCACGTCTGGGACCTCCTAAAAAGGCGAGTACGATATGTCCAACCCCTTCCACAAAACATCAGGGAGCTTAAACGTGTGATTTCGGCTGAGTTGGAACACATTCCACAGGACACCATCAAAAGCCTGGTGGAAAGCATGTCAAGACGATTACATGCCGTAATCGCTGCAAGGGGAGGTCATACTCGTTATTAATTTTTATTTTTTAATGTCTTTTTTTTATTAAAATACCATAAAAATACTCGTAGTCTTAATTTAATTATACCCTAAAAATTTCCATTTTAACACGACTCTCTGTTTACATCGACTAAAACACCGATTCCAGGATTTAAGGATTAAAAACTGTATTCTCAATGATAATAAGAAATTTCTAGTCATTTAAGCTAATGACATACTAAAAATATTAATATTATCCATAGAAAAGCCAATGACTGTAAGGTGCCCGTTTTTTTTGCAAAGGAGTTTATATATGCTGTGTATATTCTGAATAATGTAAAGAAAACCCGGAAAATAAATACACATTCGCAGCTTAGTCATATCTCAGCAACACAAATATTATTTTCAATTTTTAACCTTATTTCAAGCCCCCTATTAATGGTGACAATAGATTACGCGGTTGTGTGCCGTTTAAAATCGCAGTCAGTCCACGCTTAAGCTAGCTTTTGCTTTGTTACGAGTTGACTAAAAATGAACGTCCAGCCGCAACGCACGCACGGCACGCAATGTACTCGTATTTTGGTTTGCTTTGAATAAATTCATATAGCACTGCGCCTACTATCGGTACCGCCCGCACCAAGTACTCGGCTTTACAAAGCAAACCACAATTCGTTGCGTGCGTTGCGGCCGGTGCGGTTCTTATATTATTATGTTAGGAGTCATGATTGACTGTTACAGCTCTGCAAAGGTATAGCGGGATGATAATCGTTAAATGGTTAAATCTGTAGCTATCTCATGTATTCTTTTCATATTCAGCCCGGTGAAGTTTTTTGTGATTTCAGTTTTGATCCTTATGAGAAACAGGATCAATTGGCTTCAAAAAAAGGTTTTTGTGATATTTGTCCATCTTCTTGCCGATTGTACTTAAATTTTTTTCAAAATTTGTGAATGCAGATCAAATTATTTAATTTTTTTAAGAACAGTCTCTTAAGCAGAAAGCAGTGGTGGCCCAGTGGTTACGGCCCCGACTTCCGTTGTAGGTCGTGGGTCCGAAACCAGCCAGGCGCTTTACTTTGTGTAATTTATTTCATCACCACTACTCTCAAAACGGTGAAGGAAAACATGGTGAGGAAACCGGCATGTCCTAGAACCAAATTCGAAGACATGTGACATCTACCAACAAGCACTGGGCCCGCGTGGTGGAGTACGGCACACTCCCTCTCACTGAAAGGAGGCCTGAGTCCCAGCAGTGGGAACGTTTTGGCTGATTATCGAGTCTCTTAAGACCGTTTTCCTGTAAGTACAACGGTTCAGATTATACCCTTATTGATTGATTAGCTCCATAAAGGTATAGCGTGATGATACGAGTCATCATTTAACAGATTAAATCTGTAACTATCTGCAATGTTCTAACCTTTTGGCTTGTCTTTTTACAATTTGTGGTAAACTATAAACTATGTACCTACTTGAAGAATACAAACAAATTGCAAAATTCACCGGAAAAGGAAATTTGTATAGTATTTTTGTATGAAAACAGATAACACACTGCCTAAACCACTGGAGATAGAGACATGAAACGCACCCGGGTGACGATGGATACGCGCAGCTAGTAGACAACAAAATCTATCCGGTAGTATTTGCGTGATGCTGGAACATACATCCAGACAAACAGATAAACATTCTTCGGCATTAGAATCGTTCCCATCTTCAAAAAAAATCAATGTACGATTTTATTCTATACTAGCGACTCGGCCCTGCTTGGCAAGGTTTTTACGACTTGACAAAACATGAAGGTTTATATAAAATAAATAAAATAAAATAAAAAGCCTTATATTTCGTTGCAGATTACAAAAGAAAAATTAAAATGTATGTTAGTATTATAGATTTTTGTTAGTAATTAAGTTTAGTTCTTTTAGTTGTTAGTTGATTTTTAAATAACTTTTAATTAGTTCTATGTTAAATATCGAAAGTATTATTTAATTATCTGCAAGAACCCCTTTATAGGTAAAGGCCTCCTCCAAAGCTAGCCAGTCCTCTCTAGATTGGGCTACTTGAATCCATTTCAGGCCGGCTGTTTTTTTGAGTTCATCTTCCCAAACAGCTACAGGTCTACCTCTACTTCTTTTGCCTTGTGGACCTGCCCATGTGGTCACCCTTGTGGTCCATCTCTGGTCTCGTAGACGCGCCACATGTCCAGCCCACTTCCATTTTAATGATTGGGCGTGTACCAATCCATCCCTTGCCTTGGTGATGCGCCTTATTTTTGTGTGTCTTATTTTTTGTATTTTTTTAATATTCATCATACTGCGCTCTATTCCTCGTTGGCATGAATGAAGGTTTATATACTATATCTAAATTAAATATAACTACATACATAAAAACCTTCTGGAATAAATTCTCTAAATGATAGTGAAAACCGCATCAAAAACCGTAGCGTAGTTAAGAAGAATAACGCGACCACACAGACAGACACGAAAAGCGACATTATTTTATAATAAGTATAGATTATGTATACATAATTATATATTTCACAGAGGTTTTGGTTAGATTTTAGCAAGGCAAGGCAAGGTTGGGAGCTTGTAGTTGGAAGAAGTAGTTATTATATCATAGCAAATTATAAAATATGTTACATAAGGTTCTAATTCCACAGGACAACGAAGTACAACTCACACTAAGCTGCCTACAAATCGCAAACTCCAAAGTGATAAAACTCTGGCGAGACACCGATCACAAGATTACTTTCTGCTACAATGAAGCTAAAGACAATGCCAAGTTCATCCAGGCGATGGAGAAATGCTGCCATTCATTGTACCTGGACGATCCAGTGAAGATCAAGGACTCCATCCTGAGTCTGCTGCAGACGGTCCGGCTGATACACAGTGTGTCGCAGTTCTATAATACTTCGGAGAGGATATCCTCGCTCATGGTGAAGGTTGGTGCTTTTTGTAGCAGTCAAGACTTGAGACAGGCCGAATTATAGATGTGGACTGCGAGGGACTGACTAATGTCCGTGTCCAGACGTAAATACCGTTATCACGTTTCATCTCTTTTTACGTTACAGATAACCAATCAAATGATAGAGACCTGCAAGCAGTACATAACATGCCGATTCAAGGAAACGATATGGTCACAGGAGCGGGCCCTAGTGCGGGACAAGTTGATCCACTGCATCAACCTGAATAGAACCTACAGAGAAACATACTTATTTGTGAAAAACCAACCGTTTCTTCCGAATACTGAACAGTTCAGTTTCTCAGAGAATTACGTCTTCGGGAAATTCGATACATTTTGCAAAAGGTTGAATAAGATCATAGCTATGTTCGATTTGATGGATGACTACAATAATCTGTTTGAGAAGAGGATGGAGGGACTCTTACTAGGAGAAGGTAAGTTGCAACATCTTGGGTTAAAATCTAGACAACGAATACGTGAAGTTACCAGCTCAAGGCCTATCATGTAAAACTTAAAAATAGTTTAGGTACAGTCAACGGCCAGAAGTCCACTTACACCGCAATGACCATTATCGCCTGCGCTATACGGGCTGCGGCGCTTATACACACATACGCATATTTATCCGTGTGAGCGATGTTCCAACGCTAACAGATTAACATGTCGTGTAGCATTGCTACGAGTAGTTATAGATGTGGTCAATGCTAGACAAGGATGACAATATCAGTAACTTGTTTTTCTATCGTCGTCTGATTATTTTTTTCATAGTAATGCAAAATTTCAACAACTGAATATAAGTTAACATTAGCTAGATCGGTAACGAGGCTGCTCTCGCTAATGTGATCGGGATAGATGTGAGTTCGAATCCGAGTTGGGCCAGTTTTTTTATGTTTTATATAATTGTTGTTTTAGTAATTTATTTTGGTAAATTACTTTGAACAAATATATGTTACATAGGTAATTTATTATTATAATATGATAATAAATGAAACAAATTTTGATATGGTAACATTGTAATATTTTTTATATAAAAGAAATCCTTTACACTTATGTTATTATTATAGTATTGAATGTTAAAAAACACATTTTATGTTACATATAGATATTCTGTGATGTAATTTAAGAGGTTATAGCTTAATTATTCATTTTCTCAATGAAAAGAGGATTGAAACTTAACCTCAATATTACAATAATATAAATACTAATTTGTTAAAGTTACGGCCACTATGTCCCCTGACACAAAATTACCGTACCTGTTTAGGATTTCGGTGAATAGGACAATTTTATAGTCTTGCACAAAACTTAACATATTACGCACCGTAGGCAACATTATATCATTCAACACTTCCACATAGTTGACACTGTTGGCTCGCGTCGATATAAAACTTAATTCACCGGGCCCATGAGCACTTATCCACCCCCACATATTCACACTGATTCTGCCTGACTCTGTATTTGGTCTGACATTGCCTTCAGACCAACGCGTGTTATTTTACGCCACAAATGCAGCCTTCCTTTTTGGCACGATTTAAAAGATTTTTCGTCGGTGAATATTGTCGTCTCCCAAAGTCCAAATATTCCCGGGCAAAACTTAACCTCTCCTCTTTATGCCGTTGCATTAAAAACGGTTTCTTAGCGTTGGCGTTCGGTGATGATGACCTTTGGCATGGAGCATGCGGCGAACGGTGCGTACTGATGTGCCCAACTCATCGGCAAAACGCCTTGTTGGGATGAAACCATTCGTCTCATATTCAGCTACCATATAACGTCGCTGAGGCTGGCTAATAAGAGGTGGTCTTCCGCTTCTCTCACGACTCTTCAGGCTACCTTCTTCCTCAAATCTCTTCACCCACTAACAGTCTCTCCCTAAAAAAAAAAAACTATATTACACACTTGCAACAAGCGTAATAATAGTAATCACATAAAATTAAAAAAATAAACTTACGCATAAGCCGGTTCCATTCGATATTTGAGATATATTAAGGCCATTCGAATATAGGGCCACAAGATTTGCCTTGGCTTCAATACTAATATTAGCCTGCATATTGAATTCAGAAGAATACAAAAATAGCAACAGCAAGATAACACAAACGCTCGTAATAACGCTCACCAACCAACAACAGCTAATAGTGGAATAATTTATGTGAACTAGTAAAGTAGTTAAAATATGTAGGTAGATTTACAAAGTGAAATTATCACTTTGTTTCAAATCTACCCTCATATTTTAATAACGACGCTAAGATTGAAAATAATTGTAAAACGAAAGAATCTTCGTTTATTTGTGGAATATTTAACATATTTGTTAGCAACTCGGCATTCTTATTTCACATGTAATACTTAAAAAATATTTTTCATGTTTGATGTGAGACTCGAACCCGAACGTTCGCCATGCGAGGCACAGTGCTAACCACTTCGGCCACCGTAACGCTTACGACACTTATTGAAATTTGTAATAACAATCATCAGCGGGCAACAAGTTGCCAATGTGTAGTGTTGTCATACGTTCTTAAAGAAGAAGGTCATAAGTACAACTAATATTGCTATGCCACGGTTTTGTGAGATTGCTAGTCGACTTCTGGCTGTTACTGTACATCTCGCATTGTATCTGATTTTTACAGTTTTGCATTACATGCCCATTTAGAAAATAAAATAAAGATTAGCAAATTAGTGAAAGTCATCAATTCAAATATTCTCATCCTATAGTGTTGGATTGTTTTATGATTTTATTTAACGACAGATTCTGCCCGTGATTTCGTCTACGTGAAATTTCAGATCCCGACCCGACGCGTCACGTCGCATCGTACTTCGTTATCGCGTGGCGTTTTTTCTGATTTTTTTTCTTTTTGCTCCACTCCTAAGGGTTGAAGTGTGATGTTAAATAGCCTATAACATCCCTCAAGAATTGCAATTGCTATCAAAATGCAAAAAGAATTTTTCAAATCCGGTTCGCGAGTTCAAACAAAAAATAAACTCTTCAGATTTATTTTATTATCTAGTCTAAATAGATAAAAAGATAAATCGGAATACAGGTTATACGAGTCAAATGAACGCGCCCTGAGTTTATTTGTATGCCATTTCAATCAACAGCAAAATTTTTCGGATTCCAACTCAGAGCTCAAAAGATTATTCGAATTCCATAAAATAACACGGTGTTTATAACGAACTACGGAAAAACGGACAGAAACTTTATTGAAAAAAAAAATCCATGTAGGTATCCATGTACCGAACCATTTAAAATAATTTCCGAAAATTTCTGAACGATATATTATATATATATTATAACCATATATATATATATATATAGTTACTGTGCGTACTTGCACCTTTGCCCTGTTTTGAAAATTGACGTGCTGTCAAAGCCCTTTCAGTGGGGGCTCATCGGACCCCAAAGAGTTTCAAGTAAAGACGCGGTACTAGGGAAACATAACTTAAGAAGAGTGAGCCACATGAAATAAATAATGCTTCTCAGCATCCAATGACGATACTAAACCTTACCGTACCAGCAATAAGACCTACACAACATTTAAACGAAAGCTCCTAACATAGTCTTATTCATTCCCGCAGAACTGGCCCCATCCCAACTGACATCGGTCATGGGCAAGCGTGGGCCCGGGTTGGAAAATCGCACTCTTGAAAGTTTCCATTTGGAAACTAACAAAACCGCCACATTAAATTATTTTTATTATGATGACTGTCGCTTTTTTAGCGTTCTGTAGTCAACAAGGAACCATGTATTATTTCGACATGTCCGTCTGTATGTCTGTCTGTCTGTCTGACCGCGGCTTAGCTTAGAGACGCCAACAAAGTGGTATAAAAATTCTTGAAAAAACTAAAGTAAAGTAAAGTGCACCCTTGCACGTAAAGTGGACATAATATTTTTTTATCGTTTATCCCATGGTTTGGGGTATCGTTGGATAGGTCGTTCAAAAATATTGCGGGTCTGTGAAAACCAGTTTTCGATTCAGGGATCCGTTTGCGTAATAGTCAAGTGTGTCCGCCTCCCCCTTGCCAGCTCAATGGCTATTTTTGATATGTGAAAAAATTCACGGCAGTAGGTAGTATTTTTAGAAATTAAGAGGAAAACTATCACAGCTAAGTAGGTAGGGTTTACAAGTTAACGAGTAATAGTCAACCAACTTACATTTCTGGTGTTTGTGATACAATGATTTTTTTCATTAGTACACAGGCCAAAGGAATTAAGTAACCAGACACGCACACTACAAAACTATATCCTACTGTACGTACTGCTCACAATGACAGCCTCGCACACATCCCATTCATAGAGTGAGTGCGCTGACGTCTTTTAAATGATAGTGTAACATAATTTCGCAATGTAGGATAGTTGCTCTCGTGGCGCAACAGGTAAGCATTCAACCTACAGTGACAGAATGATCTGAGTTCGAGCCTCGAGTTTACTAAAATATTATTTTTGAGATTTTGTAATTTAAAATGAATATACTAACTGAATAAAGCGATATTCTGACCAGTTTGAGAATCTACCACAAGTTTCTCGCCTACTTAAAATTATTTCCCAGTTTAGAAGCTAACTACCCGCTTTAAAAATATATTCCTGCCTTTAATTGTGAACTTATGTAGTCAGTCTGCATTAGCAACTACACATTATACTCTTTCTTTTGCACTTGCAGTTTGTGATTGTGATATATTGATTAATTTAGACCATGCATCATTTAACAAGATTTCAAAAAGCTCAGATTATTGTTTTGCATGAGAAAAAAAATATTTCTATTAGTGAAATCGCAAGGCGCCCAATGCTATCGGTGAGTGAAATTATTATTAGAATGTATTAATTTATTATGTCACCGTGATCCCACCCAGTAATTTTATTATGATTGTCTGTTGTATCTCATTTAACGAATTGTGGATATGAATAGTTGAATCTAATAGGAAATGACACCGGAATAGTTGAATTTAGTATAATGAGTGGCTATGCAGTTAACAAATAAATACAATTTTTGTTAACTGCATAGCCACTCATTATATCGATAATTATTTAATCATTTCCATTATTGGTTTACACAGTATTATAGTAATAGTTTTTTATCTGTGTTTTGTAATAAAATATTCAAAAATAATGAATATGTTTGTAAATGATTAGATAATAATAATAAAATACAATTTTAAAAGATTTCATTTTTTATCTAAAATATTTAAAAATGTAAATTGCATGTATGGTAATTAAACAAAGGATTTCTATTCTAAATAAAGTATAATAATATTGTTTAATACTTTTTAGAAAAAATAAAAAATCATCATTATATTATATTATTTGTTGTTTGTTTTTTTTATTTGTGTCATTATTATATTATATTATTTTTTATTTTTTATAAGTATGATATTATGTATTTCCTAGGTCACTCGCCCTGCCTTTTTATTTCCATTTTATCGTATTATAATTTTTATTATTACTGACCACTAGCCTTATATATCAATTGTATTTAAGTATATAAATATATATTCTCTGCATTGTATTTATATTGTGTAACTTTTATTTCTTAATTTATAATTTGGGAGGTGTATGTTTAGACCTAATATTTTCACTTTTTTTTTTGTAGAGAAAAACCGTTTGACTGTGGGTGCATTGTCACTGAGACAAGCGAAATAAACCGTCGCCTGCCTGGACCGACACCATTGGCTTACACAAATGTTTCGCCTCGGCATCGTGCGTGAGATTGTTGCCACCCATACATCAGATCCATTCGCTTAGACCAGCATAACAGCAGCAGCACACAACGTCATTATGCAAACTGTACGGAACCACCTGCAAGCAGACGGTTTGACATGTTGCAAACCGACGCGTAAAATTTTGTTATATACCGTGCACCGTCAAAATCGCGGAATATCGGCACTTCGATTGACAAAACAATGTCGTCATAATTACTGATGAAAAATGTCTTCGTCGAAAATCACCACCGACTTATCGTAACATACATATTATATACTACCTTTAAATTTCAGACATTTTAACGTTTTTAAATCTATTATTTTCCTAGAAATAATTAATAATGGTTGGTAATAATTATAATACCTACTGTTCCCGATACAGGTGGTAAATGTTTTTATTTTAATTTTAATTTTCAAAAATGTAGGTAATTCATATCTGTATATAACTGAACTAGCGACCCGGCCCTGATTCGCACGGTTTTTACGACTTGTTAAAACATGAAGGTTTCTATAATATATAAGTTAAATATTTATCATGATAGTGAAAACCGCATCAAAATCTGTGGCGTTAGAAGAACAACGCGGCTACACAGACAGACATGAAAAGCGACTTTATTTTATAATAGATACCTAAACGAAATACTTAATACTTTCACAGCATATTTAGCCATAATAAATTAAGTCGGCGGTACTGTGTAGGTAGGAGTGTGTGAGTGATGTTATTGTTACTGGATCAGATTATATTTGTTATCTATGTGACATGTTTATTCACTCCGCCCATTGTTGTATACATATTATATAATGGTATAAAAAGATGTAATAGCATGTTCTAAACATATTGTTGTATTTATAATAAAACATGTTCACTTTTGATGTTCTTTTTTTTAAATAAAGATATTTATTAAAAATGGTTTTATTTATTTAAGCAATTTTAAATAAATAAAACATTTTCTTAACAAAAATTGTTCTAATTGCTTTAGCTTAAAATAATAAATCGCAAAAAGAATCATCACTTCAGAGATTTGAACTCACACCGTAGTACTCAGAAGTATAATGCCTTATTCGTTGGGCTACGAACGCTTAAGTTTTCAACGCGAAATTATGTTATACTATAATTGAGAAGACATTAGCGCACTCACTCGCACATGAACGCGATCTGTGCGTGAGGGCATTGTGTGCTGTACGTAATGAATCGTTTTAACAGTAGCAATACAGTTTTGTAGTGTCACGCACACTACAACACTGGTTACTTATTTCTGTTGCAGACTGTACATACACCAAAGATACACTTATTTCTGTTATATTCTAATTTTACTTGGAAAATTGTCTTTATGCACAGTAAATGTGTTTTTTCTGAAATAATTTGTTATTTTCTGAAATAAATAAAAAAAAAAATTATTATTTGCAGGAATGTATGGGAGAACATTTTTGGATAAATTCATCCCAATTACGGAACCCTTCATTGCGCGTGGTCCGACAAGCACATGGCCGTTTTTAGTAATAGTTCTGCATGATAATTTGCTTTTTTAAAGCAAAAAAATGTGTTTAGATAGGTGTTATTTTGAGACATGGGGAAATGGCAGGTATAATTTATTCCGGAAGGTTTATGTGGATAATACATTAATTATCTACTATTAATTATACTTAGGTACCTACATAATAATAAAGAAATCTGGATGATTTGTCAAGTTCTAAAGACCGTGCAGCGAAGGGGCAAAACTCACAACACACGATTCCTTTTATCGTACAAGACTGGACGCTCCAAATATCCGCATCGGCCACAATCGGCACATGTACCAGGGAAACATAGCTGTGAAAGAGTTGTTTAAACCAGTTTTAAACCTTATGTTGAAGGCATAGAGGTTATGAAGAAAGTCGGCTCAACTGAAACATGTTTGGTATCGTCTGGGCCCCAAGTCTGCTATTTTTTACATTCCAACACGATCCCATTGTCACTGCATTGTCATTTTGCTAAAAGTTCGTAATCTGCTAAATTCATAATTTCATACAATGGAGTGTCAGTGGTTGATCATTGGAAAGTCAAAATGACGCCATTATGACGCCATTATATTAGTAGATTACCAAACTTGTCAAAATCAACCATTATGAAATCAATGATAGACCATTCTGACACTATTGTAATAGCAGACTTGAGGCCCTGGTATGGTAATCCTACAGCTAGATTACGCTTGAATTTAACTTTACTTTACTTAATAGAAAGTTATTGAGGCAGATGTAGGGATTTCGATAGACATGTTTTTATTTTCCAGCCATTCTTAAAAAAACTGGCTGCCATTCTGAAAAAAATATTTGGAGAAAACAAATTATTATGATTTATTTTAGACCTCGAAGAAGCTATGCACACGTTTGAAGAAGCAAAGAAAGCGGTAACGACCTGCCAATATGACTACTTGGATTACAGAAATAATGAATTTGACAAAGATTACAACATTTTTGAAGACAAGACGAATGCTCTGAGAGAGACTATAGGAAACACTATAGAAGAGAATTTTTCTACTGTTTGGGAGACACCTCAAGGAATAAAGTTCTTGACTAGATTTGAGAAGGTGTGTTCTATTTAACACTGTTATTAGCTAGAATTTATTGAGGGCTAAGAATATCTAGTTGACCGAGCGAGCGAAGCATCTCTGCTTCATGTCTGGTAAAATATGCTTTCGTCCGTCAGTTTGATGCTCCTCTACAGGTCGTATTTTACAACCGATCTGACGAAACCTGGTATCAAGTTTTACGACTTTATAGATTTTTTTTTGTCGTCGGGGATTTTTGATTGGAAGGGTATTTCCTCTAAAAGTGAAGGTGCCAATCGCCTTATGAGATCCGGTTTCGATGGTCCTTTGCTTATTTGAATTGAAATGTAGTAACTTGAAATTGGTCTAATAAAAATTTGGTGAAGATCGGATGAAGATGTGATGAAAAGAAAACATGGTAAATATCCCGTTTTAAATAACTTTAGTGGTTTATTAATTGTTGCAAAAAAGTTTGTGCTCGCGAGGTCTACTGTTTGCAGAACTACTATTAATAATTACAAGACATCCTTAGCCCCCAATAATTGCTATTATGATATATACTATACCTACAGAACTACGGCTGCGTTCAAAGAGTAGATTTTTTTAATACTTTAAAACGGGGTGACTTATACGTAGTATGTACCTTTTAGAAGTTATAAGTGAAAAACTGAAAGAAGTCAAAAATTTCGACGTTTTTTGAGCGCCACGCAGTTAGCACAGGGCTTCGAAGCTGCAAAGTTGGTTTTACACAACTGGTCAACTTCCCCAAAAATCAGGGTATGCGTAGTGCAATTTTTTGCTATGGCCTAAATGCGTTATTCTTAGTAATGAGATTTAAAACAATAACATTTGGTTATTATGAAGGGATTTTTTTAGATTTTCCTCTGAGTTTAGTGAGTTTTTCAAATGAAATTATTTTTTTCTGGTTGTCTTTAGGAAAAAAATAATATTGACATGATAAATAAGTATGTCAATATATTTTTTTTTCTGTAGGTTACAAATTAGTACCAAGCCGTCTGCATACGGTAATAAGATGTGTACATAGATATCCGTGGATGTGTATCATTATGTGTATAATATTATGACGCAGTAAAGCTGTACAGATGCAGTGGTTCTGTAATTATAGGATGGACAATGAAAATAACCAAAGACGGCTACGGCACACCTCAATTAGTGTATTGTTTCAACAATACACTAATTTTTACATTTACACTTTAGTATTTTTACATTTTTAGGTGAGCCAAAAGATCATGATAACGAAACTGAGTGAGAAGTACGACAGAGTGCTGAGATATTGCGAGAAGGAAGTGGATAAGATAACCAAAATGTTCAAGAGGCAGCGAGAAGATCCGCCGCTGCCCCGCAATTACTCCCCTGTGGCAGGTACCTAAACAATTTTTTTCAAAAACTAAATCTTATTTCATGTACCAGAGACTCAGATTTCACGATAGGTGTATCGCAATCAAAGTGGCCATACTAAATAAAAAGGGGTTGAATCATTATAATGGACAGTATCCAGAAAATATTGTCAAACAAAATTAAAATACCTAAAGTACTTTTAAGAGGGCTGTCGCATTTTGTCACATCTCTCGCTCACACGGGACCAAATTTTTAAGATTGTTAAATGAAAAAATGCTTTTTTGAAGAATGTAATCCATTAGCGAACTAATAAATAATATTAATTTAATAAGTAAATAATTATTAAAATCACATTTCTATTCATCATGCTGTTTCACGGTTTCGCGGCGGAGGCGTGCTAAGGCCCTAAAAGTTAATTAGCAAAATTCCTCATAGTCACTCAAATCATATTTTAACCAGCATAGAAAGAGATGGCATGCTGTAACAAGTTCCATCCCTTACTTGTCTGTTAACGTAACTGATGACGTCATTCCAATACGGGGGTGGTGCTTGAGTTTGTCTGACGTCACAATGTTCGTAGTCGATACAAGGGCGACAGTGTCCATCGTACGAGTAAGTGCGGACATTGATCGGAAAATCAATAGGCTGTTGAACTTTTAGCATTGAACTTTGACGTAGTTCGGGGAACATATACTTTTATCGTACTGAAAGCGCATTTCGTAAAAATAATGAAGTCTGTTATCACTTTTTGGGTTATTACTTCTTTCTTTACTCCGTGGTACATCCATAGTAATAGGGAACCCAAAATGAACAGACTATCCTTATGGGTAAACCGGGACCCTGTCAGTAAGCTTAAACTGTCTGTCTGTCCGCCCGTCAGTCTGTCACAGGGTTGAATCTTTTTAACCGTAATAGGTAGCTACTTAAAACATTCAGAAAATACGTACTAAATCTTCCAGTCCATCTAGCTGGGGGGCGTCCCACAATAGCAGCCTAGAGGTATTCCACGGCTATAAGGACATTTCTGTACGGTCAAGATCCCTACCAGCAATATCTTACTGGAATATGAAGTATTCCCCCGATCACGTTTGCTCTTGCGAATCTCCATTTAAGCCGGCCACTATAGGCAAAAAAGTGTTAGGAGCTCTATTCCTCGTCAGTGTTCACTCTGGTCATCCAATAATAGCAAGCCAGAGGTGAGGAACAAGACTACTCGCGGGAGATAGGGTCCTGTGGGGTCACTAGATTGCCCTGTTGGGCAGTAATGCTATGTTGCCACCCTGCGGGTTCATATATCTCTCTTGATCTGGCTCCTCACCGTAGTGTAGAGTAGAAGTACGGTACGTTACGGAGCACGGTAGATTTTACTTTGCCGAAAAAGTGGCCTAAGTGTGGCCTATGAGCGCGCAAGCCCCACCACGACGTCAACGTAGAGATACGTCGGTGGGGTATGATTACATTTCTGATTTTATGAGATAATTTTAATTTCTGATTTTATCCTTCAAAGAAACTCCGAGCTTAGCACGCTCCATAGCGCGCTGAGCGACCTTGAATATATGGACCAGCCCGACTGTCAGTGTGTTAGGATATACTTATTCAGTACCTACTGCTTTGATATGCTGACATGTTATGTATGTAAGATTTAAAGCCTTTACATGGACATTCCCTTCGTGTGACGATTCACTTGGGAGGTCGTTATTCACCAGTAGTGGATGTCTTTATGCTTTGATGATGATGATGATGATTAAATTAAACGTCTTGCTGTAATGATGATGATGTATTTATGTCCTTCAGGTCGTATAAAATGGTCACGTTGCCTGATGCACAACATGACGGAGACAGTCGAGAATGTGTGCGCTCACCCGGTGCTCCGGGCCCTGCCGGCTTCAGCCGACATGATGAGGAAGTACTCTAACACCCGCTCCCTCATTCACAACTACGAGGAGACAATGAAAGCTGTGTGGATGAACCAGAATGTGAGAATTTTATGAATTTATTTTATCACTAATGCCAACCGAATTTCGGTTACCGCACCCAATCTCAACGGAGATTAGCCAAGTATGTAGGATATATATTTTAGTGCACTCCCTCTTCCCTTACTCTCACAGTCCGATGGGGCGGCAATCCGACACTACCGGAGAGAGATCAGGCGCAGGGCTTTATGTGCTTTCCGAGGTACGGGTGTCTCACACCAACTTCCAAACTCCGGGCTGCTACTAAGAAATTCATAATGGAAAAACGCAATAAAACTGCCCCACCTGTGAATTTTATTTACCAAGTAAAATGTTGGATCAGAAGTCACCGCATTCAAAACACACTTGTATCTGTGGGACTAGTTTTTTGTAAGTCTTATAATGTCATTGTTGTAAGTAATATAAACTTTTTTATCTACACCCATGCTATAAATCCTCTGTAAAAGTTTCTGAAACAGTTAGCTTATTGCCAACATTAAAACAGCCAGTGTCATAGTAACCATGGTAACCATAATAGCATCCAAACGGGTGTTTTAATGTTGTACTGAATTTCATAATGCAACTCGTTTTCAAAAAAAGAACATTGTAATGCACGCGCGTTTCACTACAACATTAAATCAGCTGTACAGTACATTTTGACGAATCATGCGAACAAAAAAAAAAAAAATAATAATAATTATAAATGTAAGTATTAGAAAAAAGTGGCGTGGTCGCCGCTCACCCAGCTCGGCTAGCTAGGCAGCCACCAACAGTGGTGAGAGGGGGTTGGCGGAGGTTAGCGAAACAGTGATGCGGTGAGGGTGGTGAGAGGGGGGGTGGGAGGTATGAGGGAGGGGCGAGAGGGATGAGAGGAGAGGGGAAGGGGGTGACGGAGAGAGGTGAGGGGGAGGGGCGAGGGGAAGTTGTGGTGAGGGGGAGTGGGAGGGGAGGGGAAGAAAACTCCTGTCGTGCGTCGGAGCTGACACACACACTTTTTTTTTGTTTGTTTGAACGCGCTAATCTCTGGAGCTACCAGTTGGACTTAAAAAAATCTTTTTGCATTTGATGCAAGTCTAAAGGAAGCCTGTACGCATATTTAACATCACTCTAAGACCCTTAGGTGCCGAACAAAAACAAAAAAATCAGAAAGTACGCTAAGCGAAAACGAAGCAATAGCGCGGGCAGGCAATGCGTTGCGATTGTGACGGGGTGGGTCTAGGGAACAAGAAATTTCACGCGGAGGAAGTCGCGGGCAGAAACTAATTTATAAATGCGAAAGTAACTCGGCCTTATCACGCCTTAACGGCTGAACGAATTTGGATGAAAGGGGTAGAGATAGACCATTGACCTGATTAGCACCTTAGCACATAGGATAATAGGTACTTTTTATTCCAGCAGTACGTTCCCGTGAGACAATTTCCGACATCCACGCAGGTGAAGCCGCGGGCAACAGCTAGTTTAACAATATAGAAATGCGTTATTACTACAGAATTTTAAGTTTCTCTGCACGTAGCTCAGCAGGCGGAATAACTTGAACGACGTCGTCCGACTACTATGTACGAGTACTATACTAGTGCGTCATAACTATTCAGACGCAATGCAATGCTGACTCAAAATTATATCAATTCTAGTTTTGTAGTGGAATCCGCACTGTTTATATCCGTGCCAGTGCAGGGGTAGCATCAAAAAGAAGAGATATTGCAACAGTATTAGTTTTGGAGATAATTGGTGCCGTGCGTGCTAGTATTCAAATAGCTCTGTACTATTTATATAAAACCTTTTTTAGAAAAAAAAAACAACCGACTTCCAAAAAAAACACTACAAAGACAGTGAAAAATAACTTTAATTTCGAAAGTCGGTGTCTTTGGATCTGTATTTTAGTTTTTGGGACCGACTTCCGAAATTAAAGTTATTTTTCACTTTGTAGTGTTTTTTTTGGAAGACGGCTGTTTTTTTTTTGTAAAAAGTTTTTATTTTTCACTTTTTAGTGGGTCAGTTTGTAATTTATTTAAGGCCCCCACACATGTACAGCCCGCTGGCAGTCCGCCGGCAGGCGGTCATTCATAAACATTGTTTTTGACGTGCATTCCCGATGTCCACGACCTGTTTCGCCACCACTGGTGGAAAGCGAAACAACTTTAAAAAATTACTCCCGTTGTCCACCACTGGGGGACAATGGCACAACTTTGTAAATTATCATTCGCCATCACTGGTGGACAGTGACAGGAATTTTTAAACATTCCCTATGGCCACCACTGGGAGACAATGTCACAACTTTTGATCCAATTCCCACTGGCCATCAATTTATATTATTTTATCTAGAGACCGGTAACGGATTTGGTTTTTTAGCAGGGCAAAAGATGAGACTAATGTAAATATTTCTAAATTATATGGTAGGTAATTAATATAGTCATATTTTTTAGTCAACTTTTATTAAATGTTTCACTAAAATATTAAAAATCATCATTACAGTTTTGATTGCTTATTTTTTATTGAAGTGGGTCATTAGCCGACATAATTTACACAATCGGTTATAATTAGCAATTTTTAAAATCGACTAGAACATTACAATCATGGTCACAGTTTAATAAAACTACACTGGACAGCAAATAAACCGGGCCACCCGCTACCTTGGAACTCTGATTCGATTTTCTCAAAAAGTATATAACTTACAACTATCAAAGTTATACCTACAAAAAGTGCGTTCTATGATTATTCAAATGAAAGGAAACTCATTGGCATTAATCAATTTTTTAAGTGTTTATTAAGGATTTTACAAAAAAGAGTCGTTTTCCAGTCATGTTAATCGTTAGTAATCATAAACTAAAAAAAAAAATTAAAGCCAGAAACAAAGAAAAAATTAAAAAGAAAGTTTTGGTTAGTATTCAGTATTCCCTCCCCTTGCTCGGATAACTGCCAGCATCCTCGTATTCATCGACCTCACGAGCCTGACGATGAAATCTTGAGGAATTACATTCCACTCCTCTTTAATTGCGATTCGCAGTTCTGGAAGCCCTGTTGGAGCAGGTACCCGGGCTCGAACCTGACGTTTCAGCTCATCCCATAAGTGTTCTATCGGATTCAAGTCCGGGCTTCGAGCTGGCCAGTCCATTGAACGAATGCCAACATCGCGTAGATACTGGGTCACCACTTGAGCAACATGAGGCCGTGCATTATCATGCATCAACTGCATATCTTGCCCAATATATCCTGCGTACGGAACCACATGGTCTGCGAGTATTTCAGTAATGTAGCGATGAGAAGTCAATCCACGTGTACGGCCCGTAGGTTCGATGAAAACTGACGCTGTATGTGCAGTTAACGAGATAGCGCCCCAGACCATTACAGATCCTCCTCCATAAGCAACAGTTTCCTCGATGCAACACTGAGAATAACGTTCTCCAGGACGACGATACACTCTCTGACGTCGATCACTTCCATGTAGACTCACCCTGGTCTCATCAGTGAAGAGTACATTACTCCACTGCTCTAACGTCCAATCTCTATGCTCTCGAGCAAATTCAAGTCGTGCTCGACGGTGGGCTACCGTTAATGCTGGGCCTGTTGCAGCTCTTTTTGGAGTCAGGTTCCGTTCTGCAAGTCTCCTTCTGACGGTATCTGAACTTATGACCACTTGGCGTACGTCACGCAGACTTTGTTGGACTTGAAATGCGTTGAGGCGGCGATTTCGGAGAACAGTAAGTTGGATATAACGATCATCTGCCGCTGATGTAGCCCTAGGTCTGCCCGTACCTGGACGGCGATCGAATGCTCCAGTCTCTAAGTATCGTCTGTAAACTCGTTGCACCGAAGATCTGCTGATTCGAAGTCTCCGAGCGACCTCACGTTGCGCAACGTCTGCTTGAAGTAGTGCTACAGCTTGAGCTGCTTCCTGAGGTGTCGTATCCATTATTGACCGAAAAAAGTAGCAAACATACACGCGTCTGAGCAAACGATGGACAAAAACTAAAGAAATAATAAGAAATATCCGACTATCCTCACTGTAGAAAAAATGAACTCTAATCGTGAACTCTAGTCGAAACAGAGCAAATCGTTAGCATTGTGTTTGTTGCTTGATTACAATGTGAGGTGACGGTACTTTAGAATAAATTTATAGTCATTTTAATAATCATGGAACGCTCTTTCTGTAGGTATAAATTGATAGAAGTTAATTTTATACTTTTTGAGAAAATCGAATCAGAGTTCCAAGGTAGCGGGTGGCCCGGTTTATTTGCTGTCCAGTGTATATAGGGTGACTGGTAATTAGTGACCGATACCTAAGCACATGATTGTGCTCATGATAACAAACAACTTTTATTATGGGACCAAACCTGAAATAGCGAAAAAAAAAATCAGCTGCTCCCTACATTTTGACGAGTTATGCGTTATTATTATTATTATTATAATACAAGTTGTTTGTTATCATGTGTTTATGTATCGGTCACTAATTACCAGTCACCCTAAATATGTACGTCGCTGTCGGAGGACCCAAAGAAAACCAAAATGATTTCTAACTAAGTTTAATTAGAGAAAAATTACAATACTTTAATATTATAAAATAGAATTCCTATTCCGATCGATGTTAGATACAGAATAAATCATTATTACTTATTTTAGAAAAAGTTACATGAATCCGGTAAGCAGGGCATTCTATGACGTGCGTCACTATGCGATGTCAGCGTTTCGAGGCGCGCGTGTCGGCTGTTTCTATGCGCTGTATGTAGGTTAGTGCACTCTTGTCGTTTAGGTATTGGCAGATACTATAACATCTCCACCGTCAGATCAACAATTATTTTTGAAGTTTGAACTGAGAAAATATTGTTGACTTCGGAATTTCAGGTGCTCCAGGCTCTGCATAAATCTTGTCTCCTGTAGATTGTTTCTCGGCTCCAGACTTCGATTTCCTACAGTGTCTTATAACGATGAATATACCGAGTGCAAGTGTACTGGATAGTACGACGTAGAACGGAATCGTTGTATGGTATAAGTATTCGGATGGTAGAGATTGCACCCGTAGAGGAGGCTGTGACATTACTTTGTATTGAGCATCGTATAGTTTAGTAAGATCAATCGAGTTGAGGTTGACTTGTACTGGTTCCGGGTGACCTTCAGTGTTGTAGTTTAGCTTCGTAATTTTGATTGGTTGTCCTTCCACATGATCATTGAGATTAGTGATGGTGAACGCTGGGGTGTACAGGAAGCAATTCACGGGTATAATGGCCAAGTAAGTGCCATTCAATAGGGTGTATTCCTCTTGTCCGCATAAGGTATGTATTTGCGTTGTATTGGGAAACGATATGACGTAATGCTTCTCATCTAACTCTTCCATAGCTATTTTTGATAATGATATGGTTACGATTTCGCAGCTTCCATCGAGGGTCTGGTCCATAATAAGTTTCTGTACACAGTCTGGGTCTTCGTGTAGCTGGTGACTCGTCGTTTTTCCGCAGAGATACCAGTTGTTATACTTCGGGCATTCAGCCTCTATATACACATAACCTTTCCTGCTTGTTGCAATCAATGGATTAGGAGGGATAAGGGCTTGCCTAAACTTGTTGGGGGCTATTGACAGTTTATAGAGGTCGTATGTTTCTGTAGCGAATATCGGAAATTTAAATATAATTACTATTTGACTGCCTGAATAATAATATCCCGGTTTAATAATATCATAGTATTCTCTAAGTTCTAAATCTATTACCTTATCTCTACCGTAGATTTTAAATAGTCTGTCGATCATATGCCGTAAAACTTCTATGCTAATCATAGAATGATGTACGCTTGAGCTGTGAATGAATGCCAGCATGTTCTCCACTCTCACTAACTCGTTTAGTACCTTATCTAGGTTTTCAGCTAGTATAGTTAAACACTGTCCGAATTTTGAAAATCTTATAAGGCTATAATCTTGGTGAGCGTTTCTGTCTAATAATAATTTTAGTGTATCATTAATTTTAACTTGGTTAGCTACTAATTGGCTAATAATATCGGAATGTTGGGCCATCCATTCCTTGCTGAAACTGATATGGTTATTTAGTTCCTCAGTGGTTTTGTAACTATTTTCCTGAAGGATTTTGATAGTATTATCGTATCTGACCGCATCTGAGTAGTCCAAATTTCCTGTGACGCTTTTTATTATAGAGCCTAGACCATCGATGAGACCTCGCTTTACACGACCTGGTTTTAACGTTTCTAGTTGGCGTGCGACGCATTGCAATTTTTCCGACAGATAGTCTAATTGAACTTCATACAACATATGCGTGTTATTATCTAATTTTAGCCTAGAGTTGTCTAACTGATGTTATCTTCTGGTTTGTTTCCTGGGCTGCTGTCAAATGAGCAGTCAGGACCAGTAGCACCCTGTAACAATAGAGCGTTTTTGGGTACTCTTTTTAGCCGACTTTTAGCGACGGGACCTCGCTTTTTGGATGTATATATGTGTATAGGTAGGTTGGCTAAAACGGTGTCATGAGTATATCTAGGGGCTAGTTTTTGACGGCTCGCTAAAGGGTTACTGACAAAAACACGTTGTTGCGGCTGATACTCGATTTCGGGCTCGCGAGCTTTGTTCTGGTTTTCTATAATTTTAGTGCGGGTTGCGAGGGAAGATTCATTTATTACGTTGTAGACTAATTGAATCTTTTCTTTATGGTTTTGCATGTATTGCTGTGAGAGATGTTTAGTTAGATCTACATCAAAGGGGTCTCGCGGATCGAAGTGTCCGGTTATAATATCAAATGGTCGACATTTTGTAAAACTATGTATTGTGCTGTTGTATGCTAAAATCGCATAGGAGACAAGGTTGATTACGTCATCGTCTTTACGGGTTAGTTTTAAGATACGTAAATGTTCTAATAAGGATGAGTGAAAACGTTCCACAATCCCATTGTCGTTAGGGGCATGCGGCAGAGTTTTGTGGTGAATTATTTTATGCAAGTTAATGAATTCGTTAAATAATTGGTTGGTGAATTCCGTACCATTGTCCGATACGATGGTTAAAGGCAGACCATGGTGTGTGCAAAATTTCAGTAACGCCTGTAGGACACTAACGGCTGTACCATCTCGTATGTAATAAGCTTGTGCGTATTTAGAAAATACGTCTACGATTGTTAGGTATTTTTCATTTTGGATTGTTAACAGATCTATATGAACAGTATCAAATGGTTTGGTGGCGGGGGGTACTATATTAAAACATTGTTTAATGGGATGACGGTCATACTTTGCTTGTCCACAGATAGTACAATCGTTGATGAACTTTGTTATCTCATCTTTCATTTTTGGCCAGTAGTAACGCTCCGAGAGGGCTAAATAGCATTCGTTTATTCCGCGGTGGTTTGTTTTACCGTCGTGGTAATGTTTAATGATCTCCTGTTGCTTTAAATATTCCTTAACGTTCTCAACCTCTTTTTTAGCTAAAACGAGGTTCATTGACGAACTTTTAAATTTATCTTGAATGATAGGTATTATTCTGTACATTGCCAGAGGGGGTTTTATAAGTAACGCAGTTTTAACCTTAGGGTTTACGTATTCTTTAATGATATTGATAATGTCCGATTCTAAATTTGATTGAGATGCCTGGACGGCCGTTCTGGTATGAGTATCAAAGGGTTTAGATGCCGTGGGGCGTTTTTTTATATCACCAACTACCGTTATGCAAATTTGTCTATGAAACTTGTTTAATGGCTGATCAACAATCGGTATTTCAAGAATAGGGTTTTCTTGATTGGTATGGGCTGACACTGTAGACGAGTTATCTATTGAAGCTGGACGTTCAGAAGCATTTACCACCATAGAACAGGTTTCTTCGTTATGTATTTGGATACGGGAGAGAGCGTCCGCATTTGTGTTAGTTGAACCCTTTTTGTATATGACAGTGTAGTTGTACTCGGATAGTTTTAGCTTCCATCTGGTTAGTCTAGAGTTGGGCTCCTTCAGGTTCATAACCCATTGGAGTGGCTTATGATCCGTGATGATCTTAAATTTCCTTCCGAACAAATACGGTCTAAAATACTTTGTGGCCCAAACTATTGCAAGGAGCTCCTTTTCAATTGTGCTGTAGTTTATTTCACTCTCATTGAGAGTGCGGGATGCGTAACAAACAGGTTTGTCCGCGCCGACAGTCCCTTGTGATAGAATAGCACCTAAAGCGACGTTAGAAGCATCAGTAGTTAGAATGAATTCTTTGTGGAAGTCGGGGTACTGTAGGATCGGATCGTTAGTTATTAGGGCTTTACATTTTTCGAAACTTGCGGTGTACTCAGAATTAATTGTTACCTTTCTTCCTTTTTTTAAACATTGTGTTAGAGGTTTTGTTACCCGCGCAAAGTCCGGAATAAATTTCCTATAATAGCCTACTAGACCGAGGAATTGTTTGATTTCTCTGGGGGTAGTTGGAACAGGATAGTTTTGGATAGCGGCGATTTTATCCGGATTTGGTTTGATACCTTCTCTACTTATGACGTGACCTAAATAAGATGTTTCTAGTTTAAGGAACTCAGATTTGTCTAACTGAATTTTAAAACTTGACTCTCTTAATTTTTTGAATACCTTTTCAAGGTTGATTATGTGTTCTTGCAGGGATGTGCTGAATACGACGATATCGTCCAAGTAGACCAGGCAGACCGTGTTCTGAAGGTCCTTGAGGACATTGTCCATAACACGTTGGAATGTTGATGGCGAATTTTTCAACCCCATGGGCATTCGTAAAAACTCGTAATGACCATTCTCCACATTAAATGCGGTCTTGGGAATGTCAACGGGGTCCATCTCAACCTGGTAAAATCCGCTTGCAAGGTCAAGAGTTGTAAAATATTGACAGTTCCCTAGCTTATCTAAAACGTCATTAATGTTCGGTATGGGGTACTTGTCGTCGTGGGTTTTTTCGTTTAATTTTCTAAAATCAACTACTAGACGCCACTTGGCTTTCCCTGAAGCGTCTGCCTTCTTTGGGACGACCCAGATAGGCGAGCTCCAGGCAGACTCCGACGGCCTTATAATACCCTGCTCTAACATTTTGCCTATCTGATCTCGGACTTCATCTCTATGTATGTACGGGTATCGATAGCTTTTTGTATAAATGGGAATTTCGTCGGTGGTTCGGATATGGTGTTTTATTTTGTTAGTAAATGTTAGTGCCTCTCCGTCTATATAAAAAATATCAGCGTATTTTCCGCATAAAGTTTCCAAATTAATACGTTCTTCGTCATTAAGGTGGTCTGTACGCAAACGTGCTACGACGTCATTCGCTCTAGCTGACGTGTGTTTGATATTCGTATGCTGAATATCGTAAGATTGCTCGGTACGCATGCACTGAATGTTATAAGTCTCCGCTTGTACGGCACGATCCATTGAGAATATTAAGTCATGTGAAGTTGGGTTAATAACTTCCAAAAATCCCCGATTATTCTTTACTGTAGTTAAACAATCTCTAATAATACAATTCGCTATAGCCTGCTCAGAAATTAACGCATCGCCGTCATGTAAGTTGATCGGTAGCCTCAGTATTTTTGATGAGTTAGCTGGTATGACGTCCTCGTATAAGTTTATGTTACGCGAGTTGTACATTCTAATTTTATTAGTAGAATTACGAGTTATTAACAATTTATCTTTAAGATCGATTTTGGCTTCCCATTTTTCCAGTAGGTCTAATCCTATAAGCCCGTCGAAGTATTCATGAAACTTGTAAATGAATAATTTAATATCATCATGCTCCTGAAATTCAGTAAAAGTGGGGATGGTTATGGAATAGTTATTTCTTGTTGTAGCGTGTACATTTGTGACTTCAAAAGGATCGAAGTTTAAAGGGAAACTATGGAAGTATGTTCGAACAGCTTCCGGGCTAATGAACGATTGATTTGCGCCCGTATCAATCAGTAATCTTAACGGTGGTTGTAAGATCTGGATGAATGGAAGCTGTCTTTGTGTATGTAAGTTTAATTCTATTTTGAGTTGTCTGATTTCTCGCGCTTCTGAAAATCCTTTTCATTACTGAATTTAGGCGTAGATGGTTCAGGTTCGTTAGTTACAGTGACCGGGTAACCTACAGCAAAATTTTCAGAATTTAAATCAGTGCCTGCGCAATACGTCGGTTCTATGTTATAATATTCCGGGTTTTCTAGGTAGCAACTAAAGTCCGGTTCAATAAAATATTCTGGATAATAGTAGTACTGGCCACCGTCATCTAAACATACATTCATGTTCATTTCTTTAGTCTTAAAGTAATTAGATGGAGGCGGGTTTCCATTGGTACGCCAGTCATTAGTTGCTGATGGACCAAACGACGGCCTTTCCTTAGTAATATAATGGCTAACACCACTCATAGGCTTAGGCCCAGAGTTTTGTGGGATGATTCGCGGTTGCATTTGGAAATTATTGTTGAAACGATTGTAGTTAGGCGGAGCTGCACGGAATATTTGCTGCGTATGCGACATCGGCGCGCGATACATTTGTTGCGAATGCGACGGCATTCCGGAGGCGTTCCCAAACGGGATAGGCCGGTTGACTTGAAAGTTTGGTCTCCATGTCTGCAGTGGCTGAAAGTTTGCGATGGGCCCGGTTCGTGCATTGGAATTGAACGTTCTAGATATAGGGCTGGCGTTATCGGTTGGTGCGGCCATCGGCAAAGTTTTTATTGTATTTACATTCGACTTTTTATCAGTTATTGGCTCCTGACGGTTTTGCAAATAAAGGACGTTCAATTCTTCTTGCACAAATTCCAGCGCTTTTTCAACACTATCAGGACGCATGCAACGTACACGTGACCCTAATGGTTCTTTTAGGCCACGAACAAATGCCTGCATGGTTAACTTCCGATACAGAGTACGCTTAGCCTCTATAGTTGTTCTAATATCCTCGTGTAGGGTAACATACGTCATAATGGTGCTGAATAAATTAAGGCATCGATCATAAAACTCTTGAGGTGAATTGTTTCCCTGAGTTGCCAACATCAAATCATTGTAAAGAGCGGTCTCATCTCTCTGATCAGAAAAGTTATTTATGAGGCACGATTTAATACTATCCCAATCTTCAGATATGCCATTTGAATTTATAATACGCGCTGCTGGCCCCGTTATTTTATTTAAAATACCGTTAATTAGGCATAGCTTAGCCAAAGCATTGTCCGGGTTATCTCCTACATACTCAGAAGCAATTTGATCACAAAGATGTATAAATCTTGGCAAGTCGTGTGGATTACCGTCGAAATCTGGTACTAAACGCAAAGTCTTAAAAATCGTATCGGGATCGGACATTATGACCGGCTCAAAACTCTCTAAGCCCAATGAATTCTCTAAACTACTATTAACCGTAGTTTCTAAACCTACTCCGATATCTCTATTCAAGTCTATATCTATCCTACGTGCTAGCCTAGAGCGCGTAGGCCCTTCGGGGGTAGATTGCTTAGGGTGAAAAATGATTGCAACTAAGATAAACTACTGTAGGTAAAGAGGGAGGAATTGAAAGCAACTCACAGAAACGATTGTCAGTGTACTTACATAAGCAGCTGCATTTCGGTACCTCTGGGATCGATGTCTAGATTTCTCCTCCGCGCAGGACGTCAGGTTCTTGTTCAGGATACTCGGCGAACACGATCGCTCACGACGGCGGTAGCGAATTAGCGGGACGATATTCGATATCAGAATAGCTCTATCTGCTTAACTCGAGACGCCTCGAGTATCCTACCGGCTGCGCCAAATATGTACGTCGCTGTCGGAGGACCCAAAGAAAACCAAAATGATTTCTAACTAAGTTTAATTAGAGAAAAATTACAATACTTTAATATTATAAAATAGAATTCCTATTCCGATCGATGTTAGATACAGAATACCTAAATCATTATTACTTATTTTAGAAAAAGTTACATGAATCCGGTAAGCAGGGCATTCTATGACGTGCGTCACTATGCGATGTCAGCGTTTCGAGGCGCGCGTGTCGGCTGTTTCTATGCGCTGTATGTAGGTTAGTGCACTCTTGTCGTTTAGGTATTGGCAGATACTATAACACCCTATATACAATGAAATAAATATTATTTTATTACTAATAAGTAAGCATTTGAATTGGAAAACAATATTTTCATAAACCAATCCGTGAGTACCTACCTAAGCTATACTTTACGTGTAAAATAATTTAAATTGATGGCCAATGGGAATTGGATCAAAAGTTGTGCCATTGTCCCCCAGTGGTGGCCATAGGGAATGTTTAAAAATCCGTGTCACTGTCCACCAGTGGTGGCAAATGATAATTTACAAAGTTGTGCCGCTGTTCCCCAGTGGTGGACAACAGGAATATTTTTTTAAAGTTGTTTCGCTGTCCACTAGTGGTGGCCAAACAGGTGGTGGACATCGGGAATGAACGGTTTTTGACAGTTTTTATGAATGACCGTCTGCCGGCAGACTGTGTAGTGGGGCCCTTAAGTTACAATATCCCAATGTCAACTGCTCATCACCTTTTACAAAATCGAGATTTTAATAATTTTTTACACTATTGTAGTGATCATTTTATATTATTTCAAAGCTAGTATTTAAGTTTCTATACATTACTATTTAGGGGTTTTTTTAAATAAAATTGCAAAACAGAAATTCAGTCACAAACTCAATTTTGTTTTTTTTATTTTTTTGCAAGACTAGTCCGTATGTAATAATAATTATTATTTAATTACTTCGTTTTTAGGGTTCCGTACCAAAATGGTAAAAAGGAACCCTTATGGTGTGACTCAGTCTGTCTGTCTGTCTGTCACTGCTGGATATCTCAAGAACTACTAATGCTATCAACTTGAAATTTGGAACAGTTTTTTAGGACGTTAGCCCAACTATTTTGCAAATAAGAAAGAAATTTAAAAAAAAAAAATTTTTTGCAATTTATAGGGACTGAAAGGGGGTCTTAAAAATTCGAAATGGGGCTATTAGGGCATGTGGGGAATCATATGAAAGGGCGCTGTTTACACATTCTCAAACATTTTTTTAAATTTTTTTAGGGCGCTTAATTTACTTGTAGATTTGATGAAAAATGTAAAAAAAATACTGTTCCTGTCCCCATAATTCCGAAGTATGCATAGAGAAAAATCTGAAATTATTCTATGTGATAGAAGTTTATGTAAAGATTACAGGAGAGATAAAACGATGTCTCTAAATAGCGCACTTTTTCAGAAACCGGAACGGAACCCTCGGTGCGCCAGTCCGACTCGCTCTTGACCGGTTTTTTGTAGGGTACTTTATTATTTTTATCGATTTTTTTTTTTACAGTAAAATATGTTACGTTTTCCGGTAACTACAACTCTATTCCACTCAGATCATGTCGTTTTCCGCATAGCAAAAGTATGAATTACATTTTTACTACTACAATGCGTAGGCGGCATTTGCTACGAGTACGTAGTAAGCGTAGCCGTGACAATGCTACGCCGTAGCTGCGACGTAGGCGTCTGCGATGGAGGTCTATTTGTGGAAATAATTACGTCTGTTGGTTTTTTAGACGTATGCAGACGTATCTGTTATATTTATCTAGACAAATTTATTTAACTATGTTTATTTTAAGTTTTATTCTTTCCAGTTGTGGGATGTGGATGACAGCCTGAACAACACGCTACTGAGGATTGATGACAGTGGCTGCGTCGTCGTAAACCTCGACCACACAGTACGACTCCTAATCAGAGAATCCGACTGCCTCGTCAAGATGGGTGTCGATTTACCCATTGTATGCCACTCGCTGTATGCTAAGAAAAATTACTTTACACTCGTTAATGATTCTTTACAAGTGAGTTAGAAATACTTTATATACAACTTAAGTAGTTCAGCCCCGTTGAGTAGTTTACCCAAGTGAACGTTTAGTAAACAAAACTTCGGGCTATTTTCGTCTAAAATATTTATGAATGGATGTTATGTTGCTTTATGTATAAGTACCTTTATTTTTCAGTTCCTCCTAGAGGATTACCTGCGCACAGTACGGCGTGTGAAACTCGAGGTTCGCCCACTTTTTCTGCCTCAAGTTGTACGCTTGTCGTCTCTTTTACTCCCCGGCCTCCGGTTTGTGGGTTGGACCAGTGATGACTGGCGGGAATTCATAGATCGCGCCAATGCAGCTATCAAGAGCTTTGATGTCCTAGTAACTAGGGTTCACGATATATATACTAACCGTATAATATATATGCTGAGTGGAATGCAAGACGTTACTTTAATAACTTTACCTGGTAAGTTCACTTAGTTGACTATAAAGTTATAACAGTATTAAGTTGTACGAATGATAGGCTGAGGAATGATTTATGATAAGGCAACGATCTGCTTTAAAAGAAGATGTAGCGACAAAAATTGAAAGGAGTATGTTTAGATGGTTTGGTCACGTTGAGAGGATGAATGAAAGGCAAACAAGGCAGATGTGAGTGGAAATGCCGGCAGTGGACGCCCTAGGAAGGTAGGTATATACTTATTGGTGATGTTGTTTAGAAAAGGCAAGTGCGTAGCACTCGCAACCGGCGTGCGGATATGACCAGACGTATGAACGTAAACAAAAGGAGTGTATTAGTCTGCGGTCACGAAACTTGCGATGGCCGAGCGATGGCGGCAGCGGGGCGACGCGACGCGGGGCGATCAGGCAGCGGTATCTCGCGCGGCCACGAAACAAGGCGACATCGCAGAAATAATCACGCAGGAAATCTAGCACTAAACATAAGGTTTACTGTCCCATAGAGCAGGTTTTCATAAAATACAAGATAAAATCCTCAAACCCTCCTCCTCAAATCCTCTCTCTCTGATTATAAATTCCTCATTGTCAATTTTCATTACTAAAATAATAATTCAATACAACACTGTGGTACCCGCGCAAGCGACGAAACCAAACTAGTTTGTGTTCCGCGTCGCCGTCGTGTATCGTTCGATCGCCCCGCTCCGCCGTCGCCCATTTCGTGCCGCAAAGTTTCGTGACCGCAGACTTATGATCGTAGCAGGTGGCGTTCTGTAATATCTGCCTACCCCCATGGGAAGAAGGCGTGAGTTTATGTATCTATGTAAGTTGTACTAAATTAAGTAATTCCTTGTTTAGAAACTCAAAAAATAACGAACCCGTAGGCTGCATTAGCAGGCAATTTGCAGTACATCTGCTGCAGTATTCAGAATAGTAGTTGGACTTTGAATTGTCGCGTTTTTAAATGATACAAAAGTGTGTGGTGGTTTCTTTCTAGGATAACATTGAAGTTGTCCTAGATATATTTAACGAGTTTCTAATCGGGAGTTAAATATTTTTATTGTATTATTTTACAGAAGAAACGCCGTGGTCAGTAGAAGAATTCATTGAAAACGTCGAAACGGGATGTCGGTAAGTAATCTAGAATATATTTTACAAATTGAACTTACAGTGCATAATATTTAGATATAAGACGTGTTGTGGTTGTGGTTTTGTTCCACGTGTTGTTGCCGAAAATCTTTAGGAGTAGTAATTAGATAGTGCACAAAGTACCTTATGGTTACGTTACGTTATATTAGGTCTTTACCTATGAAATTGCCGTTCTGCAGTACTGGCCATTTCAAATCAAAATAATTTTTGTTTGGCTAAGAATTCTAATTTCAAATTAATTTTATTTTAAAAACATGGATTTTTTTTTCCAAAAGTAGTCATTTGTTTATTGATTAGTGTTACATTTTCATCGCATTTCAATATTTTTCGTCATCATGGATACGTTAAAAATTCGAGTAATTATGGAATATGAGTACCGTCGTGGCAGCAACGCGGCACAAGCGGCACGCAACATCAACGACGTTTACGGAGCTAACACTACAAACCAACGCACCACCTGTTATTGGTTTGCTCGCTTCCGTTCTGGAAATTTCGACCTGAAAAATGAACCTCGCGGTCGTCCGAAGACTTTGGTCGACAATTACGAATTAAAGGCGATTGTGGAAGCTGATGATACACAATCTACGGCTGAATTAGCAGCAGCTTTCGACGTTAGCGTCAAAACAATATTGGTCCATTTGCGTCAAATTGGCAAGGTAAAAAATCTTGACAAATAGGTGCCCCACGAACTCAATGATCGCCAGCGCGAAGTACGCGTCGAGACGTGCCTTGCACTGCTCAACAGACACACAAATGAAGGAATTTTGAACCGCATTGTTACCTGCGATGAAAAATGGATTCTGTTTGATAACCGCAAGCGCTCAGCAAGTTGGTTGGATCCTGGTTCAGCACCTAAACAATGCCCTAAACGAAAACTTACCCCTAGAAAAGTGATGGTCACTGTTTGGTGGTCTAGCGCCGTTGTGATTCATCACAGCTTCTTACCAAACGGGGTGAGCATTACTGCAGATGTGTACTGTGAAGAACTGAACACAATGATGTAGAAGCTGGCACATCTCCCACCAGCATTGGTCAATCGCTCGTCTCCGCTGCTCCTGCACGACAACGCGCGACCTCATACTGCACAGCAGACGGTATCCAAGTTGCAAGAACTGGGGTTGGAAGCTCTCCGTCATCCGCCCTACTCACCAGACCTTGCGCCTACAGACTACTACTTTTTCCAGAATTTGGATAACTTCTTGGCGGGAAAAAAATTCAATACCCGAGAGGCAGTACAAAATGCCTTTGAAGAATTTGTTGCCTCCCGACCAGCTGATTTCTTTAAGAAGGGCATCAATAAACTGCCACTGCATAGGCAAAGATGCATTGATTGCATGGGTGATTACTTCGATTAATACAAATAAAAAATACATGAAAAAAATTCGTTTAAATTTTTTCATACAAAACGGCAATTTCATATGTAAAGACCTATTATTTGCAGATATTTCAGTTGAATCGAATACCTACATGTGATTTATGTATCTCTGGTACCGTGACAAAATGCCAAGATGAATAAATCTTGTTTTTGGCCAAAGTTCCTAGTAATATAGTAGTACAGTATTATAATAGTATATATATATAGTATTATATAGTATATACAGGTTGTAAGGGACAGCCCTCCTCAGACTGATAGGGTGAATTCAGTATATCATAATAAGATGACCGGTACATGAAATTATTAATCTCTCTATCTTCAATATTAATTGCCTCTCATGAACACTTTTCATCAATTTTCTGTTAAAAAAAAAACACCTTTTTCGAACATCTCTAACATAATGCTGCTACGCTAGTACTTTGGCTGGAGAAATATTGAACTGAATTGAACCCCTGGGGTACGGAACTCAGATCAATACTTGTTTGGACATCAGAAAAGTTTTATTTTCTACTTTGGGAATTAGGGGTTATTTTTCGATATAAGCGGTAGCTTTAGAGCTTTATTTTTGTTACCTTTAACTTTAACCTTTAGAAGCTGATTTTACATCAATAACATTGATGTCATGCGTCATGTAAATAATAAATGCAAAAGGCGGTTTAAAGTAAATTTCTTCAGAACGCATTTGAAGACAGACCTCCCACCACATCGTATTATTTTTCAGCAATGCCTGCGTAGAGCTGAACCGTAAGAGTCTCATGGTAGAGGAGGCAGTTGAAGAAGTTTTGGACTTGGTGAAGAAAGCGGCTCAGCAAATCAAGCCAACTGAAATCAACCCGGACTTCGAGTTTCTTATCGCTGAAGGTGAGTTAAAACATTTGTAATACACGAAAGTAAAAATGATTAACGGCAGCATTCTAACCGTGAATTCAGTTGAGAAAACACCAGCTAACTATGCTATGCCAACCCAGCTACGGTAACCCCTAGTACATGCAGACCGAATAAGCAATATATAACTGTCTGAAGAGAGAACAGGATATAGCATCCACGAGGCACCATGAGCATGAGAGCATTTTGTCCAGTTTAGTCATAGCAAAGTTCTTGTAGAAGAAGCATGTTTGTGTTTTCCGAGATCCACAAAATATAAAAAAAAATAAGTACAAAATTACCTGTGGTATCCAAGGGACTTCGAATAGATAATAAGTAGATAAGTAGTACAGGTTAAGTGACGGTAAATTTTAGGCGTTATAGGAAACTTTCGACACATTTTGAGTGTATCTTTGTTCATTCTTCTGACTTCAAGGTAAATTATTCGATCATAATGCTGGCCTATGTAACTAACCTATGCACAAGCGATTTTTGCTGATGACTAATGCTAAAGGGGCGTTTCCACTGACGCGGAGCTGAGTGGAGTGGAGATTTCGAGCACTGTGTTTGGTCGGACCGCCCTGCTCGACTCCGTTCTGTCCGGCTCGGGGCCGTGTGTTCATATATTTTATTTCAAAGTCCATTTAGCTCCGCTCCGCTCCACTTACACTGTCCACTTACACTGTCCACTGACGCGGGGAGGTGATTTCAAGCAATGTCATTCGTTAATTCATGGTCCGCTCCGCCCAGTTCCGCGTCAGTGGAAACGCACCCTTAGTCATTTATAAAACTCTGTATGCATTCATGCGTTTGCGATTTGTAGATAAGGAGTGAATAATTCATGTATATGTTGGTGGTATTTTACTACAGAAATGTCCAAACAATTACACTATAAGATTAAATATTTTTTAAACAGCTAGTTGTTGCCTTTTACTAACCGTGCTATCATCAATTTCCATCTACTTAATAATAACTAAATAAGAATAACAATACTTGCCAAAGCTTTGTTTGACGAGTTAATGACCAACAGCTAAAAATATAATATTAAGCGTTATTGACTACCTCAACCCAATCCCAGTATAAATATTGACTGTTTTGTATCTTCTGTTGAAGACTTTGAAAGTTTTTGTTTGTTGGTTTTCCTGCTGTATGAAAGATTTTTATTTATCTGTTTAGTCGGGGAGTAGATACAACTAGTTTTTACTTTTTAATTCGTTTTTTGGCAGGGCAGTCGTGTCTTTTAATTTTTTAAATTATTAATTTTATTAATTTTAGTGACAATTTAGAAATTCGCAGTCTTACTAAGCAAAGCAAAGTAGCCCTATATAAAATTTTCGCCAATAAATTAAGTAGGTACTTACATAGTTTTTTTAGAATTTGCTCATTAATTTATAGGTACATTTGAAAATAAAGCTGTAGTGCCGCTAAATGGAATTTAAAACATAAAATATACTCGTAAGTAGCCAGTGTCACTACATACATCCAAATCTGTTCAGGCATTTAAAAGTTATGGCGGAATATAGAAACTCACTTACATACAAATTATACATACATGAACCCTGAAAACATTACACTCCATTTTTGGGCAGTCGTGTAATAATTAGGTAGAGTAGCAAGTGCCTACGCATGTATTCTAATAATTATGATCTCCTAGTCCTATAACTTCAGAAATTGACTAGTATGAGTCTTGATAGTCTCCGATAAAGTCATAGGACAGTAAAGTTGGTGTCGGTTCTCTACTACTCCCACTAGAGCTGCCGAGTGGTTCGGTTTTGCCAGCTGCAGTGGTCGTTATATAGCTCTTTTCTAGTTGAAGGCGCACTATAATAATACATATTATGTATACACGTCTCACATTTCCTTATTCATTGAATATTATATTGGAGCTAACATCAGACGTAAGCAATAACACTAATAATAAACAACTTCTTTCTTAGTGTTCATGAAATCCTGGTGGGCTAGAGATCACTGTAGCTTGCATGGTGTCATTTCATCGCATTTCGTATTAATTTACGCAGACTGCTGACGGATTGACTCTACATTCAAGTCATGTCAAGGAGTGGTGGGAATCAATAATCTGAGTTCCAGGACTTCAATATCAACTCAGCCTATCGCAGTCCACTGCTGGACATAGGGCTCTCCCAGGCTGTGCCACAACAACCTGTCCTCAGCCTCCAGGACTTATTGCATCATAATCAGAAAAAATCCGATTGTTTGTGGTGTGGTATTTAATAATAATAAATTGTATGCGGTTTTATCTTTTTAATTCAGATTGTGAATTTAAGTTACAAAATCGGAATATTTTGGCTAGGCCAGTATGTAATTATTATCGGTCAGTAACCCCAGAGCTACGTAAGAATATAGAAATATTACTTATAGCCAACGTTTTGTTATTATTCACAGATGTCTTGGTTAGTTCTGTTATCCTGGTGCGCCAACATCCAGAAAGCCTACAGGTAGATTTTCACCGGTATAATTGACCACGTGGTGAATGCGAGGTTGCCATTCAGCAGCAAGCGGCTCAGGCGCAAAACGTCTCTTTCGCAGAATGTCTACTGGTAGTAAAATGTCTCTTTATCATAATGTCGCTTATCTGTAGCAACAAAACGTAATGTAGTAACCTACATAGGTACTACGGAGAAAACTACTAGAACTGCAAATACACCTTTAAATTGTCAAAGGAATTCGTTTATAAAATTTTTATTTTATATATTAGGTCGGGGAAAAAGTTCCTTCGTATTTTATATACAAATTCAAGACATTTTTTTTTTCATAGTTTATTATTTAGTTATGTGTCATTTGCCAAATGGGTCAAAACTGTTTTGTGGTCAATTCCCAGTTCTTCAGCTACGTCGTAACTACTGATATGCCGATTTTGCTCCACTTTTTCAAAAATGGCATCCATTTTATCCGTAATAGACCAGAGCGACGTGCATCTTTGACATCAAAATTTCCGGATTGAAAACGCTTAAACCAAATCTGTGCTACTCTCACAGACACTGCACTAGGTCCATAAACATCGCAAATTTTTTTCGCGGCTTGCGTTGCATTTTTACATTTTTTGTAGTAAAATTTTAAAATGTATCGAATTTCTTCATTAGATTCACTCATCTTGACAGTACGAAAAACAAATGAAAATCACACATTTTCCTAATTTGAATTTGGAATTATGTTCTTTAAAATTTAAACTTTCAATGATACCAAAACCAGCTAGATACAAAGAGATTTTATTACAAGTTCATACATACTATAATACGAAAAAACTTTTTCCCCGACTTAATATATGACTAGAATTTTTTGGATACAAAATAACAAAAAATATGAAAGATTAAGTAAATCAAAATATCAAGTAAATTAATGACAATGTAAACAGTGTTTGATCTGTGCATGCATTATTTTATATGGCTAAATGGGAAAAAAGAGTAAAAGAACATTTTTTTAAATTTAAATATTTATCATTATCAATAATATCATCATCGTTGTCTGTCTGTAGATACAAGAAGTGAAGATTTTACAAACAAAAAGGTAAGTATTCCTAAAAAAGGTTTGTGTAACCTATGGATTAGTGGACTGGGATTCCTGTGAACGAAAAATAATTTACCGTAGGTACTAATTATTGTAATTTCAATAATTTGATAATAAAAAATTCACAGGTCTCATGCAGCACATGACCTTCAAATAGCATTGGAAATTGCTAAACATCGCAAATTTTTTTCGCGGCATGCGTTGCATTTTTACCTATTTTGTAGTAAAATTTTAAAATGTATCGAATTTCGTCATTAGATTCACTCATCTTGACAGTACGAAAAACAAATGAAAATCACACATTTTCCTAATTTGAATTTGGAATTATGTTCTTTAAAATTTAAACTTTCAATGATACCAAAACCAGCCAGATACAAATAGTATAGCCAAAGAGATTTTATTACAAGTTCATACATACTATAATACGAAATAGTAGATTGTTATACAAGAGTGGAAGGGAATCAATTCCTATACGAGGTATTTAGACTATAGTCCGAGTAGGAATTGGTGACTTTCATCCGTGTTAAACACTCTACTTTTCATTTCGAATATAAGGAAAGTAAAAAATAGCAGTTTTTCTAAAATATTTATTGATAAAAATACATGTGTGCCTATTTATTTGAACGAAGTAGGTGCAGCTTACAGAGTTAGTATACTGCCAATGAAATTATACTCTTTTTTAAATTTTGAAGATGGAACACACCGCGTCACCGCCGCAGGCCGTCCCGCTTACCAGTTATTTTTTTTTATTCACACTGGCTGTTTGTACACTCACAAGACCGCAGCCCGACTACCTGGGCACGCCACAATTGCGGCGATAAGTCCCCTCTTTGAGGAGTGGTTAGAGAGGCGCCACGGCGTCCTCACCTTCCGTCTGACGCAGGTCCTCACCGGACACGGTTGTTTCGGGAGGTTCCTGTTTCGCATAAGGCGGGAGGAAACGCCCGGGTGTTACCATTGTGCGGATCGCCCGGAGGACACGGTGGAGCATACAGTGGAGGTCTGCCCGGCTTGGGCAGAGCACCGCCGTGTTCTCACGGAGGCGATCGGCGGCGGCGATCTCTCGCGTCCGAGCCTGGTCCAGGCCATGGTGCGGAGCGAGAGTGCATGGGAGGCCGTCACCTCCTTCTGCGAAGCAGTGATGCTCGCGAAGGAGGAGGCGGAACGCGCGAGGGAGAGGCAGCCTCACGCCCTCAGTCGCCGCAGGAGACGCCCTGGGCGGCGGGAATCGCGGGGCGATTTCCGGCCACCGTAGGCGCGGGCCTGCGGACGGTGAGCAGCGGGTAGCTCGCCGTCCGGTAAGGACCAGGCCCGAGTCGACGGCGCGTTGTGTTCCACGCGCGCCTCAAAGAGATGTCAGCAAGTGACGGGGTCCAATAGGGCCGACGCCGCTGGGGTCGCGGATTGTCCGAAGGGGTTACCGCGGCCCTGGCATAGGCAACTGAAGGAACACGGGTGGGTTTTAGTCAGTAAAAGTCTGACACGCCCTTCCGCTCCACCCAGAGCGGGAGAAGTTATTTGATGATTTCCCACCCTCAAAAAAAAAAAAAAAAAAAAAAGCCCGACTACCTAACCAAATTTAATTCTATTTTTAAAATTCATTCCCGCCCTAGAGAGGGAAGCAATTACTATGAGTCTTTCCCGAGCAAGGGCGGGGAGCAGCGTCTTCGACCCGCTACTCGGATCAAACAAACACTACTTTCCGAGTATGAGGAATGAAAAAACTTTTTCCCCGACCTATTACTAATATTAGTGTAATATGAACCAAGAACACTTAAAAAATGTTACAGCTTACGGGAAATGTAGTAGGTAGGTACTTATGTTAATTCACGGAGTACTTAGTTTCATTGCCAACTTATATGCTATAATGTAATGTGAACAGAGTCCGCGAAATCAAAATTTTCTTACTTTTTTTTGCGATTTGATATCAGTGTCAGGTTGTATGTTGATCAAAATATGATTCGCGACAGTAATAAATAATATAGACGTATTTACAGAAATAGAAACATTAAAATCATCAATAAGTACAACTCCAGAATCGACCTAAATGTCATAATTTTATAAAATAGTCGCGATAGTCGATAATGGCGTAATTTGAGTGAGTTGTATTGATGACTTTAATGATTATAATTCTAATTGAACTAAACGAAGTAAAAGGAGTATAATGTAGATCGTAGCAGATGGCGTTCTGTCTACCCCAATATAATATGTATACTCTGATTCAATTAAGGAATGAATGCCTATGCCATTCAACCGGGACAGTAAAACCTTTTGCATGTGTGTACATCACAAGGTTACAAACACGGTTACAATAATCCTAGTTGCTATGGTGTCATCCAATTCGTTAGTCGAAATACTATAATGTTCAGCATTTCAAATGAAATTGGCAAGATGGGTCGAAGCTGAGCTTGGGTGATGGCAGATAGCGGAGTGCTGTATTCTGATTCAAAATCAGAGCTATTTCTTCAACGGAAAATGTATTTTCTTGGATCATGTCAGTCTCAGGCACTGCAGAAAAATAAAACAACGTATCACGCCTCAACCAGTTTCGTTTTCTATCAACATTACATAACATCAGGGGTGGGTTCGTGGATGGGTGACCAGTATTACATACCCCTCCGTGCCTCGGAAAGTTAAGCCGTTGGTCCTGGCTGTCAATCGTGGATCTTTGACACTCGTTACGGGTCGTCAGAAGCCCGAAAGTCTGACAACCAGTCTTACCAAATGGTATCGTATTACCTAGTAACTGGGGGGTCAGTCGCTCCATATATGAAATTCTGGTATTCAGCTGCATCCGGTTAGACTGGAAGCCGACCACAACCATAGTTGGGAAAAGGCTAGGCAGATGATGATATTCCTCACGCGCTTGAATTTTGGCTTCTGCGCAAGCTATCCTCAGACACTAAGGCATTGGTTACACATACACACTTAAGGTGATATTTAAGATCACTTTCGTCTCCTTGAAATAGTTTTATTTCAGACGTTAGTTGAGACAAGCTACCGGAGCCCGATGCAGCGGTTGGGTGTTGAGTAACAAGCAGTTGCGGGTTTGCTTATTAATTATATTGTACGTCTTTTTATTTATATTTCAACAAGTAACATTTCTTAACATCTATGTTAGTAAAGTTAAACACCTAGGGCCTGTCCACATCTCCACGTCACGACGTCGTCAACGTGGAACGGTGCGGTAACGTGGCACGGTACGTTGACGTGACGTGCAAATTTACGTCAACGTAACGTAAAAATACACGTCACGAATGAATTCAGTAAATATTTTAATAGCGATATTGGAGCACTTAGTTGGCAATTAACTAAAAAAAATAATTTCAAATGTTTTTTATATTGAAGGACGACGGCGACGTTGTCGTACCGTGCACTGCAGTTTAATGATGTTGCTAGCCCGCACCCGGTGCTCCAAAGAGGTGCATCTTTTTCGCATTTTAGCATAGAAGCAATCGACATGAGCTTCAGCAAACATCCCTGATATGTTACAGAAGCGCAGCAGCCCCTTCATCACCCGGAATACATTATTATATTAGACAGAAAATACAGCTTAGACTATGTATTTTCTGTCCAGCGTAAATTAATCAAAGCGGCTTTCTTTCCTCTAATTCTCGCCAAAATAATGTTGATGTTGAGCTGTTAAACTTATAGTCTAGATGCCTTTTCTTAGAAACTTTGTTTCTCTATGACTTGTGTAGTAACAATTATGATTGCATAGACCTCACTAATAAGTTAAGCTACGTTGTTCCGAGCTGTCGTTGGACGACAGGTGCGCGCACGTCCGCTTTTTGCAGTTTCCTGCTGTACTAACGCTGGAGTTTTTTGCGCACAACTTTGGCGTATTATGCGAGTATAGCTAAAAATTTCAACACTGTGTTCGCAAATTTGGATTTGTATACATTGTCTGCTAATAGGTTCACAGGCTCGTTGATAAAATTAATTAAAGACAGCTTTGTAACTATAGTATTCATTTGTTGTTTCTTTATTATTGTTTAGAAAAATATTTTTTTCTTTTCTCTTCAGTTAAGAATTTTCTTTTGATTTTTCTTTCAAGTTTCACTCGTGTGTAAATAGTTCCTTAACAATTATGTAGTATTTAGAGGTGTATTTATAACGTCGTGAGCTAAGTATGTTCTTGGGGTGCGAAACTACGTACTTTTTTTCGCGATATCCGGTTAGGTGCCATAGTAAAAGTTGTTCATAATGTTGGGGCTGTATATGCAATCTCTTTTTGTTTCTCACTACTTGTTTATTATGGGCACTGTACGATTTTGTTAGTGTAATCTACCCTTACGCTGCACGTGTAAAATGAGTTATGTATGCATAAAATAAGGTTTCTAGGTTCTTTGCCTATCCTGTTGCAACTTGAATACTTACCTATTGTGTACATGCAGAAAACCTCACATAGGTATTGGTAGGATGGAATGCATGTTGCATTCGATACACGTCCTAGTTTTTATAGTTTCCTGGTAGAATTTCAGGTTCTGATGCATTTTCTGTACGTACAATATTGCTTCGTCGTTCTACGAACAAAGCGACGGCAATGGAACTGAAAATTAATACTTAGGACTACAGTTACGCGCCATGCGGATATTTGTCAACTTCGTTCTTTAAACTGTTCCTTCATTCTCATTTTATTACTTTTGTATTTATTAATTGTTAAGAAGGTGTTAAAAAAAACAATGACCTGAGCGATTATCGCGACCGAAAACAGAATCTGATGTGTGAAATGCAGCAATTGTCGGTCCACTGATCACAGTCGTGTTTCTGAAAGTTCTAAAATGATTTTGATCATGTTATTAAAAAAAAAAAATATGCAGAATGAGGGAATTAATTGGGTAACTTTAGGAGTACCTAAAGTTACCCTATATATAAAGTTTAAACTATTAAAGAACCGATCTTCCTTTACTTTTTCAAAAATAGCCTGTTGGTCTCTAGTCCTGCTGATGGAGGTTCGGAGATAAAAAAGAACACTATTTGATAGTTCCGAAGTGCATACACATCTGTGAAGTGAGGGTGGGTGGAAGTTCGTTTATTTCCCGAGATTTTGTTCTCTCCCCATGAAGTTTCATGCAACACTCGCCACCCCCTTCCCAAAATGCAGTGAAACTTCCTAACCCCCCACGGTCACAAATGTGTGCAACGCGTAACCACAAGGGGGGTGTGGTTGTGGTTGTTGGCTAGACTACTTAGTGCTTATTGTTTCCTAGTATGTCTTGTGCCTTCAATGCACTCTAGCCACGATGCAACTTCACGTCGTCGCGCGTCGGTGGCTTGTGCTTGGCTGCAAAACTGCAATGTACGTCGAAAACATTAATACTAAGATCTACACAACCTGTATCTTTGCCTATGACATACCTTTTAACTCAACGTACCTATTTGGCCTTTTTTTTTTTTTGTTGATGGTATTAGAAGTTCTAATACTATCAACATGTTGTCAAATAGGTTCTAATTTAGAACCACATTATTGCAAAACATCATTTATTCTTAGTTAGAACTTGTTAAGTGATGGTTAATATTTCTTTGAAAACTGACCTAAATAGACTGACCTACTACTTTTCAATAATGAATTCATTCAGAATATTTATTAAAGCTATAATTAATTCCTTTAATCCAGCACACCAGTGGCGGCTGTTTGGTTGACATCGTATTCCACTATCAACTAAGAACATCATCATCATCATCATTCATCTTTGGATTAAGTTATATTTAAAAATCTTAATTTCTAAAAATCTTTACTAAAAATCTTCTGTTTCATTCATTTCAAATTTAATCCAGGTTGCCGAAAATCCATACCTAACTCTACAGAGTGGCCATTTGTTTCGGGGCTTGAAGGATACATATTCGGCTTTAATTCGGCTTGTGCCGATCGGCAAACTTCGTTTGGCATAAACCATATAGTTCCTCGCTGAATAATGTTCGGGTTGGCTCGGCACAATTCTATTTATTAGCTCGGCTATGTCAAGTCATGCCGACCCGAACAAGTGTGTAGCACTCCTATGGAATTAAGAGACTGTAGGTACTGGACATACTGATATTAGAGTACCTACTAGTGACGTCACACTTTAAAAGTTAGGGGCGGTCTCCATAGAAAGTTCTCTTTTCATGCCGTGTATGTTGGTGGGCATTTTTACTTTAAATGGCGCAGGCTGTTTTCGTGTTGTCCCATGAAAACAAATAATGATAGGTGAACATATTTTGAAACCTATCTGAAAAGCTTTATTATAAACACAAGTAGAACTATTATTCTATACAGTTAGGTTTTTACATAAAATAAAATAAAATGTATAAAACCTTTTTTACATAAAATAAAATGTATACACCTTATTTATGGATATAAATAAGGTGTTATACATTTTATGTGTGTTGGATCATTTATCGAATCCATGCGTCAGGTTCGTGAACGGGCGCTGTTGGTGGAGGCTGGTCATACCTTAGCTGCCACGGCTTATTTTAATTTTAATTTTGAATTGTATTTTTTTATTACGGACGCTTTTAACGTTCATCGTTCTCACATGTATAATTTCAACATGAATGATGTAACCAATATTTTATAACCATATTTTGATTTAAAAGAGTGTCCGTGGAGTTTCTTGCCCGTTCTTCTCCATAGATCTACGTTTTCGAATGGGCAACTAGCTTCAACTTTCTGACTTACCTCCTGACCGACTCTTTGACAATTCAAAAGTGCCTGAAACTGGTTTAATTGAAATAAATGCTTTGAGTTTGAGTTTGTATTTTAATTTGAAGTTAAACAAAACCTTGATTTGAAGCTGTCCCAAGATCAGTTTTCCGGCATTGCATAGATATTTCAAAAGATTTTTATTCTACTATAAGTATTGCGATGTTTTAATTCAATTGTGTCATAGTTATTCTTACATCTAACTAAGTATTAACAATAGTTATCATAGTAAAATAGTAAGATAATTGCATAAAATCATTGTCCCATAGTATTAACATTACAGGATAGACCGAGAGGTGACAGCATTTTTCATAACGATCATGGATATGGTTAGATTTACTTCGATGGGTTGTAGAGTAGTCCCCTAATGTGAATGACGTCGGTCTGCCTGCTCTGAGTGGTCGCAACTTCGAGTTATAGCGCTTACAAGAGGCGTCATTGTTGCGAAAAAAAAACGATCAGAGAAATGGTCAGTTTTAGTACACATTCAAAGTATGGCGTCTCCGCAGATGAAACAAGTTGGTCTGCCGGCTCTCAGTGGTTGCATTTCAGAGCTATGATGCGCGCAACATTGTTGCGAAAATAAAACGATAAGAGAAATGGTCACTTTTAGTACCTATTCGAAGTATGGTGTCTCCACAGGTGAAACGAGTTGGTCTGCCGGCTCTCAGTGGTTGTATTTCAGAGCAATCGTTGTGTATGCAAGACGCTTATTTGTGGAAAAAGCCTAAAAAATACATCGAAAAACGGGACAATAGGCGAATTTTTCAAGTGCACGCCGGCCGGTGTCGTACCCCCACCCTACACCAGCGCCGAGCACCACCCGCTGCACGACCGTCCGCCCTGTAAAGGAATAGGGAAAAAGCTAGAGGTGTCAAGAGGTGTCAATAAGAGAAATGGTCAGTTTTAGTTACTATTCAAAGTATGGTATCTCCACAGGTGAAACGAGTTGGTCTGCCGGCTATAGTCGTTGTATTTCAGAGCATTGTTATACACAAGGCGCTTAGATATAGAAAAATTCAACTAAACGGTAATCAATAAAATAAAGAAGGAAATCGAACAAATCCAATTTTTAATAATTCAACTTATTACTTTGGGTAAATCACAGATTAATAATTTTGTGGAATATAACATTCTAACATTCTATATTTTTTGAGTTGTTTCATTAGCTATATTGTACAAAATTATTAATCTGTGATTTACCCAAAGTAATAAGTTGAATTATTAAAAATTGGATTTGTTCGATTTCATTCTTTATTTTATTGATTACCGATAAGTTAAATTTTTCCCTATTCCTTTACAGAGGGGACGGTCACGCAGCGGGTGGTTCTCGGCGCAGGTATAGGACGAGGTACGACACCACCTGGCTTGAAAAATTCGCCTATTGTCCCGTTTTTCGATGTATTTTTTAGGCTTTCTCTACAAATAAGCGTCTTGCATACACAACGATTGCTCTGAAATACAACCACTTAGAGCCGGCAGACCAACTATTTTCTCCTGTGGAGACACCATACTTCGAATGGGTACTAAAGCTGACCATTTCTCTTATCGTTTTTTTTTTGCAACAATGTTGCGTGCATCATAGCTCTGAAATGCAACCACTGAGAGCCGGCAGACCAACTTGTTTAATCTGTGGAGACGCCATACTTTGAATGTGTACCAAAACTGACCATTTCTCTGATCATTTTTTTTCGCAACAATGACGCCTCTTGTAAGCACTATAACTCGAAGTTGCAACCACTCAGGGCAGGCAGACCGACGTCATTCACATTAGGGGACTACTCTACAACCCATCGAAGTAAATCTAACCGTATCCATGATCGTTAAGAAAAATCCTGTGACCTCTTAGTCTAGTAATATCGACTCCTAAAGGTTCACAAATGCTAACTTGCGACTTCGACGTCTCCTCTGAGTGGGAATGCGCTGCAATCCATCACGCGGGCCCCATGAGGGTTGGTGGATGTCACGTCATGTCTTCTAATTTTTGTTTCTAAGTTATGACGGATTCCACATGCTGTTTTGAGAGCAGTGGTAGTAAAATAAATTGCTTAAAGTAACGTGCATGTACAAAACACCAGGGACGCCTCAGAGGCCGCTCCTACCAGACGGTATTGTAATCACTTTCCTTATGAACCAAGCATTTCAGTGAGTGTCACTGTTGACCAATATAAACTGACGACTTGCCAAAAGGGATGATGACAGAAATTTTATTTTGTGCTTCATGTCCTTCCTTAAAAAATATTCAACACGAATTTTTCTTTTTTTACGTAATTTCAAAAGATCACAATATATTGAGTTAAAATATACACAGTCATGACGTCACGCCTAGCTAGATTTTATACTTTTAATCCGTGTTAGTTAATTATTTTTTTGCTAATATGACAAAGCAAAAAATACGTGTCTAATATTTTTTTATTATCTGACTGACGCACTAAATAGAATTTCTTTTTTTACCAAGGCATCATTTTCGTCAATATTATTATTAATGGCCTCTCTAGTCGCTACCGGTGCGGCGGCGGCGATTCTGTGCACTGTGAGTGCATGCTTTGCTTCGGTTCAGTTCCCAGACTTACTACAAAAAAAATTGCAATGCGGGAAGAATATGTGACTCTCGGCTTGGCGATGAGTCTTGTTGTGTGTAATCAATTTAAGTGAACCTATTTTCTAGTAAGTACCTATTCAAAAATGACGTGCAATGTATAAGTTTACAGTCAGGAGAGCTATAGTCTCGGTCTGCATTTCCGAAGCTTTTCCGCCAAATAACGGCCGCGTTGGGAGAGAGAATACACATTCTACTCGCCTTGATCTCCTGGTACCCTTGTTCAGTGACTACAATTTGAAACTGCCCCGACTACGCAAGTGGCCAGTCCGTACGAACGGGACGCTACGTCCATTGCAAGAGTTCGGTTTGCAAATTGCTAGTGTAGTAGTGCTAACATGAAGGCACACCCCTATCATTTGTATGTAGTTGTTTTAAAAATACATCCTAGCTTTTATGTTGTCCTGTTGTTATAAACTATCATTTAATAACTGTAATTTTATAGTTATTTATGCAACTGACGTATAATAAGGACGAAGCCGAGTGTGATAATAGTATCACATGAGTGTTTTAATACCTAATTATGTACAGTTGCATACAAGACTTTATCTACATCCATGTTATCAATCCTCTATAAAAGGTTCTGAAACAGTTTTTTGCAATACTAATACTCGTATCGAACATGGCGGCCGGCGTCATAGTATACGACGTGAATTCGAATAAGTTCTTTTTTTAAATTACGGCATTGTTGTAGTGAAACGCGCGTGCGTTACAATGTTCTTTTTTTGAAAACGATTTGCTTTATGAAATTCAGTACAACATTAAAACACCCGTTTGGATGCTATTATGGTTACCATGGTTATTATGACACTGGCTGTTTTAATGTTGGCAATAAGCTAACTGGCTTAGAAACTTTTATAGAGAATTTATAGCATGGGTGTAGATAAAATTGTTTATAACTAATGCTGGTTTCACACGAGGGCAGAACAGTGAGGCAGAACAGTGGGACAGAACAGTTTAGAAGGACTGTTACAGGAAGTTACTGTCAAGACAGTACTGTTCTGTGCGTTCAAACTGTAGCAGTACTGTGCTGCCCACTGTTCTGCCTCACTGTTCTGCCCTCGTGTGAAACCAGCATAAGCGTTGTCACGGCAGCGGCAGTATAGGTTGTTACTTGTAAGTACATACAGTAACCATTTTTGTAATAATCAATTATGCAAGAACCTTACTTTGCACAGGATTGCATACAATGCAGAGGACAAGCGATACCTTCAGTAGGCAATCATGACAACAATTAATTAAATTACTAATTTAAAAAAAAACCCGATCATCATTTCCAACTCAACAATTTTATTACTTATTTAGTCCTTGACATATCTCGGGACCCTGGGGTCCCGGACATTTGGAAGGCGTACGAGGGGCCGAAGCCAACTCGCAGAGGCCCCTTAGACAATTTTAAATGACGAGAAGGCACCAGCCGACGATTGTCTCTGTATGCACTATAAATGCACCCAAGGACAACCCCCGGTTGGTGCAGGACTATTGCAGAACATGGAAACCAAACATATTGGTCTATGGGTTTGGGTGACTATTAGTGGATTGGGTACCTTAAACTATGGTAGAACTATGTCCCCTGCCTGACCAATGTTATATAGTTAATATACACAGATAAAATTGCAGGGGGTGACTTGCACACTCAAATGGGCCCCGAAAACGGTCGCTAGTACATAGTTACTTATTTATATTATTATCATTTATTATTATATTTTGAATATTGAAAACCGTAGCTTTGAACGAGTGTGGGTACATACTTTAACGTCTACGTAAGGCCGGGTTCATGTAATCACCTTCCTGCTCCATCATCCGAATTTGTCAGTCAACTATTTACTCATCTAGACCCACTGTATTGTTATGTCTGCTGTAAGCTGTTGCCTATTGGTTGGTTAGTCCGCAGACTTTCCTTGCTGCAGTATCAGGCCAAGGTTTCCACTTAGTTACAGTATTAACGATGAACAAGGGGCAATTCGTATGGACCCTGGGTTCGCTGTTGTAGCATATTGTTTGAACTGCTGTAACTTTTTATTTGATTGATTAACGTCATGCGGCGTTAAAAAGCATCGAACTGACCTTTATTTTAATGTATTCTGCTACATCTTCTGTATATATACATAATGTACTAAATTCTAAGACGATCGTTCAGTCGACGAGTGAAAATGAAATAAAATTACGTTTTCATGGCAGAGATCCCTACACCAATCAAAGAGCTGATTGTCTTCAAAATTACTGAACAGAATTTCTTGAAATATAGCTAAGAACCACTCGGATTAAATCAGTCTTCTAATAAAGAAAACCTGAATGAATACATGAACGAATAGGCAGGCGTGAAACTTATAACCCTATGTTGTCGTCTGGGGTTCAAAATTTGCTCTGTTTATAAGTCAGGCTAGTATCATCATTCTCCTGCCCTAATCCCAATCTATTTGGGGTCGGCGCAACATGTCCTTTTTTTCCATAAGTCAGGCTAGTAGTTATAAGTTATTTAAGTTTTATTCAAAGACCAAAATATTGTTTTTCTGTTCCTTTTTATTTTTTGTAAGAGTGAGAGACTTTTCGAGTTTTCTTTTTCAAAGTGTTTACTTTAATATGGAAGGCATGATCGGTACGCAGCCTGAGCGATTGATTTCTTAAATATGTTATTGTTTTAATGTCTGAATATTTGAGTATTTGAGATTTGTGTCTGTTAATTTTTAAACTAAACCATACGAAGAATGAATAAGGCTTTAATTATTACAAAATAAGTGATTATTAACATCAACTGCTGGCTCTAAAGGGTTAGCTAATTCTGTAACGTTCCACAGATGACAGTCAAGCGGGTAGTGGGGCCACCTCAACTGTCAACGACTCTTCGTCGAGCGGTCAACAGGACTGGTCTGCGGTCTGGGAGTGCTTCGAGAGTCCTCACCGGCTGCTATCGATGCCCGCTGGTGGACTATCGAAGAGCATGCAGGTAGCTAGGCTACCCCACGCCTCGTGTACTTAATCACACTTTTCCCCCATGGGGTTACTAACTACCGTACTCTTATTATGAGCCCAATAACTAATTCTTTCGATTCGTTATATTCCAGTCGACTTCCAGTCTAACCAGATGCAGCTGAATATCAGCAATTAATGCCATAAGGCGTTAAGTCCGCTTTTTGCAGTATATAAAATCATGTAATAGAAGACCTCTCTCTTGGAATTTGTATTATTTTATTCGCATCGATGAAAATACAATCATTTAAATATTTTTAACCGATTTCCAAAACGAGGAGGTTATCAATTCGACTGTATATTTTTGTGTGTTTGTACTGGATTTCTCCGTCAATTGTAGACCGATTTTAAAAATATTTTTTTTGTTTGAAAGGGTATCCTAAGGGCTCCCTAGGTGGTCCCTTTGTTACCAAGTCAGAATCAGATAAGGGGATCCCATGCAAATCGAGGGAAAACTTCATATTTTTATAGTGATTCGTGCATTTGCTCTTGGAAAGCATCATTTGGTGAAGTGGAACTGGTGATGAAGACCAGAGATGGCCATCGGAACTACTGAATTATATCTTAGTATTTCACGGGTCGCGATTCAGTTGTTAAGTAGGTAATTAATTATGCTCGTCACAATGCATATGGTGATGGTGACTTCACCATCAGCTCCAGTTCTCGTGGTTCTTACTAGGAAAACTCCTCAATAATTAACGTCCCTGCATCGGGAAAAGCAATATTTTGTAAAAGGAGATGATCAGTTGACATTAGGCTGAATAACTTTAATTTCGGAAGTCGGTAGCAAAAACAAAATACAGATTGGATTTGTATTTTTGTTTTTGCCACCGACTTCCGAAATTAAAGTTATTTTTCCCCTTTTTAGTGTTTTTTTGGCAGTCGGTTGTATTTTTTCGTAAAGAACGTTTTTTGACTTAAACAAATAACGGCTTGTGGGCGTATGATGTGATAAAGTAGTGTTACACACACCTACAAACTTTGTTTATGGCAAGTGCACGACTCACGACCTCGAAAATAACATTCTTGGAAACCTCTCCTACATTTATGAGAACCTAGTGTTGAAATATTGTACGGTCTGACTGGATCAATACTTTTCCCCAAGCACATGGCACGCAAATGCGGTTTCCAAGGCAACGATGCATCAGCGTGAAGTTCGCTAAGTCAGCTGACAATACGACTGCAGGAAATTAAAGTTACCTAAGGGCGAGAATACACATGCCTGTAACTTGCACAAAAGTAGGCAAGTATCTTGCATGCCGTGTGCCATAACAACTTGTGATTGGTGAATGTCACAATGGCATGCCAGTGACTTGCATAGTTTTGTACAAGCTACAGGCATGTGTATTCTCGTCTTAATAAATATTAGAAGCTCTATTTGCACTTGAATAGTTCCGAGTAAATGTACTTATGGCATGCCCGCTCAAAACTTTAAAAAAATGTTTAAAACTTTCCTATAAAAAATATCTTAAATAATTTCATGAAATAAGTTTCATCAGGAATTTCTGAGTGGCATTCTAGAGCCATAAGTTGGGACTTTGTACCCGGTTCATGACAATAGGCCCTAATACATGGGATTAAAGCCATAACTGGTAATGTGTACAGTATTTATGCTTCTGCATTTTATATTATTTCCACTTTTCAGGAAATGGTGAAAAATGCAGTGAGTGAGATGCGCCGCTATTATAGCAGAAAAGTTGTGGACGTACTCATCAAGGTTACTAGAAGGACTCTTGACGTCATTATCAAACAATTTACTTCAGACATCAATGCAGAAGGTAAAACATTAGAAAGCATCGTTTCATTATAACAATACATTTCATCAACATCATTTGAGTATAAAAAGAAGTCCACTTGCAAAAACGGGGCAGTCCACACACAAAGTAAAGAAGATTGTGGAAATTCGTTGGTCACTAAGTAGTAAGAAGGTACTTACTTTAAAAAGCAAAATAACTAGGTAGGTAATTAAATCTTCTCCCGTGTAGGTACGAAACAAGTTTTTTTTTAATATCACGAAAAATTGCCAAATAATAACTGACCAACGTTATTTTCCGCAATTCCAGGTAGTTTGCTTCACTCCATTGAGTTGGTATAAAGTTAGCCGCATGCATCTACGTAGGTACTACCACGTTCGTGTAATTCCTTTCCCCTACTTTCAATGACAAAAAAATACGAAGGAATGATATACTTATATTCAAAGAAAACTATTGCAATCCACCAAGTATTTAATTACACCTAAACTCTGTGTTATCTTTTACACCATTTCTGTCATATTTTGTAAGATATTTGCAAAAGAAATTACAAAATGCTCCTGAAAAGCGACATTTTGGATCGCCGCTTCTTGAAAACCTTACAAAAATAGCCGTAATAAAATGGTTTCCCAAACATTTTTTTACTGGTACTTGTTCAGTATTTACTAACGTATGTTTTCCATATCATATTGCTTACATATATGTCATAATTTGTCAAAAATCAGCTAAAACAGTCACAGACTTTCATTTCATCCAGGGAAACTATGATTGAGATTGCGCGTTGAAAAATCAATATGCTTAAACATGGATTCGATTTACAATCCTAAAATGATAAGAATAGAGGTTATTTAGCATCACGCTACACCGGTAGTTGTTACATTTTGACTACTGAAATTTCCCGATTCAAGCTCGTTGTGTTTATGGGCTCCTAGTATCTTGCATCGTATTTGAGCAGACTTCGAGGGACTTTGTGGGTTTGACGCAATTGACGCAAGCGCGTTGAGGTTTAAACCACGTGCAGCCACCAGCGGTCACCGCGTGGAAATAAAGTTATTTATTACGTTCTATCGAACCCATACTTTGCGAATGCAGACGAGTTTGAGTAAAGTAAACATTTTGTTTAGTTAGACCAATTAAACAATTACAGAATAGTTAGTTGAGTGTTTTAAAAACTGAAACGTTCGCAAAATGCACTTCAATCATTTAGTTTAGTTTTTTTGATGTTGAAAACCGCTGTATAAAGGGCGGAGCACACCAGAAGCGTGGCGTGACGTGACTAGTGCATGCACCAGTTGTAATTATGAAACTGTAAGAAAGATGCCAGACCAGATGCGTGACGTAGGCATGCACGCGCCTTTCATACATTACAACTGTGCGTGCGCACGTCACGTCACGCCACGCATCTAGTGTGCAACTATGCTTAAAATTTTAATTTATGTTTACCAAAATCGAACTTTGTAAGCTTTGTATATTTTTGTATTGTTGAATCATATTTTTCAGGTTAATTCTACCTATAACTAAAATACGATACGCGTCAAAAAGTTAAAAACTATGACTGTTATCTATAACATCATCTATAGATGAAACAGTTTGAGAAGAATTCGCCTTTTAAGACCGCGACATTGGTGATTTTCTGAGTTCGAAAGAGAGTTAAACTTGTGAGTGATTATAGGTAGATACTTAATATAGAAAGAACAAAAGCATTAGAAGGAACCTGTCTCATTATATTCCTATTTTAATCCAGCCACCATTTTTTAACCTGAAACGTAACTGAATGAAAAGTAAGTTTAAAAACTAAAACCCGACTACTGAAAAATCACGATTTATAAAGTATGAAACAAGAAAATATTCTCATCTGAAATTAGAAAAAGTCAGACAAATCAAAAATCGGGAGTCACACGTCATGTTGGCCATAAATCGAACAGATTACGTGTGAACCCGGATTTTTTATTTGTCTGACTTTTTCTAATTTCAGATGAGAATATTTTTCAGTAGTCGGGTTTAAGTTTTTAAACTATTATTTAAATTATTTTGGGGTTATAGGTAATTTCATAAAGTATTTGCAGAGCCACTTTTTTTAAAGAAGAATAATTATTACGTATAAGTATAAGTATTTTGGGTAGGTTTGGAGATAAAATATGTTTATTATATTCCCAATTATCGGGTGCATGCAAGCAAAGCCGCAAGCAATAGCTAACAATATAATATAGGTATATATTTGAAATGTGCTAATTAAGACCTCTCATTTGATACCCAACACGGCAACATTAAAAAATGTTTTTCTTTAGTTCATGACTTTATGTCCTCTGGAGGGCGCCATAATTTGTAATGTCACATAACCTATAACCAGCGAACAATCAAGACGCTTCCAACGATACGTCATTTGTCAAAATAAGATAAGCAGTTTAAAAGTTATGAGGTAACAGATGAACATACATACACATACATACATATATACAGGTCAAAATCATAAACCTCCTTTTTGCTTCGCCTTCGTCGGGTAAAAATATCGACTACGTCTTCCCAACCCCAAAGTGAAGTGCAGGTCATTGTGTCAGTTAATAAATAGACTTCCTCCACGGTCATGTAGTCCTGGCAGATATCTGTCTGAACTCAGTAGGGGGATCCCTACCATCGCACATGCGCAGTAATGACTACTTGGGTCACGGTTCATAATACTGTGGAGTGGTGGGCTGGGCTGACAATGGCCTTGACTCCTTGACCTCAACACAGATGCTGATCTGTGTGGCGCGGTTGCTGAGCCGCGCCACTAGTCCACGTTCTACAGCGCATGTTTAGGGCCCCTTGAACCAATTTGAGATAAATTTTGCTGCAGAGTAAGAATGATAATTAAACCGAAAATGTGGTTTTATAGCCCAGGAAAATATTATTTAATACTATTGAAGGCAAAAGAAAACGAGTTTTCAACTTTTGACGGGCAAACAAATGAGTTGAGTCGTTAAAACAGACATTTTATAGAGCTTTTCTTTCATTATAGAGAGCTTTTCTTTTTGTAGTTTAGTCATAGAAAAACTGACACTGATTCTTTGCAAGTGGCTATTGCTTGTTGCGTTCTGAACATTGATGAGCAACGGATTCAGTACTCTTTAGGTTTATAGGCTCCTAGTATTGGACTTCGTATTTGCCCCGACGTAGTATTTTCCACGCAAGCGCAATAAGAGGTAGCACTCCATGTGGACCGAACAACACGTGTTAGAGGAATGAGTAGCTAACCCATTCCACTGACACCCTCACCCTCGGTCAGCATGATCAATGAACGCACTTATTTGTAGCTGCACTGCAATAGATGGTAGTATTCATATTGTTCCACTGCGAATTCACATAAAGTATGTGTACTGGCGGGGGCCAAATGACACGCACTATTTATACATATATACGTAGTGTACGCTACCATAACGCCTGTCGGAATGTTATTCAAAAGTCTTGTTCAATATCTCCGTATCTCCGTATACATTATGAAATTTTGCATAGCACGCGCTCTAGGGAACTATTTTTGTATGTAAATTCCGTTGCTTTAATATAAGCTGTTTTCAAGTATTGCCATGGGTACGCGTTTGTTAGCGTACACAGTAAAAATGGTCTTTATTTCTGTAACTACAGAGGCACTATTATTTTTTACTTTTGCACTAATTACGCTCTATTTATTGGGGATGACAAAAACCGGGAATTGCATCATGTGTACGCTACCATAATGAAAACGTATCAAGCAAGCATTCGCGCTGAGTTTGTTTAATTCACACAAGCTCGATTAGGGCATAGTAAAGGTGATCGGATACCAAACCACGTGGCTCGTGTGTATATCCTGAAACACGTCATTATTCTTACTCATTAAACTATCACAGTAGATCTCAATATCACGAAAGTGTGTGTGCGTATTAATAACTATATAGCGAGATCGGAAAAATTGGCAAAAAAAATTCTATGATGATTAAGATTGAAGATGGAAATGAATACCAAGATGTCCACGTCTTGACATTCTCTGTCAGTTTTGCACCGTAACCGTGCAAAACTGACAGTGCCAGTTGTTGTGCCGAAGGACAATGCTCGGGGCAGATGTCCGAGGTCAACCAATAAAGGTCCGCACTTCGTTGGGGCGACGCCCGACATATGACTACTCGGTATCTCTTTGATATTCATGGTTTCCTAGTGATTTGGATCAGACGTTGCCTGATCGGGGATAGTTATGGTCACGCCCCCTTTAACCACGCCCAAATGCTTAAAAAGGATGGACTGCTGTGAAAGAGTGATAACGCAGCATTGTACTTGGCGGCAAAACGGCTGCCAGATATATTTTCATCTTAGGAGCTCCATATTAATCTATGTTCCTAGTGATTCGGAGTGTAACTTACCTGTTCATGGCATGATCCAGTAAAAATAGTGTTTGAGATTGCATTAAAGACACTTTAGTAAATTGGTTTTGAAATAATAGTATAGTTATTTACGTATGCATTCGTAGCAATTTTGTGTTCATATGGTCGGAGGAACCTCAGAAATACCTAAAGTTGTGTTTTCACTGTTTAACGTTAAACAAAAAACACACATTAGGTGAAAAGTAAGATTATCGTCTACAGCCAGCCTAAAATTATAGTACATACTAAATCCCTCGGTTTGGGTACAAAATTCTTAACATTACGAGATTTTTTCTTTCATTGTGTGATAAATGAGACTTAAAAAATCTCACTTTCGGGGATTTTTCTGTTTATACATTCCAAACGTTAGCCTTGAACCTATGTTCAGTTTTCACCTTGGTGACTTCTCAGGAACATAGTTAAAAAGTGTTTTATCATGTTTTGTATATTGTACATAAAAGACACTTGAAATATTTTTTAGGCTGTGCATTAACATTTTCATTCTTCATATGTAAGTGTCATAATCCCCTGATTAAGTGATAAGGATTCTTCGCAAAATGCATAAAACCTAAATTACATACACAATATAAAATGCCAACCTTGACCGAGCGCCTTGCATCCCCCGCGTCGGTGTGCGAGAGGGACGAAGTTATCGGATGTGAAAAAGATGGAGCTATTGTTTAACTGCTCAAATAATTACTGAAAATTTTCTTCTCATTACGCAATGAGATTGTTTACTATGCGCCCGGATTTTTGGTACTTATTTATTATGTCTTGCGTAATATGCGGAAAGCCCTTAGATGGTGATTCTGTCACCGTTGGCAGTAAAGGTTTTAAAACTCTATGTGTTAGTGAGCTTCGGAAAGACAATTTATTTCATTTCTCGGATAATGTGCCAGTGATTTTACATACAAATTGCCGAAAACAGTACACAAATCAAAAATGCGAAAGGTATAATACCATGCCTACTCTGCAATCTACCCACTCGCGCGACAATTGCACGAAACTGTACCGGAACGAAAAGCCAGGATTGTCCGACTACACGAAACTGACGTTGTTGTTGTTACGTCAGCAAAGAGAAAAATCTGAAATTATTCTATTGTTAGGATTTTAATAAACTCAGTACACAGTTATACCTATGGGATATAATAAATGCGCTTTACATTCAAGATAAGCGCATTTTTTCTATCAACTACCGGTACTTCTGGTTCGAATCATGTAAGGTAAACGCGGGTGAAGTCGACAGTGACCCAGTAGTCGTCTAATTATCTAAAAACATCAATATCTTTTTCTACTAAACACAATGATGTTAATAGTACTAGATCAGTAGTGTACGGCGCCGAAGCGTTACTACATCGTATATGTCCACAGGCATATCCGAGTTCAGTTGTCAGCTTGACGTCAAGTGAGCAATTGCTTAGCGATAGAAATATCAAAATAGTGAAATGTGCGATTAAAATTTGTATGTCACGGTCTGAAAAGATTACTAAGGCAAGTGGTAATACATTTCACAACTAACTTTGCTGCATTTTGTTCAGATTATCCAAAAATTTATCAAACATTGTTTTTGCCATCAGTGTTACCAGTAAAAACGATTTTGATTTTGCCCGACTTTTGGGAGTTTAGTGAATGACGAATGTATGTTCCTGTAAGTCTAAATTATTATTGTAGTCTGTTTGGATTAAACATACTGTACAGTACCCAAACACTCACTGAATGGAAAAGTACCCAAACAGTCACTGAATACAAAAGTAACACATGTCACGTGTAAGTATGTCAAAGGTTTTAAACCTAATATATCACTACATCGTCCACCAAAATTAATTTTATTAGCAATAAATAATCTTATACGTAATGACTAATAATGACTATGAGTTTATATTTTTAAATGAAAAATAATAGATTGTTTATGATCCCATTGTGTTATATAGTAGTGTGCTGTGCGAAAATAAACCGGTTCATTTTCAATTAAAGTAAACTAGCTGCGCCCTGCGGTTTCACCCGCTTAGACCGGGATAAAAGTAGCCTATGTGTTAATCCGGGGTATAAGCTATCTACTTACCAAACATCCAAATCGGTCCAGCCGTTTGAGCGTGAAGAAGTAACAAACATACAAACACACACACTTACAAACTTTCGCCTTTATAATATTAGTGTGATGTGATTACTGTGATTAGTAATCGATTATTAAATCGAATTGTTAAACTACGATCAAATACAAGTCAGTTTATAAATCCAAGATACCTTTCAGAATTTTTAAGATTGACAAACGTATCTAACTCAGTAGTGAAACCCAGAACAGCCGTCGTAATTTCTTTTAAATGACGTATTTTTTTAGGGTTCCGTACCTCAAAAGGAAAAACGGAACCCTTCACTTCGTTGTCCGTCTGTCTGTCTGACTGTCTGTCAAGACCTTTTTTATCAGGAACGCGTGGAGGTATCAAGTTAAAATGAATATCAAATACGTAAGTCGTCTATGATCCTTTGGAGCTCTAAAAAAATCAAGCTTCTAAGTCTACGCAGTAAAAAAATACGGCCATTTATGCAACATATTTTGATACTCGCAAGTAAATCAAAATCTATAGGGTACTTACCGTTGACCTAGAATCATGAAATTTGGCAAGAAGCAAGGTCTCACAGCACAAGTAAAGGAAAAAGTCCGAAAACCATTATTTTGTCATTTTATCGCATAAACATTTTTTTTTGGGATTTCTTGTTTTTCAGCTACAAATGTTAAGTTTGTTTTTGGATACATTCTATTCAATTACGGAGACCTTCATTTTGCGTGGCCCACACGCACTTGGCCGGTTTTTATTACTATTAAAATGGATCGAAACAGATGACCTAATTTACGTTATTTAATTTTCATCGCAACGTATGTACATTCATCATAAACGCGTCAATAGGTGCAGTACTAGACAGAGTGATATCTTATTTGTTTTCCAGGGTACCTAAAGATCAGAAGCACATGGAAATATTCCATATTACAATCTTTCATTATAATTGATTCAATGAAAACCTTCATTAAATTCTTGGGAAATGATGTTGATCGTTGGCAACTCTGGCCGTTTTTCGGGTAACAATGTCTTGTCTCATTCCAACGTAATTAGTTTGACGGTAGAAGAAGTGAGACAAACATAGATTATTTTGACAGATTGACATATTTATGTATCCGTTTCAAAGTTACGTGTTTAAACTCGTACAAGTCGGTAAGTCGGTACGTTTTTCTGAATTATTTTGTAGGACGCTGCGCCTCTAGTATTATAATACCTCATTGACTAAACATTAAACTTGCCGATTTTATGGCAAACTATTCTTGGTAACATATTGCAACGTCTGAAATATTTTACTTGAAAAGTGTGTCCGACAAAAATTTAATTTTTTTGCAAGTTCAGCTGCTAAATGTGAAGTCAGCACGTAGTTTTGTTTTTCGATTTGTGAAACTTCAGTTGGGTCTACGGTAAGTCTGATTATTTCATGAATTAGTTAAGTTAATTTGCTAACGACAGGAATAACTTGAAATTTGGAACACTTTAATCACAAAAGTATTTTTTTTCGAACGTGACATCTATTGGTACCTAAAAATTCCTACTTGATCCAGATCTCGTCATTTTAAGTACTATTGTAACGATTACTGGGACACGCTTAATAGTTGCCTCTAAACCCGCCAAATTCTAGGTATTTTAGTGTTTTATGCCCCAAAATGCGAATAATAACTATTATTGTGACCGCAACATAGTTGTTAACGCTTTTGTACACACAACATTAATTAAATTTTTAGAAAATTATATTTTGCAATAGTAAACTACTTAATACATTTACGGTTTAGTTTAAGTCATAATGAATTTGCTTCCTAAGATAAATTTATGGGTAATAAAGGGTGTGCAAGTTGTTAGAATGATTAGCACCACTGGGCCGAAATGGTCCACTGGATCCGGTGGGTCCTTCACATGCCCTAACCTTGTTGATTCTGGAAAGAAGCCAGTTGATTTCAAAGAGAAAATTATTAAGAACATGTCATGCGTTGAGCCACATTGTTCCAGCGTATATCTTCGGCAAAACCGAAATATAGCAAATAAAATTGTTACCTATGTCGGAGGGCAACCCGGAAGGCACACAGACTGTCGCAAAAGCTTAGGCAAAAACAAAAGCGTCTGGCAAGGAAGCAAGTGAATTCTTAACACGTTTTTATGGTGTCCAGGTAAAATATTATTATATTATAACAGTAGGTCAAGTTACTACAAACTGTAAAATTTTCTCATTCAATTTTGAACTTAACCTTCAACAATTGCTCAGGTGCTGGTAAAACTGCAGGCATAACAGGCCTGGGCTTCGGCCCGTATACGTGATATGTCAGGGAATGCAATATTTTATCCAATTCTCTGACGTTCCACTTGGCAGCGAGCCTCAGCCCTGGTACAACGCGTCTTGTGCACAAGCAGATTTGCAAACAGAGCAGGCATACCAGGCTTGGGCTTCGGCCCGTAATGTCGTAATGAGGTGCGACAGTCAACGTGCTCGCGCAATGTTAAAAGAGCGTTCAATTCTCCCGCCAAGTATTGCGAACGGGTGTTACGGAAGGCGCGTTTTGACCATGTTGGACGAATTGAGGCCAAGTTGGCATCCTATACCTTCCTGATAGCAAGGAGTTCTGATCGCTGCCTAAATCGGTCTAGACAAATTTCTGCCATTTGCTGCCTCTTATGCTTAAGTCTGATGGAACACTGGCTCATCCCGCGCAAGAGAGTGCAAACTTATTAGCCTTTATCTTTGCCGAAAATTCACGCCTTGATGCGGCCTCTAACATACCCCACTGTAGTTCCACAATGCCGGAGATGGCAATCTGGTCAAATTCAATGCTCTGAAAATAAAGGCGTGTTTTCACTGCCAAAAGGAGCCAGTTTCAGTTATCTCCTACTTTCCGAGGAGCATCTGTACTAGTTACCGACCACCTAGAGCTTTTGGGAATGGAGTTGACGTCTGATCGGCTCAAAAATATGTTACAATTTAATTAACCTTGCTGTTTTTATTACCTCCTGCTCTGCTACAACCTTTAGTAAATCTAAGCATTCAGTCTTCTACCTACCTTTTGTTTCTTAGACTCTTAACAAACACGTACAGTATGTTCAAGGTCTGAGAGTTCACATTGACACAAAAAATTTAACACGACTGGGTCCTTTTGACGAGTAATAGTACAAATCCGACGGCTATTGGTACAAATCGCCCTTTTTTTTAACTATCTAAAGTACCAAAATTACCTATTAGTCTCTTTTTGCATGGAACATTTATTCCATTCTGTATCTGAGAAGGACGTTGTTAGCTGCGCTACAGTTTATACTTTTGCAGCTATCATCGTTTTACTTGTGTACCTACTTCTTGTGTTATTGTTCCAAAATATTTTTTTTTTAATTTTGCTGATATTAATATTTTGCCTAGAAGTAGGTACACGCGGCTACACATCAAGCTATACATTTCCAGTTTACACTGACCACTCATTGTTAGGAAATCCTATACAATGCGAGATCAGCATATACTGGAAATGTATAGCTTGATCTGTAGCCGTGCGTACTGTTTCATTTTAAAACACCACATCTTTGTTTACTCATGTGGTCTAATTACACGAATCCAAAATAAAATGTATGTAATAGACGCGGCCGCTTGATGCATCGCGACGCCGCCGCCGCCACCCGCCCCCCGCGCGCCGCCCGCACGCACCCTCTCGCGAGTGTTTGATTTTCATTTAATTATTAGAAATGCTTTACAGATATTCAGGGGATTTCTTCCAATTTGAGTAGACAAAAATTGTTGGTAGTAAGATTCATAAAAATATCCTGGGTGTCTTTAATGTACAAGAGTTAAATACAAATTTAACTTCACGAAAAAAAAAGTATAATAGTCACCTTGGTGATAATTTACCTAGTTATTTGTAGTAACTATTTAAATACTTTGACAAAATTTCACTCTCTAGGCAATTACTGTTTTGAAGTTATCATTTATTTTATATAAAATAGTCAATATGGTACTAATATGTTGATTTTGACCGGGGATAATTATTTCCATAATTAAAACTTTTGAAAAGGAGCAGTCATGTACAAAATCACCAGTGGTCCATTTTTTGTTCCCACTTAAATTTAATGTTATTGCTATAATTGCTAATAACTCAATATATATAAAAAAAATATCGGGGATTACTGTAAATTTATGTATTTCAGCTATTTATATATTTAATTCTGAATTATCACCCAAAGAGCATTTATTGCAATCTACTCCATACAAATCGATCTATTTTTACTGGACCACTTTCATGCGGCTCGGCTCTAGTGTTATTCGTCTGTTTGAGGTGAAAATGGGGAAACGGGAAGATCACAAGCGAACTTTAAGACGAAAGTACCAACCTGGTGCCACCGAAATTCAAGTTTCCTTAGGTTTTTTGTAATTTTCAGGTCAGTATCAGGTTACATATTGACAAAAATTAAGATTCCCGACCGTAGCAAATATTTATAATAATCATTAAAATCATGATTACGACTCTCGGTGAGTTCGTTCTATACAAAGGTTACACTTTGCAGCTTAGGTCAGGAAAGACAGATATTGTCAAAATCTGTTATTGTTATCTGTTGAAATAGTTTTATTGTTATTTGTAGAAATGATAAATACCTAGTATCTATTTATTTAATTCCAATAAACGAGTACTTAACCTCGTTTATTGGAATTAAATAAATAGGTACTAGGTATTTATCATAAGAGAACGTGAGTAAAAATATCAGCCATTCAGCAAAATCACAGGTACCTACAGGGTTGTCAGCAAAGTCACATGCAGATCACTTAGGCTCGTATTTATAATCAAAGTAATTACTTGAGTAATTATTTGCTACTAAGTAATTTCATACTTGAGGGTAGAATTCTTAAGTAAAGAAAATGGTGACTATTACTTGGCTAAGAATTCTAAGATTTGACAGTTCTAACTTCAAACAATTACTAAACTATAGAAAGAAAATCATTGCTTGAGCAATTACTTTTACTTAAGTAATTACTTTTACTTGACTATAAATACGAGTGTTAGACTATGATATTTTTCAGATGCGCAAAAGAAACCAATCTTCCTGCTACAAGCGTCACTAATGATACCTAACGTGTCAGTGACTCCTACTCTTGACGAAATCCAAGAGGTACTGTTGCTAGCAGGCAAACACATATCCGGACTGTCGAAGGGCGTCGCGCAGTGGACAGGAGGAAAAACATCGAGGGTATGAATTAGGAATTTTTCATGAGTTGAAGTTGAGTTAACCTAATGCTGAAATTATTGTGATGTTGGATTTTTTTATTCTAACGTTTTCTTTAACGTAGTCCATTTGAAATATTGCAATAAGTAGATATAATAAAAAGCAATTTTAAATCTCCATTTTCAATATTTTTAAGTTTTGTAAAACCTGGTTGTAGCCAATAGTCTAAATAGTTAACTTTCTTTGTAATAAGTTTTGCAAATTTCCTAATATGTACTGTTTCATAATATGGTACAAAAGCATAAACTAATGAGATTTTTTTCTGTCCTCCTCTTTGTGATGTTAATTGTCTTGTGCCGTTTGTCTCACTGTGCACAATGTGGATTTGACTGTGTTTTTGTCTGCAAACTATGTGCTTCTGCATTATTCGTTGATTTGCTGGCACCTGATGTGGCTTCATTATTTCTTTTTTGCTGTGAATATGCTTCGCGTCCTGGCTTTGATGTGAATAGGTAAGCTGGAAGAAAATCGCTCGTCCTCCGTCGAACCCGTTGTTAGACGTTGTTACCAAGCTTGACGAACAGGTCCAATCAGTCACGGCCCCCCCGAACCCTACCCAGAAGTCTACGAAGATGGCTGACATGGCCAAGATGAAGAGGAAGAAACATTATAGACTGGAGTCAGAAGAGAAACCACAATTTCCATTTCAACAGAAGAATTTTTACCCCTCCATTATGGAGAATAAGGAGATTGTTAAGACTTTGACTTTACTGTCAATGTGCTCAGCGAATGTTAAAACTGTAAGTTAATTTAGTAATCTGTTGTCTTTGATCATGCCCAAAAAGTAGCCATTGTTGCTGATGTGATACTATATAGTGTCTTATAAATGTTGTACTAAATATTCGTGTCAAACTGAATAGTGTATCTGGTATGTTTTTGCGCATCGGACTTGAACATGAAGTAATTAAAAAGAAAGTAGTATCATTTTACCTTTACAATAAAGTCACACAATTTTCTAGGAAGTAAACACCTTGGTTAAACGCTGGCGACCGTACCATTACTTATGGAAATGCGAGAAGACTCTGCGACAGTTGCTTGCCTGGAACCTGAACGACTTTGAAGTATCTCTGAAGAGACACAGCGAGCTCGAATGTAAGCTAGAGCTTGAACCTGATGTGCTGATCATTGGGAACTGTCTAGCTGTTTCTACTGAGAAATTGAAGCTGGGATTGACTACAGAACTTAAAAGTGAGAATATTTAATGTGTATTGGGGTTCATACTTTGATCTATAATAAAAACCCTCCAGTATTATCAAACTTATATCCTTTCAGTTTTTTTCAAGTTAAATTAACATCCCTAACTTAACCTGCAGTACCTATTATCTATTATTTTTACGTAACGGAGGCACTGGAACTTGCAGAATTATTGGACCTAAATATCACATGTTTCGTTTTACAAATGAGTCAGTTTAGTAGTACTAGACACAACACAATAATATAGATTTCTTGTAAAGTATAATTTCTGAACTGAATCCTTTTATTAGATGGTACGCATAGAATAAGCCAGGCTATGCGCAAGAAGTACAAGCGCGAGATGGACTACGTTTACGCCATCATGAATGACCTGGAGCGCAAGCTAGAGAGGCCTATCAGAGACCTGGATGACGTCAGAACTGTCATGGAGACCCTCAAGAAAATCAGAGAGCAAGAGGTCGATATGGAACTTAGAATCGATCCAGTTGAGGTAAATTCTATAAAAAATAGTTTATCTAAAACACATGCAACAGATTCGTTTTTCGTTTCCAAAAATACTATATTTAACTATTTCACAAAAATACATTGTTTACCTACTTTTACGGGGTACAAAATCGTTTGTTAGTTATGTTTTCTCGTCGAATCATTCAGATTACGTAAACAAACAATTACAGGAAGCATTCAACATTATAACCCGTTACGAGTTACCAGTCAGTAAAGAAGACATAGAACAAGTGGACAATCTCCGCTACACCTGGCAACAGCTGCAAGCCAGGGCCTTAGCTTCACACTTCACGCTGTTAAAGATGCAGCCGCAGCTGGAAGCCGACCTGAACAGTAACCTGGACAGGTTTAGAGAAGACAATTCAGAGTATGTTCATGAGTATCGATATGCTGGACCCATGCAGCCAGGGTTGAGTCCTAGAGAGGCTTCTGATAGGCTGATATTATTCCAGGTACGAAACCCTATAGTTTTGTCATGTTATTATTATACCAACTTGTTATATTTGTATATGTTTGTTAAATAAAAATTAAATTTTGATGCTGTTCGTCGCATCACTTTAGAACGGCTGCTGGACTGATTCGGCATTTTTTTTTTAAATATTAGGTTTTTATGGAAGGCAAAATTGGAAAAGATGTCCAGAAAATTGGAAAATTAGAGAAAACTGAAGGGACTCTTTATACTTATGGGATTTTTTTATGAATTAAAAGGCCAGGTTTATTATTGTATAAAGCGGAAACTTTGTCAGAAAGCCTTTTATACTGTCAAAGACTATATTGAGGACAAAAAGGCTTGGGATTGAGCGGCTCCAATAAATTTACACTATTAATGTTGATTTAAATAGCTTTTTACATATTCTATACAATGACATGAATATTTACTTTGTAAAGTATTACTTATACTATTTTTAATTATTGTGAATGTGAAGACTACGTGGATCATTGTTTTTTATTTATTAGGGTTCCGTACCTCAAAAGGAAAAAACGGAACCCTTATAGGATCACTCGTGTGTCTGTCTGTCTGTCTGTCTGTCTGTCCGTCTGTCACAGCCAATTTGCTCCGAATCTAATGGACCGATTAAGTTAAAATTTGGTACACATATGGATTTCTGTGACCCAAACACGTACAGCTAAAGTAAATATATGAATTTTGAATATGAGAGTCACTTTTAGGGGGGAAATAAGACAATTTAAAAAAAAAGTTTTGTAAACTGTACCGAGTGACATATCAAATGAAAGGGCTTACTATGAGGGTCTCAAATATATTTTTTTTATAATTTTAAAATTTATTGTTTTAAAGTTATTTAAGAAAATAGACGAAAATTGACCATTCCCCCCCCCCTTATCTCCGAAACTACTGAGCCTAAAATTTTGAAAAAAATATAGAAATTAGTTCTATACCTGTAGATTACAGGAAAACCTATAAGAAGTCTGTGGTCTTAAAATAACATGGTAAATCTATATATATAAAAAAATCAAAGTCCTGACTGAGTCACTGACTAATTTACCAACGCACAGCCCAAACCAATGGACCTAGAGATTTGAAATTTTGCACATAGATACGTTATATAGTGTGAACATCCACTAAGGAAGGATTTTTGGAAATTCCATCCCTAAGGGGGTAAAACAGGGGATGAAAGTTTGTATGAAAAATCCTATCCCTTGAGTTAATAGACTTGAAACTTAGCACGAATATTCATCTAAGTAAATTATAAAGTTTATCATTTTTAGTTATCCTAAACTACCCGCTAAAGAGGGATTGGGGGTGTCAAAGTTTGTATGGAGGAACTTTAACACGCGGTCCGATTAACTCAAAACTCAGTTTTTATACTTGAGACCTAAAATTAAGACTAACGTGTATTAGGGTTTTCCAAAAATCTACCCCTAAGGGGTGAAAAGTTAATTTTATAGCGGAGGATTTTAGGGGGGGCTTGATTAACTCTAAAATTGGTGTAAATAATGCTTGAGTCAAGTTATGGAAACATACCAGACGATTTTTGAAATTCTTTAGGTATCTGTGTTCGTGAAAACAGAGATACAGTTTATATGAAAAATCTTATTAATTTGGTTAATGAACTTGAAACTTAGCACAAATAACTACTTGCATAAGTAAGTACTAATGTTTGTCATTATTAGTTTTTCAAAACTACGCCTCAAATGAGGTTTGGGGATGTTAAAGTTTGTATAGAAGAATTTTAAAGCGCAGTCCGATTAAAAAAATGGTACTTTGAGTCAACTTAGGAAACTTGCCAAACGAATTTTCACCGATTTTGACGGCATATAGCTGATGTTTTAAGGAGTAACTTAGGCTATTTCAGTTCTGTGCCTTCGGCTTGACCTTCGGAGATAACCTACCTTACCTATCTGTACTCACATGCGTCTACTTACGTCTTCTCATCTCTGAGCGTGTTCCAGGTGCGGGGGTGAGGCGCGGCGACGCGCCTTCCCCCCGCGCGGGGGGCGGCAGCTGCCGCGCATCGGGAGAGCGCGCGTTCTCGTTAGTACGCTTACTATTACCTAGTGTACGCACATGTTTCTTTTACGTAAATGATTACGATCAAAACATTACGAAAAGTTTAGTGTTTCAACGTTGTTGTAACGTTTTTGTGAGTGATTTACCGTTGGATATTGGGGTAAGTCATTAAAATGTTTTATTTTTGTCTCTGTATTGTTTTGTTCTCAGGTGCGGGTTGATGTTGAAAATAAAATTTGTTTTGACTGCAACATATTATAAGCTTAGCATGCTATAAAGCACTACCGGTGGCATAATTTTTGTCGGACATTCCATCCACAAAATATGTATAAGTAGTTATCGTAGTGTCGGACATACCATCCACATTTTACGTACCTACCTGCATGCCTAACCGCGACGCAGCAATGGCGTTCGCGTGACATGTCGGCTATTCAGCCACAGTCCGCCTGGTCAAAACCATAGCCCGAGTAGTGGGCTGCGCGGCTCGAAGATTGAGCAGCGCGGCTCAAGAATTGGGCGGCGCGGCCCGGAGACTGAGCGGCGCGGCTCAAAATTCGGGCGGCGCGGCTCAAAATTCGGGTGGCGCGGCTCCGGATTTGGGCCGCGCGGCTCAAAATTCGGGCGGCGCGGCTCAGAAATTGTAAAATGTTGCTATAATAACCCCATGAGTACTTGGCTACCTGCTTGGGTATCGCTTGACCGCTTCGCTTTTGCTGTGACCCTTGGCGAGCTTTTGAACGCGCATGCGGGAACGGACCAAGACGAGGAGATTTTGGAGCGGGTGAAGGTTTTGGCACAGGAACATCTCCCGGATGGATGGACTCGCTAGGAAGTTACTACCGTCACAAAGGAGGAAATATTTGGTGAGAAGATTGAACCGAATATATTAAACAAATTAGTATACGCCCTGCCCACCGTGGGCCTAGCCCGCGCATTTGTACCAGAGGCGGATCAGGATTGGGCATTTACAAGGGCTCTTGTTCTTGGACTACCAGCGGTAGCAAACCGCTTACGTGGCTCGGCAGCGCGCACAGAGTTTGTTAAACAATCTGTCGAGGCGCTGCTACGTCTCTCCGGTTCTCTTTCTGAAACGGGAGAGACTAGTCGGAAGAGGAGGAATACATCGGCTTCAACATCACAAAGCCATGAACTTCTGGCACGTAGGTGCAAGCGCGACTCAAATTCACCCTCCACATCACAGAATGCTAAAGCTATGGAACAAAAATTTTAAGGCACATTTTCTGTTATCTGGGAGAAACTCGAGCAGCGACAACAGGGTGACTCCGAATCCGACAAGGAAAATCACTATTCTGACTGTGAAGAAGAGTCAATTTCGGAGACTTCTGAGTCTCCGTCATGAAAAGACAATTCATGGATTGACAATTCAAAAGTGCCTGTAATTGGTTTATTTGAAATAAATGCTTTGAGTTTGAGTTTGAAAGCACCTGCTTTAGACCCCAATCCGGATTGGCAAGTCGAGGGAGACGAGAGGGAGCTCGAATTTCACCACACCCACTACTAAAGAAGCGGACCCTCTCATACCCGAGCCGTCGGCTCAACTTAAGAGTGAGGGCATTGAGTGTCAAAGATTAGGCACCAAAGGCAGTATTTAGCCCGCTTAGAGTGAATACTGAGCTGGGGACTCTAGCCTCGCAACCGTCTCCTTGGGTAACAAAATAGGAAGGTATGTTAGGCACAATCACGCACGGATTGCTGCTACAACTCAGAGCCCTTGCTGAAAGTTTGAAAGCTATAATTAAAAAGTGACCGAGCGCCAGCGCCAAATTGAGGCAGTTATTGGCAGAGGACTCCAGCTTCAAATTAATATCAGACCAGCTCTTGCAGTTCGTGCGCGCGCATCGGTCCAAAACAATAGATCTTTGTCGCAAGGCCTTTAAGACAAGGAATGAGGTTCTGAATGGTGCGCTCCACAACATTCCTCCTTCGCCTACACATTTATTTGACGAGAAACAGCTGAGTTCTTTGGTTAAGGATAACGGTGGAGTGGCAGCTGTTTTTATTTCACCAAGGACTACGGAAAGGCCGTGAATTCCTTTCAAAAACCGATACCATCTGCTAGATCTAAAGGCACGAAACCAACTTGGCGCTCCCAACCATCTACTCACTACCCCGATAACTACCGCTCATCACCCCACCACTCATCCTCTCACCACTCATCACCCCGCAATCCGCCAGGTAAAAAGCCTTCTAACTACAACCAACGCAAGGGTAGGGGCAGAAGCGACAAGAAGTTCCGAAAGTCCCGTGGTACATATTGACAGTTTTTGGTGGACAGCTGTGCGAGTTCCGGCCAGTATGGGATAAAATCGGAGTCCCAAACACGATTCTAAAAATAATTTCAAGTTATAGAATACCATTCTTTTCTAAACCGCCTTCCACCCCCCTGCAAGAAAATTTAGGAAGATTCGAGACAAGACCCACGAACACGAGGTCCAAAGAGCTCAGAGAGCTTTTAGCCCAAGAAGTAGTCGAAAGATGTCATTCCGAAACTGGGTTTCTGTCAAGAATGTTTCTAATTCCGAAAACAATCGGAAAGCTCCGGCAAATTTGCGACCTCCGTCGCCTGAATTGTTATCTAAGCCCCTGAAAGTTTCGCCTGATAAACCAGGCTCAGGTCCCCAATTTTCTCCAGCCCGGCGATTTCTTAGGAAAGTTAGATATAAGTCAAGCCTTCTTTCATGTGCAAATAAAAGTGAGCCACCGAAGATTTCTTGCGTTCGGCTATGCGAACGAACTCTTCCAGATGACGTCCCTTCCCTTCGGCCTATCCAGCGCACCGTTAGCTTTCTCCCGCGTCAGTAAATGGGTAGCAGGGTTCCTGAGAACAAAGGGACTACGAGTTTTAGTATACTCAGATGATTTCCTGTTGGCACATCAGGACCCTTATGTACTCAGAAGGCAGATGAGCTATGCACTGGGTCTTCTGCAAAGTCTCGGCTGGTGTGTAAATCTGGAAAAGTCTGTTCTGGAAGCTACAAGAAATATAGAATTTCTAGGGGTTGTGTGGGACACAAACATGAACGAGAAAAGACTTCCGGAAGAGAAAATAGTTCGATTGCTGAAAGATTTAGAAGGAAAGAGGAGCTTGAAAGAGGAGCTTGAAAGAGGAGCTCGTGGCTAAATAATTACAGCCGCACGGGTCGATCCATCGGGTTAAGCTACGCTTGCCGGGGTTGGTCAGTGGATGAGTGACCATCTTTACATACCGAGACTCCTCCGTGCCTCGGAAAGCACGTTAAGCCGTTGGTCCCGGCTGTTATTCGTGGATCTTTGTCCGTCGTTACGGGTCGTCAGAAGCCCGAAAGTCTGACAACCAGTCTTACCAAGGGGTATCGTATTACCTAGTTACTGGGTTGTGGAGGTCAGACAGGCAGTCGCTCCATGTAAAATACTCGTATTCAGCTGCATCCGGTTAGACTGGAATCCGACCCCAACATAGTTGGGAAAAGGCTAGGCAGATTGATTGATTATTGCTAAAAGATTTAGAGAAGATATTGCGGAAAGGTCAATGGACGTGGCGGTTAGGAACTTCAGTAATAGGTCGACTGGGTTTTGCAGCCCTGGGGACTGCCCTAGGACGTCTGTTCAGAAAGGAGTTGTTCACCGTATACATAGCTCTAAAGAAATGCCAGACAGTCGATTATGATTCAATACGACAACAGAACGGTGATTTCGTACCTGAGAAATCAGGGAGGAACACGCTCCGCGGCGTTGCTAGAGGAGACCAAAAAGATCTTGATACTAGCGGAAAGCTTAGGGGTAACCATTCATTCCTTTTACCTACCAGGCCGTTACAATTCCATAGCCGACTGTTTGTCGATGGGAAAGAGCCTCCAACATTGGCATGTCGTAGACGAGGTCTCGACAAAAATGTTTTTAAAGTGGGGTATTCCTCAGATAAATCTGTTCGCAACCAGTCGATCGAAAGTAGTCTCGCCGTAGGTTTCGATAGAAGCATGGGACACGCAGGCGGCGTTCATCAACGCCTTCAGCCAGACCTGGCATTACAAACTGGCATGGATCTTCCCACCCCCATCTCTAATACCCAGAGTGTTACGACACCTCAACCAGTCCTCAGGAACCTATCTGCTGATGGTTCCGCGCTGGGAAACAGTTTTTTTGGAGGGGCGATCTGAAACGGAGAGCTCTGGAAGCCCCCTTTCAGATACGCAATGTCAGAAAGATTCTGGTCGACCTGTCCACCAATCGCCCTCTGTGTTCGACAGGAGATCTGTTTTTCGAGATTTGGAGGATACGGGGTGGGGTGAACTCATAGCAGATATGGATCCGGGAGATATCGATCTTGTGCAGTCTGCATGTCATGATTCCACGTGGCGCACTTATGAGTCTGCCTGGAAACAATGGGTCTCGTGGTGCAGACAAAATGGGAAAAGTCCTAGTAGTCCTCGACCTCAGGATGTCGCCACCTATTTGGGGTTCCTATTCCTTGTTAGAAAGCTTGCAGTTTCGACCATTTTGGTCCACAAATCGGTTGTCTTGACTCTGGCAGATCCCACGCAAGAAAAAGGGTTGGCCACACACCCTTTAGTTTCAACAAAGTCAAAGCTATAGGCATTAAAAAGTGTACATCCTCACTATCATAGTCACAAATTTGGGATGTTCAGGATCTACTGAGATGGTTGAGATCTCATTGTCCAACTGAATATAGTATATTTCCGGTTTCTCAGCATGTAGCCTTGCTGTTATTGTTAGCCTCAGGTCGTCGTATTCACGACCTAACACTGTCATGCATTGACGATCAACATTGCGATAGATCAAGCTCTTCGATAACGTTTTGACCTAAATTTGGCTCTAAAACCAATAATATCAGCAAGAATCGGCAGTCTGGATGGCAGCTATCTTGTTCAGGAGACGCTGAATTAAATTTGGTCAAATGGGTGAATTGCTTGATTGAGTTGTCCGCAAGTAGAAGTGAACGCACGCAAGAAGAAGTGCACGTGGTGAATAATTGCCGGTTGGATTAAGGTTCCTTTTCGTGATTTAGGCATAAATTATAGTCCGTGCTCAATAAGATCAGCCGTTGCGTAATAATTATCAAAATAATGTAACTTGAGACTCTATCTTAAAAAGAGGAAACTTGAGAGGTTCCGAAAATTTTTTTTAAGCACTATTGCAAATCGCTAGAACGTCCTAGAAACGAAAACTTAAATATTCTTAATAATTCATTCTCTGCAGTTTAAGCAGCTAATATTGTGTTAATCTTGCCTATGTTTTAATTAACATTTGAAAGATTGAAAAGATCTCAATAAGTATATAGTATAAAGTTTAGTGCTATACTAATATTTTATTTCTTAAGGTCTTGTTTTCTTTTTGTTGGACAGAACTTCATTAATAATCTCTATCTTATTGACTGTCCTCACTGAACGCTGTAAGTTAGACCTAAGATTTTTGAGTCAAAGACTTGTACTAAATTTAAGATTTCTAAGGGAAATAAAAATAGCTTGACCGTCTCAAATTTCGGATAAAGGATGTTTCACACCCACTTCTGTCACAGTACGCTATAGTTAGAGGGCGCCGGCAGAAAATAGACACGTCTCCGAAGGTCAAGCCGAAGGCACAGAACTGAAATAGGACCGTTTTCCACCCCGAAGGGAAGAAAACGATTATTTCAGGTCTTGCCGAGGCTTGACCGAAGCAAGCCCTTGCCGGCTCTTCGGAGTAAGATACTAACGAGAACGCGCGCTCTCCCGATGCGCGGCAGCTGCCGCCCCCCGCGCGGGGGGAAGGCGCGTCGCCGCGCCTCACCCCCGCACCTGGAACACGCTCAGAGATGAGAAGACGTAAGTAGACGCATGTGAGTACAGATAGGTAAGGTAGGTTATCTCCGAAGGTCAAGCCTCGGCAAGACCTGAAATAATCGTTTTCTTCCCTTCGGGGTGGAAAACGGTCCTATTTTTATTTTAGAAAAATAATTAGAGTTCCGCGCAAGAAAATTAAAATCCATGAAATCAGACAGCCACGTACAGCCCAGTACAAACTTACTACGCCTCCACTGTCTATTACGGCTATAACAACAAATAATAAAAATAAAGCAAAGTAAAAAATTTAAGGGGTCGGTATACAATAAACTTTTCATTCTGAAAAAAAAAAAAAAATTTAATCTAGCATGTGGGGTGTCATGTCATTATTTCATCACCGCTGCTCTCAAAACGGTGAAGGAAAACATCGTGAGGAAACCGGCATGTCCTAGAACCAAAAATTCGAAGACATGTGACATCTACCAACCCGCACTCCCTCTCACCGATAGGAGGCCTGTGTCCCAGCAGTGGGAACATTATAGGCTGATTATGTGTTATGTGGGGTGTCATCGTCTAGAACTCATTGAGTAGAGTACAAACACATTTTTTTTTTATCTTTTAAAATTAAGAAATAGGGGTCCGTAAAAGTTGTAAATTTAAGACCATTTTTGTAGCGCAACAATTCAACAAATTAGGAATTTAAAACTTCTTTATACCATGTAAGTACCATGAATACTGTATTTAATCAACAATACTGAAAACGGCGATTCATAAGGTATTTTGTTTAAACATGGGTGATTTTCTGCAACTGCAAAAAATAACCTTGTAATTCACAGTATCATTATAAAATAAGTAGAAAGTTATCTTTGCGATTTTTAAACATATAACATGGTACGGAACCCTTCGTGCGCGAGTCCGACTCGCACTTGACCGGTTTTTTTTAATCCTTTTCTCAGTTTTAGTTATAGTCTGACAGTTTGAGTAATTTATGCGGCCTACCCAAATGTCTTTTCTTTGGTATTGTTCGTCGAATCGTTAAGCTCCTTAAGTTTTGAGTTGAGCTGCACGATTACTGACAATTGCGTGCACTGACTGGACAGCTCCACTCAATCTGTGTGGTTCTTTCATCAAAAGACCATTTCAGACTGCAATCTACATGGTCTTCACATGATCTGACCAAGATTATGTCTGGACTTTAAAAGAGACTGTGACCTCTGAGTTTGTTTCGGCGTTTCTTCTCAGAGTAGTCAGATAGGAAACGTCGAACTCATCTAGTTTAAAAAAAAAAATATTTTTGACGTGTAAAAGTGTTTGTACAAACCTACTTACAGAAAATAAATCATTTATCATTTATCATTTTGCCATATCGAAATTTTGACATGGAAACGTCTGTCGGGTCAGCTAGTATTCAATGAAACTGCAACATACTCAATCTTTTTATTTCTTTAGAATCGCTTCGACGGTATGTGGCGAAAGCTTCAAACGTACCAAAATGGTGAGGAGCTTTTCGGCCTACCCCATACAGAGTATCCGGAACTTGCCCAGATTAGAAAAGAACTGAACCTTCTACAGAAGCTGTACAAACTATACAATGATGTCATAGACAGGGTTAGCAGTTATTATGATATTCCTTGGGGAGAGGTGAACATTGAAGAGATCAACAATGAGCTAATGGAGTTCCAGAATAGATGCAGGAAATTGCCGAAGGGGTAAGTAGAAATGAGATTAAAATTTTACTAACCGTTAAAATCTGATTGACACACTGGAAATTGTAGTTGGAAACCCCTTAATTTAAAATAATGTTCAAAAAAACCTTCAACCTTCTATCGCAGGCTCAAAGAATGGCCTGCATTCTTCGCGCTTAAGAAAACCATAGATGACTTCAATGACATGTGCCCACTCTTGGAGCTGATGGCCAACAAAGCGATGAAGCCGCGCCATTGGCAACGGATTATGGAAGTCACCAAATACAATTTCGAGTTGGACAACGAAGATTTTTGCTTGAAGAACATTTTGGAAGCTCCGCTGCTGCCTAATAAGGAGGATATTGAGGTAAGACTTATTGTGTAGAGTTTGCTAAATAAAAAATCGTGATTTGCATGCGGGTTGTAGTTTGTTCTAAATACGTAGCCTATTTTAGTGTGACGAAAAATTGCAAAGCAAAAGGAGGCTTCACCTTCTTATAATAGAGTATTTTCTTTTTAAACTTTACGAGTCAAATTAGACGAAACACCCCCGTTGACCTTCACAACCAATCAAAAGCACGACTACGCCCAAATTAAAGCAACCCTAGCACAAGGTGCTGAGAGCCCTCCCAACGCCCGCGCGAATGTTAATGGGCTACCAGGACTGCATTATCATTGAAGAGTTTAAATTAATATGACCGCATCGTACTTTACATCATCGTTTTCAGTTTGAATGTCCTAAGAGGCGGTGCAAAATCTGATGGACCATTTACATTTATGCTAAAATTTTCCTTTGTCACTTTCCGTATATTATGTAGGTAGCTCAGTCTAACCTAACCTAACCTAACAATAATATGGGTTAACCTCGGAATGAGAGAATAAGCTTAAGTTTGCATACCATCAAAGCAGTGTAGGTATTCACACTCTCTGAAAAGTAACATGTTTATAAATTTATAAGCCGTGTGCCCCTCCCTGCCCGATGAGATTCTGCAAAATGGACTGCGTTACTACTGAGCATGAGGTCCTGGATTCGATTCCCGGGTCGGGCAAAGTGTTATTGGGTTTTCCATCTAAAATTTCTCAGTAGTATCCCGAAGCTTGTTTGTGCTCGGTTGACGGCAATAGGCTCACACCCCCTCTACTATAGGTGCACCTCTGCTTAACCCTTCAGGTAAGACAGGCGTGATATTTTGGTATTTATGATAGTGGTGATGATTTTATATAAACATTAAAAAAGACCTAAATCTTGTTTTTTTGTCAAGATCATCAGTACTATGCTTCAAATTAATCGGACAGCATGTTAAGATTCTTCCATAGAAACTTCCCTTTTTGCTCCTATGGTGGGTAGTTTAAAAAAAACGAATAATGTCAAATCTACCTGCCATGTCGCATGGCATCGCGCGCCCGCGCTATTACATCTTTTGGCTTAGCGTTCTTACTGTTTTTTTTTCTTTTTGCACGGCTCTTAGAGGTTGTAGCGTGATGTTAAAACTTCCTCAAGAATTGGTCTATCAAATGTAAAAATAATTTTTCAAAGCCGTCGGGCAGTTTCAGAGATTAGTGCGTTCAAACAAACAAACTTCTTTAGCTCTAATTTACGAAAACCGAAAGAAAATTTGAATGTCGTGGTTAAGGTAACGCATGCTGGAAGCCCACGTCGTTGTTGTCGTCGTCGTTGTGAGCTGGAACCAAAGTCGTCGCGCAACGGTAGTGTTACTAGGAGCCCATGAAGCAGCAGTAAAAAACTGAGGAAATGGACGTCCGATACACGTGGATTGTTTACCATTGCGCGAATGCGCATGCGTGAAAATACAAAATCAAAGACACAAAGCGAAGCCCTCCCTACCATAGCAGACGTGATCTAAATCTGTACCTGTAGATACCTAGATACCTGTACCCTGTAGGTTCTACCGAGGATTGTAACGGTCAGTTTGAATCGAACTGTCATGTTTTAGTACCTAACACCTGGAATGCACCCGTTTCGTAAACTAAGCCACTAGGTATTTCCTCAGGCTTTCGACTTGACCTTCTTAAACATCTTTGAACGCAAAGACGGGTTAGCCGTTTTTGAGAAACCGATTTTTGAGAAGCCGACCCCAACATAGTTGGGGAAAGGCTAGGCAGATTGATTGCGTTCTATTTCCCTCAATATGAATATTTAGAACCAATGGCTATTTAATCAGACAGTTATGTAATTTAAAAAATGTAGATAAATTTGGAAATTGAATGAATGAAATCAGAGTAGCAATAAAAGTGTCATATGTTTAAGTAACTACTTATATTCAAATTAATCCTAATAGTCAGTCGGTAAAAAAAAATCGCTTATTTACATAGGTACCTTTTTGACATTGGTAGCCGCTGAGATGAGATTAAGACTTTAATGAACGTATAATAGGAATAGGTATTTATTTATTCATTTATAAAACGGCCAAGGCCAGTTACATTAGATAAGACACAAACACATTATTTAAGTACAATAAGAAAAGTATACAACAACACGACAGCCATACGCTGTTCACACAATACTCCAGACATACTGACAAGGTCTTCTTCCATTCATCCGCGAACACATCACAGTCATGCTTAGCGTCCAAGAGAGCGTTGAGCGCAGTGAGTGTGCGAGGGACAGGAGACTGGCTTCGAGCGACGGTTAGGAAGAAAGAAAGAAAAGAAAGAAAATACGTTTATTTGCGGTTAACATGACGCAAAGAACAACAAAATAAAATAACTATTTATAAAACAAGTTTGGGGAAAATATGCGTCACATCTACGCAAAACGGCCACCGCTCAGCATAATGCCGCGATCCCATGCGAGACGGAGCCCCAGCGCTGGTCTTCAGCGATAGCCGGCGTCGACGCGATGACGTCGACCGTTGCAGCATGTAACAAATAATATACGGTTATAGTATATAATACGGTTCGACTTCGTATTTTTTAATTCAAATTAATCCCCAATTATAAACAGTGTAGGTATGTATCGTGGTCAGATCTTAGAATTGATCATTTCATGGAGTACCATTCGGTCATATCATGAAATGGTTGTGTTTCCTGAAATGGCCAACTAAAAACGATAATTATGTCAGTCAACGTTTGGTCATATCACAAATGTAGGGTCCGATCATAGAAATGGCCATATCTAGACGAAAGCAACGTTTTAACGACTCGCTCGCCTAGCGAGCGCTTTATCCAAGTTGGTCGCAGTTACTCGGTTATTTAATATTTTTAGAACCCTAAAATAGGAATTATTCGAGTAGGAATAGATGCAAAACAAAAACAAAGTGACATCAACGCCTCTACCGGTGGATAATCGTAACTATTTTTTTTAAATAATTATGATCACTAATGTTTGGCCACATCATGAAGTAGTCGTGCGTTTAACTGTTCATGTCGTCAAAAGTTGAGTAGGTATTCAATGATCTGGCCAGACCACATCATGATGTGACCAGCATGGTCAGCGGCAGCGGTCGATGTTCTGTTTCATGAAATACAACCATTTCATGGAATGGTCGAACACTTAATGAAATGATCAATTTTTAAATCTGGCTAATAAGCATCAAAAGAAGAAGAACTCAAACAGCGTCAAAAAATTTAATGAGTCACCGGGAATGCATGAACTTAAAGCAGTTGAAATTAATTAATCTATCATTCCACATTTTCTCTCCCCCTTTGTCATGAAGTTTACGGCTCGTTACGTTTCACTCTGTTATTTATGACGTTTCGTGGATGTCAGACGTGTACTGCTGGTAATTTGTCTTGAGCCTACTATTTTACTGACAAATCGATAAGCTATAAATAATCGTAAATCACACACACATACACGTTTGAGAGTAATTGCACGTGCCCGATTCTCATTCACACACATTGAGAGGATCTTTATTATTCAGTACCGGTGCACAGTGTAAGATTTCTAAAATCTAGCGGTACAAAATTCATAAAAAACAAGAATGGAAGTTGGACGTAAAACCCCTTCGTAATTATCGATGCGACTATCCAATTATAGAACAATAATGTATTGTACACACAATTTCAGACCTCGAGAATATCACGCAGACCTTGGTATTGAACGCACGACCTCTCGCTCAATATTGAAGTGTTGGACCATTCGGCCAGTAATCGAATAATCGAACCGATAAAATACTTGTGACTGAGTAGTTCCGATGGTCACTGTGGTCTTAATCATCAGTTCCACTTCACCAAATGGTGCTTTCCGAGAGCAAATGCACGAGTTAATATAAAAAATACCCAAATTGCTACAGGTGTGCGTATAAAATTTGAGAGTTTCTCTCGATTTACATGGGATCCCCTCATCAGATTCTGACTTGGTGACAATATGACACCTGAAAAGCATACATCCTTTCAATCAAAAAAAGAATAATCAAAAGCAATTCCTGATTGTCGGAGTAATCGCGTAACAAACATACAAAAAAAAAAACATACAGTCGAATTGAGAACTTCCTCCTTCGGTCGGTCGGTTAAAAGTAACGATGGCTATCAGTAGCTACATAATTATAATTATCTTTGACAAATCTTTTATTTATGTAGACAATTTACATAACTAAAATTATGTTCTACTCTCGAGTACAAATGCGATGTTATTTACCCTTCCGGTTGAACTTCGCTGACATACAAACACGAATGACCTATCGACCTAGACCCACTCCCAACTTCCACCTAAATAACCTTAGACAGGGTCGCCATCAAGGCGATATACTAGGATAACAGAGAGTACAAAAGCACGTGGTAGATATAGGTAGATATAGAAAAAATATTGACAGTGCACGTGACCATTTGCGTAATGCGCATGTTCGATAATCAAATCCAGTACATACAAGCGGAGATAATTATAAGGGTTTTATGAATCTCAAGGAGATGTACGGTACCCATTGTCGTGCCTGATAGCGGTGTTTTGCATTCAGTCTAGGTAACCTATGCGCTGTTGATACAGACGCTATCACGCTGCCAATGCTCTTGTGATGCAGGACAACCAATTTTACGAAGTAAGTTTTACTTTGATCGTAACCTTGGTTGGCTTGGGTGTAGCGTTATTGGGTTTTTCCATTGGGGATTTCTCAGTTGCAGCCTGGAGTCTGGATTTGTGCCCAGTTTATGGCAATAGGCTTGCCCTCTACTACATAGGACTTAAACATAACTAACTTAACCCTTCGGGGGAAACAGGCATGATATTATATTATGTACTTCACACAATACATAAAGGAAACTTAAATATAAGTAAAAAAGATTTACCTAATCAAATTTTTTCTGTTTTTGCAATTTGCAGGTCAGTGTCAGGTATACATAAACAATAGTATGTTGATGAAAATATGATTCGCGTCTATAACACATGTGTATTGACAAAATAATAATGATTAAATTAAAATCATCAATACAATTCATAAATATTCTTCACATTACAAAATTCATCACTGTTTATTTGCATTATGTATTGGCCCACACTGATGAGTCCTCCACTCCATCTGGTCATTGGTCATATTGGTCACAATTCTGCGCTACTTCATGTCTTCGTGTGTTTGTGTATTGGGACGAGTTCACAGTATTACAATGTTGACAAAAACAAATGTGTCAGTTAAATAATTATAAAATGAGTCTAGTATAAATCATCCAAATAGAACCACAAAACCAAAACCCATTCATTACAAACTGTCGTTAAAAAAAATTGTAAATAACAATCGTATCACCATTTTCATGAGTTTTCCTTAAACGTAGCTTTGATATCGCCCAACCCCACGTAGGGCGTAGGAGTGGAGCTGTAGATACTAGGATAGCATGGATCGCAAGGAGATAAGGCAGTAAAGTGCAATATTAATTTTATTAATCAACTTTTTATGCATTACCTTTTTTTAAAATGACATATCACCCGGGTATTATAAGCTCGAAGAGATAATAATAGTTAAAATAATACATGTGGTCGAATTGTCGATACCCTTGCGCCATCCCATCTTCCTAGCACGGCGAGCTGTGCTAGGGCGGCGGGTGCGGAAAACCTCGAACGGCGAAACACGCCCTAGTGTTTCGGGTTGAAACACTTGGGCTATGGGGTCAGAGTGCCCATTTGGTTTTCAAAACATCACCAAGCGGTTGGTCAACTCTGCACGTGACCAGAGGGGCTGCCCTATTTTTTGGCCATAGAACAGCATCGCCTTACAACGTGGCAATGCTGCCAGCCTTTTGGCCTCTTTTCCTGTTGACAGCGATGTGGAAGAATTTATGATTCCCTCCTTTTGGAACGAAGTTTCTTAACGCGGCTTACAGTAGGACTGGTAGAAATCACGTAAGGAAAAAGCATTATGCACCCTCCATGCGACTTTCTCTCTCTTTCTGTCTATTATACTTATACGAGTGTGTGTGCGTGCGGAAGTTCGTTTCTGACGGGGGTTCCCCGACCCCACACGTTTTTTTTTATATACCTACATGTACCTACAGTCAACGGCCAGAAGTCCACTTATACCGCAATGACCATTATCGCCTGCGCTATACGGGCTGCGGCGACGAAGAAGGTCATAAGTAAACTAATATTGCTATGCCATGGTTTTGTGAGATTGCTAGTCGACTTCTGGCTGTTACTGTACAATGGTAGGTACCTACATAATTATTATTTCGTCTTTGACCTTTGGAAGGCATACTAGGGGCTGAAACCAGCTCGTTAGACGTTTTTGATGAAATGAGGCACCAACCGACGATTATTCCTGTATCCACGGCTATCAGGACAATCCTGGAATTAATACGGTCAAAATCCCTACCAGCATCTTACTGAAATACTTCCCTCCTCCCAGCACGTTTGCTCTTGCAAATCTCTACGCAGCCGGCCAACCAAAAGAGGTGGGAGCTCTGTTCCGGCCGGTCAATAAAGGTAAGCCAGAGGTAAGGAACAAGACTTCTCCTGGGATATGTGGGGTCGCTACTGCCCAACAGCTCGCCACATGCTGGCCTGTGGGTTCATGTATCTCTCTTGGCCTGGCTCGTCACCCTAGATCTGTTTCGGCAAAGTAAACTCTACCAGCAAATGCCAAGAGTTCAGGAGCGCTCAAGCCCCACCACGACGTCAACATACGTCGTATTTTAAGTCTGTTAGCGTATCATCATCATCATTTCAGTCTAAAGACGTCCAGTGACGGTTGTCTCTGTATCACCAAAAGGTTTACCTATACTAGATATGGCTACGAAATTAATTCCACCCCTTTACTGCTGTATGCTAAAATAATAAATCAATAGTAGAGTGTTCACAGTATTAAAAGACAATGAAATAATGTAGTTTAATTGTTTTGTTAAGTGGCTTAGAAGGTAGTAATACTGCCCCGGGAATCTGCTTAGGTACTATATAAAACATTAAGGGCTGATTTTTCCATAAGTAGATAACTTTTATCTGAAGAATAAATGTGACAGTTTGACTTATTTTCAATACAAAAGCTGTCAAATCGCGATATTTATTCCTCAGTTAACAATTATCTGACTATTTAAAAAACAGCGCAGTGTTCTAAACTATATAATGTACCTATCTGTTTATAACAGAAAATTGTTTTTAGCAGATAAGTACAAACTTGTATCAGGAAACATAAGCTTAAAACTTATTACAACATTGAAATCATTTCATAAAAATTCAGCTAGCTTTGGACGGCTACCAGTTCCATCATTACCTCTGAAAGACTACTCTTGTCAAATCTTTAAAAACGTATCATCACCAAAAATTTTAAAGTAAAAGTGCAGTTAACATTTAAGCTTTGTTAAAACATCGGGAACTTAAATGTTTTGAGTGCTGCCTAGAAGTAGAACTTGGGATTGACTGACATGGGAATTATTCTCAACTAGTCGGAGAGGCACGTAAAAAGAAGAAGCAAGTGACGCCATCGTCAACCGTATGATAGGTTACCTTCTGTTGGAAGATAAACACGTTAACGTTAGTGCTGAATATTACTTATTCCATGAAACTTAAATCAGTTCACCTCATCTAGAAAAATATAATTTTTGTTATTGAATAATGAAAAAAAAATATATCGTTCGTGCCCGTACCAGGGCAGCAAGTATTACAGTCGGTGTTTTAATTTGTGAAAGTAAAATAATGAACGCTGCTTTTTCCAATTTAATTTTGCCCTTACTGCGAGGTAGTAGAAGCCAAAGTTAAAAATTTGAAATCACTGATGTTTTTACATGTGCGGTAACATCATTGTTCTCTCTTTAGCTTTTATATTATTAAATATTTTGCTGTTCTAATAAATTTACTGTCAAGTTTACAGCGGACTTGAAGCGGCGGGCGTCCAGTTAACTTGATGTAAATGGCTATTAGTGTGCACGAGAAGTCCACTTTATTATGTGCTTTTACAATATAAGTATATGGAAATAAAAATAAAAATAAAATATAGTAGAAGTCCACTTGAAGCAAAAATCGAATTTCGATTTTGCAGACTTGAGCAAGCTTGTTACAACTTGCTTTCTTGCTTGCGTGTAACGACAAGCACGCACATATTTTTGGAACGAGTTATTACATAATTAGCCTGCAGGCATATCTGCGCGTACCTACTGGACCTTAGTCCAATTCTAAAAAAATCACAATGACGGTGCGTTTGTCTCTCGGTGTCGTTAAGCTTCTTTTTATATCCGCTATTTATTTATGTAAGTACCTCCCAAAAAACCCGTGTTTTTCACTGTTTTTGCGTGAATATAAACCACTAAATAGACCTTAAACCAGTTTCCTATTTAAATCAGTTAGTACTAGTATTACTGTCGAAAAAAAACTTTATTTCGCACACTGTTGGCTATATTATAGCCACACACACACACTGTTATATCTACACATACACACAGAGTTTCACAGTTAAAAAATATAATTGTATTTTTTAATAGCGTAAAAAGCTATTAGGTACTATAATTAAGTAGATTATGTTACCTTCATTTCCTGGAAACAGATTACCTAAAAAACAGTAAATATACATGTGTCTACCTAATGTTTGTAAAATACCCTGCCATTGCATCAGTAAATATATCTTTAATCAGCTCTTGGTTGGTTTCAGGAACCGAACATCAACACCGTTACCTGTAAAAACTTTAATACTTACTTCTATTAATAGTAAAATTTTGTACTGCTCCTATTTATTATCCCTTTAAGTGTTCGAATCAGGAACCTACATTACAGTATCTACATAGTCATCATCATTTTGGGCACCATTCGGTTCCCAAAATTGAAGTTTTGGTTTTAAAGCTGTAATCAAATTACATGAAATAGATCATGACCAAAGAACTCAATGTTATGAATGTGTCCATATGAAATTGTAGGTATGATCAATTTGGCTTTTTGTAGTAGGTAATGTTGGCGAAAAGTATTAAGTATATAATTTGTAATAATCTAAAGTAATAATGTGTACTTCCTACAACAAAACTATTTCAAACATCGTGAAGAAACCGGCATGTCCTAGAGCCAAAAATTCGAATACTATGATTGTGACATCTACCAATCCGCACTGGGTCCGCGTAATGCATTAAGGCACTACTCCCTCTCATCGAGAGGAGGCGTGTGTTACAGTCATTGATATATAATATAAGCCAATGGTTCCAGTAGTGGAAACATCTAAATGCTAAAAACTAAAATTATATTTTTTCATCATACAAATCATCAGCATCATATTATTTAACGAAACAAACAAACACAATAAACGGCTTTGGACTTCATTTAATCACTTCAGTTAGAAATTGTTTGAACTAATGAGCGTGTGAAATGGGATTAACTTTTTATGATATTGTTAAATTACGCATAACATAGCAACAAGTTGTTATTGCACATAGCCTACCAGGGTAACAGGAGAAGAAAGATGTCGAGAGTCGGGAGGCCAGTCAATGAAGTTAGATGAAAGAAAATATTTATGTGAAAGGGAAATATTAGGGCTGGGCCGGGGGCGGTACCACAGCGGTACCTGATTGAGCAAAAAAGAGAAAGTTAGTGGAAGAAAGGGAGGTATAACGTTGACCGATACGCTGTTACATAGGTAACTAAATGTAAATTTAAGTTTTTGTGGTAAGACTCTTACCACAAAAACTTAAACACAATCATGTTCAACGCGTATCTAATGTCAGTCTTACTCTCTTACGTCAAACTCCGTAATTCTGAATAATTATGTATTAGGTAAATCGGTATATTTTGTATGTATGTATGTTTTTTGTATAATGGACAAATGTATAGTGCATAAAACATTATGAAATTGGCAAGTTACTACTAATTATTGTTTTATTATTTCATTTATTTCTCTTTTTTCCTTAAAATATATATAAATACATTTTTAAATATTTCTTAAAAAAATAAATAAAAAACATTTAAAAATATAAGAAATAGTGGTCCGCCGGTGTCGGGAGCAGGGTCCAAGCTACCGGTGGTTAGGGCTGCAGAGATAGGAACCTCCTCACAATACGAGCCGTATCGAGGACTATTGCCTTCTGAATCTGGCCCTTGATCCAACCGCCTAACGAGAGCCTCGATAGGTGTTGGTCGAGGCTTTTGGCTATCAGGCCGTTGGCCATTACTACAATCGGCACAATGACAACCGAGCTCACATTCCACATGTCAACTACCTCGTGAGCTAAGTCGAGATAATTTATTTGTTTCTCTTTCTCAGGTTTCACGAGGTTCTGGTCTTGTAGAATGGTAATATCGACAATCATTGCGCGGCGCGCTAATCGATCTATCACTACTATATCAGGCTTATTGGCGACAGTAGTCCTGTCAGTAATGATAGACCGATCGCAGTACAACGTGACATGGTCATTTTCGAGAACTGGGTCGGGCACATACTTGTAATACGGTACCTCAGAGTCCACAAGCTTATATTTCAAAGCAAGTTGCTGGTGAATAATCCTGGCCACTTGGTTATGCCTGTGCAAGTACTCGCCGTTAGCCAGACGAGAACAACCAGAGATAATATGTCTGATGGACTCACCCGGACGGTGGCATGCCAGACACACGTCAACCGTCCCGTCCTTCATAATATGCCTCCGGTAGTTATTCGTCAAGATAACTTTGTTCATAATTGCACAGACGAAACCTTAAGTTTCCCCGAAAAGGTCACCGAAACGTAGCCAGGAAAAGGACGATAAGAAATCTACATCGGGCTCATGAATAGCCCGATAGAAGCGCCCGTGAAGCTCCTTGCTTTGCCATATCTCCTTGCGATCGTCGGTAGTTACATTGGGCAATACAAATTTTATTTAGAAAATCTGTTCAGCGCATAGGTCCCATATTCTCGTCTTCAAAATGCGCTGAATATTTTTTTCTAATTATCTTTAATTTTCTTAATTCCGATGTCGCAATGTCATCGAAATTCTCTGTTTTTATCACTTAATAAACGGTTTGTTTCAAAATAGCAATGCATCGTATGCATGTAAAATTTGGTTGGTTTAATGCCAAGAGTTCAATAAAGCAAATACTAAAAAAGTAGCATCAAAATCATCTTACTCTAACAGTAATAATAATCTCAAAAGACCTCTGTGTGTACATAAATTGTAAAATATATAAATAAATAAATAAATAATTATTTTTTACTAAACCAAAACCAAAGGAAGAAGAAGACTTGCTGCAGCGACCCTAAATATTTGGGATAAGGGCAAGCGGATGATAAATGGTTGAAAGCACAAGAATTAATGGTACATTTATTTTTTCTAATTGGATAAGTACGTTTTATTTATCAACATAAAATAAGTAAAACGTTTAAACTATAAACCTTCTACAATTTATAAGCCTCTTACTGTTTCATTATCTCCTAGTAGACGTGCGGATTCAGGAAGCTGCGGTTACGGAACAACGCATGATCTCGCACTGAATCGGGAAAATTGACAATAATGTAATTTATCCGCTAACAGTTTACATACTTTAATACTGATAGTATCATAGTAACATACTAAAATAGCCCAGGAAAATAAGTTATAAATACTATTAATACTAAATAGTTAAAAATCCTAGTGAATAATTTTTTCCGGTATTATCTTAATTTTGGCATGGGAAATACTGTGTGAAAATCAACATTACGATAACTAAGAGTGCAGTTCGTTTTTCGCCAATATACTAAGACATGTTTATTCTAGAACAGTAGTCTGCCCTTAACTTAACTTTTTCTGAGCCGTATATTTAAAGAACTATTAGTCTTCGCATTTATTAAGGGAAGTTTTGTTTAGGAAGGGCGCGCGATCTATGATATCCAACAAACTTAACCTAGCTAACTTTGATACCGCCCGCCCAAGTGCCAAGTTACACCCACAATAAACTGTTTTCAGTTCTGCCATCCTAGTATTCATGCGGAACGAGCTAGTTGCGGATACGGGAAACGCAGGTCCTTGCGTTTAAATTCTGCACGGGCGGAACTTGTGTATACTAACTTAATCAGGATTTAGGGGTCTAAATCCTGAAGTGTAAATAAATCATTGATTAATAGGTACTGTATCGAAGTTAAATATGAATGTATTTATATTGTTTTTATATTAATGAAAATTACGCAATAATTTACAAATATTTTAAACCCATGTTTAGAATTGTTTATTTTGCCTTCATTTTGTCATGTTTCCTTTCAGAAAATAATATTCCACTAATTTATCCAAATTAATTTGATGTAACTTTCCCTTGTACTTAAGCGAACCCATTTCAATAATTCTGTCTTTTTTCCACAGGACATTTGCATATCGGCGATGAAAGAGAAAGATATAGAAGGCAAGTTGCGAGGAGTAACAAACGAGTGGTCGGTTCATGAGCTAACTTTCCAAACCTTTAACAATCGCGGTGAACTTTTACTGAGGGGCGATACGACTGCTGAGACAATCGGACAGCTTGAAGACAGTCTTATGATTTTGGGTTCTTTGCTTTCCAACCGGTAATAAATCATTAACATTTTTCACAAAGAACTACTTAAAAAATGAATAATTTAAAATTAGCAGCACTTTTTTGTTTCTTAATTTCAGTAAAAAGTTTATCTATGTACAGTCAGAATCAAAAATATCGGGACGAACAGCCTGTTCAAAATGATCTCAACAACTAAGAAAATTAAACTTTATCTCAATTGGATAAAGTTCTTGTCAGAACAGACAGTTGTCGTGTACTGTCTTCATTTTGAAAGATTCCTTGTGTCATTGAGTTAATATTTCATTTTCATAGTTGTTTAGATCATTTTGAACAGTCTGTTCGTTCCGATATTACCTATCCGATAGTACCTACTTGCTGGTCAGTGACATCTTAATGCTGGTTAGTTTTGTGTTTCAGCGATTTCATTTTAACTTTTCGAACACCCCATAAATATGTAAATAGCGGCCGCAGTGAAGTCATGAAATTCATGGCTGCGGGCTTTGACTTTACGGTATCAAACTGTGGTGGCCACCGCAGTCTTAGGACACCCTAGCTTTATAAATTTGTTTGCTTAGTTAAAATTTTTTTGCTGCCCTCGAATACTTTCTTCAAAGTTAAAAAAAAAATATTTGGCCAAGATCTTACTGCAAAATAATACTTAGTTACTTAAATAAAATTAGTTGTATTAATATCCACTTTTAATGTCCACAGCTACAACGCTCCTTTCAGAAAACAAATCCAGCAATGGCTATATGATCTCCAGAGCACTAACGAGATCCTTGAAAGATGGCTCCTAGTGCAAAACATGTGGGTCTACCTTGAAGCCGTATTCGTCGGCGGTGACATCGCTAAACAACTGCCCAAGGAAGCCAAAAGATTTTCCAAAATTGACAAATCCTGGCAGAAGATTATGCAAAGAGCCCATGAAACACCTGGTGTAGTATCCTGCTGTGTGGGAGATGACCTTCTCAGACAGTTGCTCCCACATCTTCAGGAGCAGCTAGAACTGTGCCAGAAAAGTCTTAGCGGCTACCTAGAGAGAAAAAGAACTATGTTCCCGAGATTCTTCTTTGTGTCTGACCCTGCGTTATTGGAAATTTTGGGGCAGGCCTCTGACTCTCATACTATACAAAATCATTTACTTTCGATATTTGATAACATCAGATACGTTAAGTTTCATGATATTGGTGAGTTCATTTTTCGCGCTTAACTGTCGGATTAACAATATTTTACATTGAACTTACTCATAAATAACCTGAAAATCTCTTCGTTTGATTGCAGTATAGGTACCTATTGTAAATTGCGCGTAGTTGGATCACTATGATTTATCCCAAAAATGAAAGGGCCTATTATTTGTGGGTGCCACTCATTGACAATTCTTTTAATTTTTGAGTTCTACGATTAACAATAAAATAATTTCGGATTTCAGAATACAACAAGATGATAGCAATAGTGTCGTCGGAAGGTGAAGAGATCAAGCTGGAGCGTCCGGTGCGAGCCGAGGGTTCTGTGGAGACGTGGCTCACCTCGCTGTTGCAGTCAGCACAGGGCAGCTTACACTCCATCATCAGAAACGCGGTGGCAGTAATAAATGACCCTTCTTTCAATCTACTGCTGTTCTTGGATAAAATGCCTGCGCAGGTTAGGACTCAAGTTTTTTTTAAAGTTATAACAACTTATAGTTGTTATAAGTTGTTGTTGGTGTACTGAATATAGTCTCTTTCATTTACGTATACATAATATATGCTCGCGTCCGAACACTATCTTACTGAATTTTATGTAAGGATGCAATCAATTAATTATTATTAGTCAGAAGCTTGAAAGTAACAACTGGGCTCTGGAGTTCAGATAGGTAGAGATATAAATTACTGGTGTACAGCTGGTTGGTCTGGAAGCCGACCCCAACATGGTTGTGAAAGGGTTGTAGATGACGACAAAATTATGTGCCGCAAGTGATTTTGCTTCGGATTTGCTTTGCATATATCCCGCCTGACAGGGCTCGTTTCGGTTGCGGCTTTGGCTTCCAGTGTCACCGTAAGATTGTGAGCACCGTTAGTTTATAATCTGTCTATTTATGTTATTACCGTTAGATCAACTGTCGAAAAGTTGTGAACTGTTACAATATTCGCATTCATTTTCGGTAGCTACTCGTAGTTATAGTTAGTCTGTCAGTGTCAAATCGTCAAATTGTGAACGAACCTACACTTAAAGACAGGGTTCATAATCTGTCTGATTTTACCACCCATAAAATTTTGAACCGTCCCTGATTGGTAAGCTGTCGCAGTAAGTAAGCCAGGGCACCCCGATCAAATGGGTTAGGTTAAGTGAGAACTGTGACCAACGGGCGTGCAGTGAGTGAGCGAAGCGAGCGGTGCAGCGGTAGCGGCCGGCGAGTCCCTTCTTCCATGTTGGCCGCAGTTACTTGGCTATTTGGTATTAGGCGCAAGGTGCGGTTTCACAATTTGTCGGTTTGCCATGGATATAAGGTATTATAAGCTAGAAATCAAATTGTATAGTAGTAGAGTTTTTCTATAGTATAAAATCTCGCGTTATAGACAAACTAAGTTCATAATCATACGGTGCATAAGTACAGCGCTGATTTTGAACCTGATTGTCTGATTTTGAACTGATTTTGATTGATTTTGTCCTTGATATTAACTAATACAAATGGTTTTTAAACTCGATCAATTTTTATTTTCTACAGATTGGTCTCTTGGGGATACAAATAATATGGACGAGGGATGCTGAATTAGCTCTAATGTCAGCTCGCCAGGACAAGAAGATAATGATGGAAACCAACAATAAGTTCTTGGAGTTACTGAACACGTTGATCGACCAGACTACGAGAAATCTACTGAAGATAGAAAGAATTAAATTTGAGACTCTCATTACTATACATGTACATCAAAGAGACATTTTCGATATGCTGGTAGGCTAACTTCATCTATTAATATGTTGTTACGGTGGAATAGACGAACTGACCTATATCGAGACGTCCATTCATGAACACGGGTTCATAGAAAGTGAAACTACTACACTATGATCAGACCTTCGTGTTCATATTATCCTAGTCACTGCCTCTATAAATAACGATCGGATGCTGGTCCATCCAACCTATGCTTATGTTTGTTTAAAATACGTCACAGCGAATGCAACGTTGCGTCTACCCTTCTGGTGTTAGAAGCCCTCGATGATTATCTGGTTTCAGAGCTTAACTTATTGTCAAATAAGTAAATAAACTAGGTATACATCACCCGCATTGCGTAGATTAAATAAAAAGAACTGGCCAAAGGGCATTCGAACTCGAGCACTATTTTGTAAAAGAAATTAGAGCAGGTTTCTTGTAAGTGTACCGTTGGCATTTTTTCACGTTAGAGGGCACTGTAAAGCGGATTCTGTAGGAGCGTGGACATGTTAATAAGGGGTTTCCAATTCGAGGTTCCTATATTAGCAACACTGTAATTTTGACAGCTGTTAGTAATGGCGCGTGTTTCAAACATCAAATGTTAGTTTGTAACAATATCTATATTTACGAGTACAAAATGAATCGCTTTACCGTTGATCAATGCGTGAAACTTTAGATGATGTTCAGGGTTGGGGTGAGTTTAAATGTAAACTAAAATGTAAAGATTATAAGATAACCATATTTCAGTACACAAATGGGATAAAATTAAAACTAATGAGGTGAGATTGAGTCGCGCCCGATATGCTGTCCGCAAGCGTACTAATTACATTTACTTAGGTAATCCATAATATTACCTAAGGCATGGAGCGCGGTGTCACAATTACGCTGACATGTTTAATAGTTCGGTGATTGACCCGAACAGATGATAAGAGTGAAACGTTCAGAGGTCGCATAATTTCAGGTTAATACGGTGACGTCAACGGGCCGCCAACATCGTGAATTTTTTTGTGGGGTTTTCCACACCTGCAACGTTGGAGCACCTAAAAACTAAAATCCGTCAAGTTATTGCCGAGATAATCTACGAAATTTGCGAAAAATCATCAAAAATGACCTCGAAAGAATCAACGGCTGCAGAAGGCCCAGAGGCGGCTATTTGCCTGAAATCATTTTCCATAATTTAAAAAAAAACACTAGGTATTATAGAAGATATTCGATTAAAGAAAAAAAACTTAAGATATTGTTACATTTTGTGTATTTAAAAAAAAAAAAGTTCGTCACCTCGAATTGGATCACCCTTTAATAATACCATCGCTCTGAGTCTATTGACTGCCTCATTGCTCGTGCGAGTGCGCTCGCAACGTAAAAGCGTGTACACGTGCGTTAGTTAAAAAAAGTTTGCTAAAAGTATTGAATTACTGTATTTAAAAGTAAATATAATAATTATATAGCACGCTTAAATAATATATCTTAATATTATAATTCTTCTGAACCAACACACGTAGTGTTTGTCACCTAACTCCTCCTAAACGGCTGGACCGATTTAGATGAAATTTTGTGTGTATATTTCAATGGGTTCCTGGATGGTTTGAAAACACAATTGGACCCGGTAAGTAGCGCTGCAGTCGGGTTAGAAAATCGTTCAGACAGGACGTCTATCGGGTCCGCTAGTATCTATATTCTTCTGTACGTGTTTGTCACCTAACTCCTCCTAAACGGCTGGACCGATTTAGATGAAATTATTTGTGTATATTTCAATGGATTTCTGGATGGTTTGAAAACACAATTAGATCCGGTAGGTGGCGCTGCAGTCGGGTTCTAAGATCGTTCAGACAGGACAACGTCTGTCGGGGCCGCTAGTAGTATAATATTATCCAAGTTATCAAATATTTTCAGTGTCGCCTGAACGTCCGCTCGGCGAACGACTTCGAATGGCTGAAGCAGTGCCGGTTCTACTTCAAGGAAGACGCTGATAAGACCTGGATATCGGTCACTGACGTCACATTCACTTATCAGAACGAATACCTGGGCTGCACAGATAGGCTTGTGATTACACCTTTAACCGACAGGTAAGCTAGAAGGCAAGCTTTTGTCTAACATACGAACTATTACAGACAAAGAGCTGCTATTTGCGAGGAAGAGGAGTTGGTGAGGTCCAAGGTCCAGCCCTTTTTTTCTACCCGCCACAATAGTATCTTATATTATAGTAGTATTAAGTGGGCATTTTCGTCAAAATGTCTACCAACCCACTTAAGGGATGTCCCATACATACAAGTTGCAAATAATTAACATTTTTATAACATAGAAGTGTCGAGTAATTATTAAATAGTTCCAAAAGACTAGTTTTCTTTTTTACTTAAATTGCCAACAGAAATTTAAAAAAAAAAGGAACAAAATTAAATCCTGAAATGTGTCATCTTACGTCTTGCAGTACTGTCCTTATTATTTGGTAACGGTCATGACCAAAACGTATCTAAGTTACTATTTATTTAAATATATTATTTGAAATAAGCTCCATATAATAAAAAAAATACATACCTAGCAAAATTCGTAAAATTTATCATTCGACTAAACCAAGAATTTGCTTAAATATCCAAAACAATATTAGTAAGCTGTTTTCAAAGTAGGTAGCAGTTTAAAAAAAATGCCCAAGTAGGTTTATGTGCATAATCCAAAAATTATAATTTAGTTACAGTACAGAAACCTTGATGTTTTGATATCTTGCCATATCAGTAGGTAGATCTCATCCGTGCGAAGCAGGGGCGTGTTGCTGGTAATTTAAAAAAACAGGTCAAGAGCGAGTCGGACTCGCGCACCGAGGGTTCCGTTCCGATTTCTGAAAAAGTGTGCTATTTAGAGACATTGTTTTATTTTTCCTGTAATCTTTACATAAACTTCTATCACATAGAATAATTTCAGATTTTCCTCTTTGCAAATTTCGGAGATAAGGGGGAGGGGGGAACGGTATTTTTTTTACATTTTTCATCAAAAGTCGAAAACTATGCGGCCTAAAAAAAAATAAAAAAATGTTTGAGAATGTGCAAACAGCGTTCTTTCATATGATACCCGACATGCCCTAGTAGCCCCACTTTGAATTTTTAAGTCCCTATTGCAAAAAAAATATGAATATTTTTATTTCTTTCTTATTTGCAAAATAGTTGGGTAAACGTTATCTAAAACTGTTCCAAATTTCAAGTTGATAGCATTAGTAGTTCTTGAAATATCCAGCTGTGACAGACAGACAGACTGAGTCACACCATATGGGTTCCTTTTTTACCATTTTGGTACGGAACCCTAAAAAGCAGGATGTTTCTAACACTTCCACCTATATTTTTCAGGTGCTACATCACCCTCGCGCAGGCGCTAGCCATGAGCATGGGCGGTGCCCCGTGCGGTCCTGCCGGTACGGGCAAGACGGAGACAGTCAAGGACATGGGCAAGACTCTGGCCAAATACGTCGTGGTGTTCAACTGTTCGGATCAGATGGACTATAGGTAAACAAAATATCAACCACGTAGGTACCTACTAGAGTTTGAATTTGTTGATTAATACTGGACCATAAATTTAAACAACGCTAGATACTTCGCACTTCAAAAAATTGCGTGTGATCAAAATTAAAGCACTTGTAGAACGATATTGTTATCAATTTGATCTGGCTAACTCACACATCTCACCGTGATAACTTAAGTGAAGTGAGCGTGAAGTGAGCGGTCATTCCACCCGTTGCTAGGGATTGACACTATTGACAGCTCACTTTAAGATCACTTCGCAGTTTTCACGGTGACATACAGTATGACGACACGTTTGGCGCAGTGGTTGAGCGATTATCTGCTGCGCAGCATGTCGCGGGTCCGATTCCCGCACGGAACAAATATTTGTACGACCTGCAAGTATTTGTTCCGAGTCTGGGTGTTTTTCTATCTATAATATGTATGTATTTACAAAAAAAAAAAAAAGTATATAAGTAGTTTATAAGCCATCTCGATACCATAACACAAGCATTAGGTTGCTTAGCTTGGGACTAGATGGCGTTGTGTGAAATGTCCAAGGATATTTATTTATTATTTATGACATATTTACAGAATAGCACTACAGTTCAATATCAGACAGTAAGTCTGCGCGTATAAGAGAAGTATCTACAAAATTCAGTTCAACGCTAGCACAGTTTCATCGGCAGTCGGTTGACATGCTTATCAGCCGATCGGCAAAAGGAACATATAGTACCTAGGTATTTTTACAAGGTGAATTTTGAGACGGCGCAGTAAGGGTACTTTAACCGTCGTTAGCTGCGGACGGTCTTAGGAGACTGTCCAACATTTTTTGAGAAATTTTGATCTGCATTCACAGATTTTCGAAAAAATGTACAGTCAGCAAGAAAATTGGTAATTAACACCCGTTTCTTATAATGATCAAAAATCTACTGAGGTTTGTGTTCTAGAAAAGTGAGGAATCGTAAAGTCCACTGAGTCCTTGCTTCTTGTCTTTCATGATTCTACGTCACTGGTGGTGGTGGTCACTGCTGTCTTACCTTACATGCAGGTATTGAATTTTGAGAGTGACAAAATTTGCGGCATAACGGGCCGTATTTTTTTAATTTGCCTAAGAATCTTGATTTTTTTTAGAGCTCCAAGGGACTGCAGATCGTAAGTATTCTTTATCAATAGGGAATCTTACGCAAAGCTGAGACAACAGACCACGTAATCTAACCAAAAAAAATCTTCTTTTTTGAATATTTTTCGGCTTAGTTTCATTCCTGTTAATACAAGGTGTACCAGAATAATGTGCACAAACTTAAGAATGTGGTATGTACAGGCCATCAAACTGAACAACTTTGTCCCGGGGACCAACATCGTAATCGTGGAAAAAAAAAATCGTCAAATACAAAATTTAAATATCTGCTTCACCCTGTAGCGGGATCAATTGGCAGTAAGGTCCTATTCGATACCTATTACACGCTTTCTTGAGAAAAAGGGTCTTGACAGGTCGACAAAGTGAGACTGTAAGGGTTCCGTAGTTTCTTTTTGAGGTATGGAATCCCAAAAATTAACAAAATAAAAAAAGCGGCCAAGTGCGTGTCGGGCCACGCGCAGTAATAGGGTTCCGTAGTTGCACAATAATGCGAACTAAGAAGAGGGCTTTTGATGTTTCATGAATAAATTACTATTACTCGTAAACTTGAAAAGCCTACTTATCTGTGATAGTTTTCCTTTTAACTTCATTATATATACTACTACCGTAATTTTTTTCAGCCATCCAAAACTAACCGTTTAGCTGGATGGGGGGGGGGGACACGACACACTTGACTATAGCAAAAATTAGCATGGAAAAATTGTATTCACAAACCCGCAATATTAGACCTATCCAACAATACCCCACACAATGGGGTGGACGAGTAAAAAAAAACATCTGCACTTTACGTGTACAGAAGGTACCCTAAAACATTTTTTTTTATGATTTTATTTTACCACTTTGTCGGCGTGATGAATATATCCATGCCAAATTATAGCTTTCTAGTACTAAGAGTCTCAAAGCTAAGCTGCGGACGGACGGACATAGCGAAACTATAAGGTTTCCTTATTGACTACGGAACCCTGAAAATGGGTCAGTATCCCTTGTGCCATTTGAAATAGGAACCAAAACAATTCCAATAGATGGCATATACGGAACTTCTCCACAATGCGCTTGCGTGTAACAAGCGGAGAGGCGACGAAGTCATCGGCACCAGGACAGCATAAGGCTTTGGATGCTTGGAAGGCTTAAGTTCATAATGTTGCTCTTTCTAAAGCGTTTTGGTAGGAAAATTTAAGGATGATGCGGCAGGGTTGCCCTCGAAATTCAAAATTTCATACGTTTTTTACAATTTGATTTGCGGCCGTAGCTAATATGGCTTTACAGAATTATAATCATTAGAATCAGCTATACACCTCCATAAGTTAGCATTTACCTCAAACCTCATGATTTCATGAAATCGCTAGATTTGAGGTATCGTGGATGATTATTTGATTCTATGCAATTAGAATCGGACTGGATAGAATCGGTAGAAGGTTTACTTACCGCCATACGTACCACCCACATTAGTTTAACGGAGACTTTAAATTTACGTCATCCCTTACATTTTGTATCAAAAAGAAAGTGACAGCATCAATTTAAAGTCTCCGTTAAACTAATGTTGGTTTCGTACAACTCACCGTGAGGGTCACATCTTAAGAGGCAGTCGACTCTAAAATCTAAAAACCGTCCAAATACTGTTTCCAGAGGTCTGGGGCGCATCTACAAAGGACTGGCTCAGTCAGGATCGTGGGGGTGCTTCGACGAGTTCAACCGCATCGAGCTACCGGTGCTGTCGGTAGCGGCACAGCAGGTCGCCGTGGTGCTCGCTGCCAAGAAAGAGAAGAAGAAGAGCTTCATCTTCACTGACGGCGACATCTCTGAAATGTGTCCTGAGTTTGGAATATTCATTACTATGGTAGATACCTACATCTTTTCTATTTTGATATGAAACAGAAATTTTAGCAGACAGATTGTACGCCATAAAGTTAAAGTGTTTACCGTGGTTACTTACACAGTTTCTAGGAAAAGAACAGAATTAGATTTTTCCCGTGCGAAAATCAAATAAGTAACTAGTTCATAATTAATCTCTGGTCGATGAAAGACAGGTATCGGGAAAGCATTCTCTCGGTTGCCGAAATATAAGTCACCTAGATTGCATCACATAATATATCTATGCGCAACAATTTACCTACTTTCTGGCACGTAGTCATGACCAAAATATGTTTGTATACCTACTGGCTGTCCTGTCTCACTTTCTTTACTTTAGAACCCCGGGTATGCTGGTCGTAAAGAATTACCAGAGAACTTGAAGATACAATTCCGTACGGTGGCTATGATGGTGCCCGACAGACAGATCATCATCAGGGTGAAACTCGCGTCTTGTGGCTTTCTGGAGAACATTACCCTGGCCAGGAAGTTCTACACACTATACAAACTGTGTGAGGAACAGTTGACGAAACAGGTTGGTAGGAATATTTATAGATATTTTATGGATCCAGTTTGTACCTACACTATTTAAAAGGAAAGGTTCATAAGGTACACCCGTCTGGACTGGAAGCTAAACTTTAAAGCAATATCTTGCAATGGCTTGTGTTAAACTATTTTCAGAAAACAGTATTATTGTAAAATAATGGCAAGTTGCAATAATACCATTTTACCAGTTTTACATACAATACAATAATAATCATGCATTTAGACCAGATTGCACTGTGTTGGCACAGTGGGCCCGAGATTGAACACACCGCGACACCGTGCCATTGTGTATGCCTAGAGCTTATGACATCCTAGTAACTAAATATCTACGGTTCTATATTGTGTTATGTAGTACGTTAGCGTAGGTTTTGCGTTGATCTGGCCAACGTATGACATAACTCCTAGTAAAAACAAGCTGAGGCGCGCGTTCAGTACCTAATACGCTGCGTTTCGCGTGCGCACCGAGCGCGCGTGAAACGTAACAAGATATCCACATTGTGTTGTAATTTTTGAACCCTCGACATGCTCAGTACCTATGTTTTTTGTTAAGTTTATTACTGATGCAGAGAAAACGATATGCTGAAAACCAGCGCTGGGGCTCCGTTTTGCATGGGGTCGCGGCATTATGCTGAGCGGTGGCCGTTTTGCGTAGATGTGACGCATATTTTCCCCCAAATTGTTTTTAAATAATTATTTTACTCTGTTGTAGTTTGCGTCATGTTTACCGCAAATAAACGTTTTTTCTTTCTTTTTTCTTTTCCTTTTTAGTATGTAAAAATACTAAAAAGGAAACTACTACGAAGATACACTATTTATCGTGGAAAAGGGGAGCGCGCCATACGCGCGTTCGACGTGCGTGTGACGCGCGCCCTTGGTGTAGGTAGTTCGTTACACAAAAATTCATAAAATTTTATTGAGCGCCCAAAACGCAGCGTACAATACGCGCGCCCGGGGCGGCTGTTATAACTAGGCCCTTACGGGATGTTCGCGCTTTCACTTTTTATGTAGGTACTTAAAAAGAGTTAAACGTTCTCTAGATGTTTTTCAGGTAACGAGATTACTTACTTGTACTTACTTAGCCGAGAGTAGGTTCATAAAAAACTAATTTGACGGTAAAATTCAGTCCCATATTCTTTATTGTCTTCTCCCCACTACTTCAGGTCCACTACGACTTCGGTCTCCGTAACATTCTCTCCGTGCTGCGCACCCTCGGCGCAGTAAAGCGAGTCAACTGTAAAGACAACGAGAGTACCATTGTTATGCGAGTCCTCCGAGACATGAACCTTTCCAAGCTGATAGATGAAGATGAGCCTCTCTTCATATCGTTGGTAGCAGACTTGTTTCCGAACCAGGCTCTGGAGAAGACAACTTACAATGACTTGGAGGAGGCAATCAAGAAGCAGGTGGATTTACTTGGCCTTATCAGTCATCCGCCATGGTTGTTGAAGATTATACAGGTAAAAGCTCAATGAAGTCTGTGCATAGATTTGTGCAATGTAACTTTTATTAATGACTAGATGACCCAACAGACGTTGTCCTGGTAAAATTTCAATATGGTGTTGAGTTCATGACATGCCCGTGACATCACAGCGGCCCTTATCAGAATAACAGCGCTGCGACACTTATTTTAAATGTCGCAGCATCATGCTGAGATAGTGACCTTTTGGACTTGTACAGGACTTTCTGTTTTTTTTTTTTTTTTTTAATATATAATTTTGTTTCTTTATTTTTGTTAACTTTTATCATTGTGTTTTTAATTTTAGTTGGTGATCTTCTTGTGCTAGTCACAATAAATACTTTTTTCCAGTTATACGAGACTCAGCGAGTTCGTCACGGCATCATGACGCTGGGACCACCGGGCGCTGGCAAGACAACCTGCATACAAACGCTCATGAGCGCACTCACGGAAATTGAAAACCCTCACAAGTAATGAAACTAATAATAACTATAACAACAACTTCACCTCTCGCTTGCCTTTATTGGCCGGCTGGAGTGAACACTGACGAGGAACAGAGCTCCCACCTCTTTCTTGCCTTTATAGACCGGCTTGAGTGGAGATTCGTAAGAGCAAACGTGCTCGAAGGTAGGAAGTATTCCAGTAAGATGCTGGTAGGGATCTTGACCGTACTTCCGGGATTGTCCTGATAGCCGTGGGATACCTCTCCACTCCTCACAAGCACCTCAGGACATGTTGCCCCCTTGCCGCTATGCTACTCTGTGCTAGCGACCGTTTTCGGGGGCCTATTATTGAGTGTGCAAGTCACCCCCCGCCATTTTATCTGTGTGTATTATATAACATTGGTCAGGCAGGGGACATAGTTTTTCCATAGTTCAAGGTACCCAATCCACTATAGCCACACAAACCTACAGTCCAATATGTTTTGTTTTCATGTTCTGCAATAGTCCTGCACCAACCGGTGGTTGTCTTGGGTGCACTTGCATAGTGCATACAGGCATAATCGTCGGCTGGTGATGCCTTCTCTTCATTTAAAATTGTCTAAGGGGCCTCTGCGAGTTGGCTTTAGCTCCTCGTACGCCTTCCAAAGTACCGGGACCCCAAGGTCCCGAGATATGTCAAAGATAGTAAACTATAACAATACTTATATCCCATATACGCTCAAAAAGTAACAATTGATGACGTAAAACATGACGGATTCCTTGTTTTTCAGTAGACAACTTTGATATAGTTCGCGTCAATACTGGAATAACTAATGGAACATTTTTACCGAGGTCGTAAAAAAAAAACTACATAATACTATACTAATCTACTTTAAACTAAGTATTATTTCAACACAAACTTTTTTACGAAAACTCTACTGCGCAGAATGTAACTGCGCCTACCCTCTTTATAGTATTTAATGAAGTAGTATGTTTTTTATTCGGGTAGATTTATCCCTCGCCGTCCGATCGGGGCGAGGGATAAACCTACCCTGACGGACGCGACGCGTCGTCGGCGCCGCGCACCGCCGCCGCCGCCGCACAGTGGGCTGGGATTACAAGGTTGGGTCTTAAGAGATCAAATGTATTTTTTTGGTATCTAGGCATAAATTTAAAACGTTTTTATTCTTTGACTTTTTTTAATTTAACGAGTACTTTCGGAGATATAGCCATATCAAATTTGTATGAAGAGTCATGTTATTTTAGTTAAGCAATTTATTCCAATTAAATTGAAATTGAAAATAATGTATACTAAACGGCCTGAAAACCTCAATACCTACTTAGTTCTTTAAAAAAAAACAATGTTCGACATTTTCCACCACCATAGGTAGGTATGACGTAATTTGTTTTGAGACTTATTTCCGGGAATCAAAGGATAAGAGTGCGCGAGCGCAACAACATGTTATGACGTGTCGTAACGTGATTGGTGCAACGATAGGGTATCTACAAAAAAAAAACGCGCCTAGTTCTTAACCTCTATGGTGGTGTGGAATAGAGAACAAAATTTGAAATTGCGACCAAATCGCAGAAAATCGCAACCCGAGAATAGGCGCTAAAATAGGACAAATATACGTACTATGCATACGTAGAGTCAATTCTTTGAGAAAATTTGAGAATTTCGAGATTTTCACATTTTTTTCTTTTGCTTCATACAAAAATTACTTTGGATATTTATAACTCCGAAAATACTAAGTTATCTGAACGACCCTCATAGAAATAATTACTTATAATCGATAGATAAATCCAACACAATATTTAAAATTTCAGAAAAAGAAACTTTTTTTTTTTAATGCTAAGTCCTTTACCGGCCCGTTTCAGCCCACTGTGCGCCGTAACGACTGGACGCACGGCGCGCGCGGCAAAGTCCCCCCACCCGTTTGAAATAATTACAGTTATTTTACCTTTGACAGCAACCTTATGCGAATGAGAATAAAGGTCACTTTGATTTTGGCAGTGATGCAAAATCAGAGAAAATTCGTCTTTTCGCGTTTCACAGGGCCAAAATTAACGTGAAATTTTTGTAGAAAGTAATGGTTTACATAGAGAAAACGTTTAGTTAGTAATTTGTGTTACCTACAAGCCTCTAAGAGCTTCACGACGACCGTCATGCGGATTGGCAAGGAATTAATCAATGCCAAATTAAAAAAAAAACATGCATGCTGTGGAATGTTCTCCCAACACTGAGAAAAAAATATTGTTGGGGGGACTAAAAAACTTTGTTAGTAGGGAGCCCACCATAGAGCATAGTCAGTATGACAACGTTTTTATTGTTACGCGGTAAGTTGTCTGCACAACAACGTTTTTAATAACAGCATGCCTTGATACTACAACAATGTAACATTGTCAGTGGAACTAATGACATTAACTATTACTTTGTTGTAGTAACATTATATGTTGTTAATTTAACAACTTTATTTTGCCAAATTAACTACTCTTATTTTGCTTTCACAGCAAAGTAGCTTTGTCATAGTGTTAACTGTCACTTTGTTGCTCTAACAAAGTCTGTCTTTGCTAGCCTAACAAAGATAGTTTGTCTCTCTCAAATTTTTGTTGCTTAGGTATAGTCTAGCGATAATTAAGGAGCATGTGACTCTTGAAAATGAACTAATTTTACTAAATGGAATCAAATCTGATTTTGTTAAAAAAAAACCAGCTGTTTCATTAATTTGGTAGATATGTAGTCAGTCTTTTTGAAATATCTGTTATTTTCTCACATTTCAAATTTGGTTACATAAAAATTTGTTCAGTTTCAAGAGTCACATGCGCCTTAATTATCGCTAGACTATACCTAAGCAACAAAAAATTGAGAGAGACTAACTATCTTTGCTAGGGTACCAAAATGAAATTAGTGTAATTTACATTTAAAAAAAAAACCATATAATAATTTTTAACCATTTAATAGGTACCTCATAAAAAATATCATAAATAAATGGAGTATAGATAGTTGTACATAGATTCTTAAAAGTAACAATATTTACAATTTTGTTAAAACTGCTTTAACAAAAAAACAACAAAAAAACAAAAATAGTCAAAAAATTAAAAATATTTTAAAATCCTACTTTACCGTGGGGAAGTTTGGAATGGCCTTTAACTTTAACTGAGAAAACTTTAATAAGTTAATAGTGCACATAATCTTATTATCATCCAAGATTGAGCGCCATTGTTATGTTTGTGTACAATCAGCTTCACGATGTGATCCTGACTGTATCGTGAAGCTTAACTTATAATTAACAAATTAAGTTATTGAAAATTCGCTTCAAATAACAGGATTCGAATCAATTAAATCAGCTATGTGTTATAGTCAAATCTAGTGTTTTAGTCAGCAGAATATCAACATAAAAGAAAAAGGAATATAAAAATAACAATCCAAGTACGCCGAAAAATATAAATCAACATTCAGTAAATATCTATCAAAGTTAGAATACATCGATTTACAACTTGCGCACTTCCTGCGCGGGGTACATGGCCAGCATGCGGCGCAGCTTGTGCTTGCTGAAGCCAGCGCGGTAGCACACCTCGTCCTCACGCACGACCTGCACCACCGCCTCCGACACGCACGTCCTCGAAGAACTACGTGACCTTCTGGAGCGGGCGGCCGAAGTTTTGCGTGACGTAGGCGCGCAGCGCGTGCGAGTCGCGCGCCTGGCACTCGCGCCACAGCGCCTCCAGTAGCACGCGCAGCGCCGATAGCAAGGCGGGCGTGCAACCGGTGGTAGTTCTCCATGTGCAGGACGGCGCGTGGCGTGCGCGGGTGCTCGGCGTGCGTGCATCATGGCGCCAGCCAGCGCCACGTAACCAGTGGTCCAGGTTCGCGCGGCGCCCGCTCGACACAAAGATGCGCTCGCAAGGGGCGCTCAGCGCCTCCAGCTCCAGGAATTTAGAATACAACGATTCGCGCGCAAAATGACCACGACAGTTGGGAGAGAATAACGAACTTTTGCACCACAACTTAGCGTTTCACAAGTTTTCTGTGCCACTGACCACAACACAACCATGCACACAAACAGTCAAAATTGTTGGCTTACCGCGTGGTTTTTAAATAATACACTGTTGGCGTAACTAGTCTACTCCATCACACTACAATATTCCAAAAAAATCCGCACGACACGCCCGCGACGGCGGCGACGCAACAAAAGAAATGGCCGGCCACCGCCCGGCGGCCGCGCAGTGCTGTGCCCACTCCCTTCCCCGCGTTCCCCGCGCGCGCTTTCCATTGTTAACACATTAAATGTAACGTTGCCATCTTGACAACTTTTTATTGCTAAATAATTGCGTTGTTCACTTGACAAAAGGTATTTGAACACTACAGCTATAGTTAATTTGTTAAGAAAACAGCGTTTCATACTAACAATTTATACTTTAATACATCTACAATGTTCCATTGTCACTGTAGCAAATTTTTTCAAAATTTTGATGAGGAGACAAAGTTAAAATTGTTCCTAGATCAATAAACGTCGAACAATAAAAAAGTTGCTAATGCGAACAAGTTACTATTGTGGTGGTGGCAATACGTTTAGTTACTGCGACAAGAAATTTCCAACAAAGCTTTTATTGTGACTTTGTTGGCTGTTTTTTTCTGAGTGAAGCTTTCAAGATGGCAGTTTTAGGCTCCTGCAAAGTTTCTGGAGCTGGTTGGTTAGTTCGAATATGCCTCTTCAGCTCATCCCATTAGTGCTCTATTGGATTCATATCAGGTCTTCTTGCTGGCCACTCCATTACTGCGATACTAACGTCATGCAGGTATTCTCGAACAATTCTTGCAGTGTGCGACCTTGCATTATCATGCATAAAAATGAAATCCTGGCCCACAAACTCAACATAATGGCATCACATCGCATGACATAGCATGACGAATGTATCGATCGGTATTTAGTGATAGCAACCGTGATCCCGTCCGATCAACCTCAATGCCAGTTTTTTTTCTTCGGTGGAAATTCCGCCCCAGACTCTCCATTACCCAGCACCATAACACACATTCTCCAATGCAACATTACTGGAAACTTTCTCCGTCTTCGGTAGATTTTCCTAGGTTCATCATTGCCAATACAGCATAATCTTGGTTTCATCCGTAAAAAGAACCTGGCTCCATTTACGTTGAGTCCTATGCAAATATTCGCGTGTGTTTTATATGTGAGGCGCGCAATTCTGTGAGCTCGTGTCAGTTTGGGACCATCGGCACGAACGGCAGAACGACTTACATGATTTTGTGCATGTTTTGCTGACTAAGCCCAGTCAGAATAAGTGCCTCAGCTTGCGCGGCTACTTCAGATGCATTTATTGAACGTCGGAATGGATTAAGTATGAAATAAGGAAAAACAATTTTGATACTCCTTTTATGCAAAACAAAACAAATAACGAAATAACTAGGTACTGACCATACATTACTAATATGTAGCAGCTTTGATTGGAGCATCTACAAGTCAATAGTAGCTCTATTGACTTGTAGATGCTCCAATAAAAGCTTGTTGCTTCCCTGAGCGACTCTTGAGCGACTAAACTCCGATTTTCTTCTCTTTTTCAAATTCGTAAATTTAAATTTAAATTTGGAACCATAGACTTATAAAAAAAGATGGACTCCGCGCCACGCATATCGAAAGTGAAGCACCGTACCGATCTATGTGTGCATGATTTGAGTACCTGCAAAGACGCCGTCGCTCGTGTCACGTAATGGCGGCCGGTCGGCATACTATGATGTAAATGTGTGCGCGAGGCGTGTTCGTACAATCAGTCCGGCATACTTACTGTGCTTCACTTTCGATATGCGTGGCGCGGAGTCCATCTTTTTTTATAAGTCTATGTTTGGAACAATGGTAATACCGAAATGATGGCCAGTATGTCAGCTTCAAAACTGCATAAAAACTTTTTCTTTGACTAATAATTATTTTGATGTTTTAGACCTATAAACATAAAAATGCACGGTTGCTCGATTTAGGAGTCCGGGAGTGTATGTTAACGGTAAAATCAAGTAAATCAGCGAAATCCGCAAAATTTCGTATACGGCCTCATAAATTTGTACTTAATTTAATTTGTATCGGGTATGCACCTATAAAATATAACATGAATACCTAAATATTATAAAATCACGCCTGGGTTTTCCGAATTAATACAAATATGCTATTTGTAATGTTAGATACAACAAGTGGGATTTAATGTAACGGACCGAAATGAATTCAAGGAAGCCCCGATAAATGTTCGAGCAAGCAGTGTACTGAAAATTCCTACATTCCACAAATTGCAACACCAGGAACGTATAAAATCTAGGAGGTCTAGCAAATTTCTATTCACAGACTGGCTCATGAGTTGACATGACAAGTAACACACTATTGCATGTAAGCTCATCTAAAGCTCGCATCGATAGTAGGCATAGTAGGTATTGCGTTGAATTGAATACAACGGCACACTTTAGTGCAACTCATTTTCACCACTTCTGTGCTCTTGAAAATATTTTCATTTTATTTCGCATTTGATTTACTTAAGAACCTACTTAGATAAGTAATGTATTTTCATAAAATAAAATCAATAAATAATATCGTCTTCATTATTATTGTGATGTTTAAACTTGATTGCTAACTAATAGGAAAACATATGTTATTGACTGAGTAGACCTAACATTATTACCAACGCGCACTGGGCCCGCGTGGTAGATTACGGAGCGCTCCCTCACAGAGAGCAGTGCAGCAGTGGTTGAGCGATTGACTGCTGCGCAGCATGTCGCGGGTTCGATTCCCGCACGGAACAAATATTTGTACGACCTACAAGTATTTGTTCCGAGTCTGAGTGTTTTTCTATCTATAATATGTATGTATTTACAAAAAAAAAGTATATAAGTAGTTTATCAGCCATCTCGTTACCATAACACAAGCATTAGGTTGCTTAGCTTGGGACTAGATGGCGTTGTGTGAAATGTCCAAGGATATTTATTTATTTATTTATTTATTTATTAAAGTCTGATTATGACTAACATTATTTTTCATAACATTTTACAGCTATTTTATTTTGAATGGAAGTTGAAAAAAAAGTAGTCAAGCCGAAGCCGAGCGTGCTGGGACCATAAAATTTTAGTTAAAAAGAGTTAAAAAAATATGTAAATCCAGATGCACTGTCTTGTCAATTGTGGTTAATACATGACTGTGCATCTGGGTTTACCTGTTTTTAACTCATTAAACCTACCTAAATACTTCTGTGACTCTGTGTGGGCTTCTGAAAGCCCGCCACCTCCGGGTTGACCATTTAATGATTTTTTTTAAACACCTGGTATTTAATATCAAAAAATAGTTTCTTGTAAAATGATGATCAGACGTTCTGATGTTCGTCAGTCTTGCAAGATTTTTTGGAAAACTTGTTACAAATATTAGTGATTTTCCATTATACTTAAATTATTTGAAAAATGCCTTCAAGCCACCCTGCAAAACTAAGCAGACGAATTTTTAAATCAAAACCTATAGGGTACTTCCCGTTGACCTAGAATAATGAAATTTGGCAAGAACCAAGGTCTCCCAGCACAAGTAAAGGAAAATGTCCGAAAATTGTGAATTTTGTAATTTTATGATATAAAAAATAATTTTTGGGATCCAATGTTTTTTGTGTGTTTTTGGGATAAATTCTTTTCAACTACGGAACCCTTCATTGTGCGTGGTGCGACACGCACTTCTCCGGTTTTTTCATGAATAGTGTACAAAATTGATCAAAATCAGTCGATTTCGTACACGGCCCCTTTATTATTAATTTGTTTTCAGAGAAATGCGAATGAATCCGAAAGCCATAACCGCCGCTCAGATGTTCGGACGTTTGGACGTAGCTACCAATGACTGGACTGATGGTATCTTCTCAGCTCTTTGGCGCAAGACCCTCAAGATACGGACTGGTGAACATATCTGGTTGGTGCTGGATGGACCGGTTGACAGCATATGGATCGAAAACTTGAACTCCGTACTCGATGACAATAAAACTTTGACTTTAGCAAACGGCGATCGTCTGACGATGTCTCCTACTTCAAAAATCATATTTGAACCAGAAAATATTGATAATGCTTCGCCAGCTACTGTATCTAGAAATGGTATGGTGTATATGAGCTCGTCAGGGTTGACTTGGGATCCAGGTAGCGATATCTTTTTATCCTACACGCCATTTTTTGAGACTAAGTAATGTCCCACTCATTTTGTCCAACATGTTTATTAAAAAAACAAAATTTATATATATTTTAATTTATTTCAGTATTGCGTGCTTGGCTTAAAACTCGTTCGCCGCGTGAAAATGAAGTTTACACTCCACTCTTTGAAGAAACTTTTCCAGTAATATTTACCTGGTGTACACAAAATCTCACCTTTAGCATGCGCGTACTTCAAAGTAACATTATAGCACAAATGTTGAACCTTCTAGAAGGGTTAGTGCCTCCACAAGTAGTTGAATCGGAGGATCCATCTGGGAACAAATCTCTCAATGGTGATGAGGACGAAGAAGAAAAAGATAAGGGCGAAGAGATCATACTGTTTACGCCTGAACACCTTCATAAGGTCTACGTGTTTAGTCTTGTTTGGGGATTTGGGTCTTTACTTGAAACTGAAGATAGAAAACGTTTCGATGGATATTTGAAAAAAAAGTTCAGTGCAATGTTAGACTTCCCGAAACATCCGAACAACAAACCGTGTATAGTTTTCGATTTTTTCGTCAAACATCCTGGCAAGTGGGAGCTGTGGGATGACTTGATGATGCACTATCAATATCCTGACACAGCGACACCTGACTATGCAAGCATTTTAGTTCCGATCGTCGATAACGTCAGAATAAATTACTTGATTCATTGTATTGCAAAACAAGGCAAAGCAGTGCTGCTGCTAGGCGAGCAAGGTTCGGCGAAAACTGTAATGATGAAGGCCTATATGAAGAATTGTAATCCAGAACAATTTATTGGACGGTCATTTAATTTCTCTTCAGCCACGAGCCCTTTTCAGTTCCAAAAAACTATTGAAAGCTACGTAGAGAAACGCAGTGGCATGACATTTGGGCCTCCTGGTGGAAAGAAAATGCTAGTGTTCATAGATGATATTAACTTACCACAGATTAACGAGTGGGGTGACCAGATAACAAATGAAATTGTAAGACAGACTATGGGCATGAGTGGTTTTTACAGCCTTGAGAAACCTGGTGATTTTACAACTGTCATTGATATACTGTTTCTTGCTGCTATGGGTCAACCAGGTAAGTTAAATATTTAAAAAAAACCTTAAACGAATACTTATTGTAATGGCTTATATGGAATAAACAATTTTTCCCCGCCAGGTGGTGGAAGAAACGACATTCCAGCTCGTCTAAAACGGCAATTCTCGATATTCAATTGTCCATTGCCTAATAACGATTCAATAGACAAAATCTTCAAAGTCATCGGAGAAGGGCACTATAATGCAAAACGAGGTTTTGCATCTGAAGTTAGGTCACTTATAAAGAAAGTGATACCTTTAACAAGAGAACTTTGGGCAAGGACCAGAGCTAACTTACTTCCTACACCAGCAAAATTCCACTATGTTTTCTCCTTGAGAGATCTTTCAAGAGTCTGGCAAGGAATGGTGGGGACTCTGCCAACTGTGATTGAGTCTGAGAAATGTCTGATGCTATTGTGGAAACACGAATTTTCGAGAGTGTTCTCCGACCGGTTCACACATGAGAAGGATAAGGACTGGTTCAACAAAGCCATGTATGACATAACTGAAGAAGTGCTCGGTACTGAGTATAAGAAGATGATGCTGGACAAGGAGCCTGTCTTCGTGGATTTTATGAGGTAAGTCGGATGCAGATAAGAGATTGTATTTGACCTATAGATGCATTTACCTGTAGACCGTTGATAGAGAAGTCTATTAACTGTCTAAAAGTAAATGCATCTATAGCTATAGAGTATGTTTTGTAGTGTGACGAATACTATCTCTTGCGAACGCGTAATCATAGAAAGTGAAACTACCCACTACACACCACTACTACTTGCGCACTGTATGCGAGTGACAGTCATAATATTGAGGTACCTAAGATCCTTTGCTCTCCTTGTGACAGATTCTATAAATAGCGATCGAGATCCATTCGCATACTTACAGTTCTATAACATATCAGCGACATTACACTAAATGCCCCGCACATCTATTTCATTTTCAGGTGTTTTATGGCAAATTAATCAATTAGGTTTCCATACACTGTAGCGGGGCGCAAACTAAGCCTCGCTACAGAGTATAGAAATCACAATTTCCTCTCCATTGACTGTTGTTTGCCTTTGTGTTCTTTTTAGAACTTAATATACAATTGACGATGGGAGTAAAGCTAAAAACTAATAGGTATTGGTAAAACTGGAATGTCCTTATCACTATGGCAGTTGGGCCTTTGATGTGGGATACAACCTGTGTTGACACCCTTGCACCACGATCTGTACGGTAGGCTGCGCCGTTCGTTGAAAGCTGCGGCAGTGCTACTTTCTGGGCCGAGTGTCACAGGTCCGATTAACACGTCAATCGTGGATCGTGAGTATGAAATTGCAAACAATAGTTATGCACGAGTTATGCAGTGCAGAACTGTCCACAGAAATCATAAATGCCTAACCAGTGACATCTCATCACGACCATAAAGTATGAGTTTATCTCTTGGAGTCCTCTGGTGTCCTTGTTAATCTGGTCCACGGAACAGCCTCGTTTCATAAACTACGCAAAGCAAGTTCTGGTCTATCAATATTGTAGGTAATCCTAAAAGTTGCTTGTACACGGTATATGATTTAGGTACAGATATTACTAACGAGCGAGATTCCTAGAAAGTGAAACTACCCAGTCTACACACATACCCCCCTGGAACCAGTACCTATTAGTAGTTACCACCTCCGTGGCTATGCTTCCCTAGTGACAGATTCTATAAATAACGATCGGGGTGCAGCCATTTACAGTACACCCCATATAAAATTTAATACGTCACATTCAATTCACCTTCATCACAATAAAATTGCATCTCTCTGCTGTCTTGGTGTCAAAGGCGCCAGTTTGGTTACCGTTCATTGTAGCATCGCATATAAGGTACATTTTGCTTTTGACTGAATGTCCTTTGCGTACCACCACCATCATCATCATCATCTGCCTAGCCTTTTTGTTTCAATGGTTTTTATGGGAGTTTTGTAAAAAACTGTATATTAATCTATATTAATGCTAATCGTGACAGATTTTTACCAGACTGCGGCGAAGCCCAAAAGGAGGGTTATGTATTTGACCTGTATGTAAGTATGTATGTATGTCCGTTTCTTTGTTCCTTCGTAACTCCTAAACGAATGAACGGATTTGGATGAATTATACGTGTTTAGGTTTGTCTTGGTAGCGCGAGTGTCACTGGCTACATTAAAATCAAAAACAAAGTAAAATGGCGGATTTGGGGTGCCATATTGTGGAGTTCAAAATTTTTTCTTCTTCTAATACTATCGAGTGGGATATCAAATTGAAGGGTTTTAAAAGGTGATTACAAAAATATATACAACTTATATGGTTAAAAGTAATTCGAAATGACAAATCGTAAAAAACACAAAAAGAAAATCGAAATCAAAATAACCCTCAAAACTCCTTGCAAGAACTAAATCGTCTGCGAAACTTTTCACATTTGTAAACTAAAAAGCTAGAACTAAGAAAAGTAATAAAAAAAATTAAAAAACCCGACTGCGGTAAAAGTTAAGTTAAAAAAAACTGAAAAGCTAAAAACAAGCCCATTAAAAATGAAATTAAATTTGAAAGCAGGCGGGGCAAATTAATTTTTAATGGGCTTGTTTTTAGCTTTTCAGTTTTTTTTAACTTAACTTTTACGGCAGTTGGGTTTTTTAATTTTTTTAATTACTTTTTTTAGACTTATTACTTAAGGAAAACCATATGAAACGCAAAAAAAAAATCTAAAAAGTTCCACTTTTGTTATTGGAAAAATCAGAATCAACAGACAAACCCAACACAATAATGACCCAATACACAGCTGTCAAAAAAACTCAAGAGTAGTGTTTACCGCACGCCAAGCCCGATTCCGAATCCACTTAGTTCCACAAAATGGACACACGATTCACAAACAAATTGGCGCTGGCGTCGAACTCAAGAGTACGAAACGTTAAAATTCCAATGTTGAGGAATCAAGAGTAAGCGCCCTGGTCGCAGTCCAAGAGTAATGCGCAAGTTTTAAGTGATTTTTTTTAAGCGCAAGCTCACTTCATTTTCCTTTAAAACTCCTATTCCATTTTACTTTTGATGTAAGTCCTAATAAGTTATCAACGTTTAATCTTAAACTTTTTAAACTTTCGCGATTTGTACACATTATAAAACAACAACAATAACAAACAACAAGACGAACAACAAGTAGGGCTGGACCTGTTTACCTCGGAAAAATTAATATCGCGTTATGACCCGTTCTCGATATTGTTTCATAATGTTTTATCGTTTTATCTTATTCAGTATGGATGACGTCTTAGCTAACCAACACTCAGTTTCGTGGTTGATCAAGATTTTTCGAAGGTTTCATGGAATTAACTAATACGAGTTACTTCTGAGTAACCAATTAGTAACCCTGAGATTTCTCAGTTGGTTTTTCTGGTGTAGTGTTAGTTTCCTCCATGCAAGTAGAATCTATGAATACATTCGATGCACCAGTTAACCATGAATATAAGGGTTCCAGTTCCCCTGCTATCTCTGGAGTCTGGACGTGATTTTACGCACACCTAAACATGTGATTATAGTCGTCTATATGCACTTGCGACAACCATATACGAAACTAAAAAGAAGAAATGCGACAGCAGTAGTAGCGCCGCTACTCTTACTTGCATTCAGAGGTACATGTTATGTCACGAACTCACGACATACATCTATATTATGCGCCGTACACTGGTTGCCATGGAGGCGGTACGCGAGCCGAAAGCACCAGCACAACATAAACCACAGGAGTTGAAACCTAGATAGTAAAAGATCTTGACCTTAGCAAACCTAGATAGTAAAAGATCTTGACCTTAGCGACAATACCGGAGGAGAGCACACTGATAAGATGGATAAGGTGGCCGAGGAATGAGATCCGTGTAGCTTGGGTGGACATTATTTTACTCTATGTTGCGTACAATTCAACTTGTTTACCTACATAATAAATGTATTTTGAAGAATTAAAAAGTATTATACAAATGGTTCTTCGCCTGGAGCGACGTGGTGACAGTTCCAGAGAAAAAAAAGATTCTCAGTATGTGTTCTTAGGTTAAACGATGTGTTCGACTTTTGTATCAGAATCATTAATTTTTTAACACTTACTTCTACTAATTTATTTTGTAAATTCATCGTTTATAAAAAAGTTCACACATTCGACAACTAAAGATGTTAGGTAATTTATTTTCCAATGCCATAGATACATACAATATACAAATTAACACTATTTATACTGGGTACTAAAGTAACTAACTATACAAATAAATACAAAAACAAAAGGACATTGGGCGTCGAAGTACTCGTCCGCATCGATGTCATCCGGAAACGTGCCCAGAAGACCGGCAGCATTGCCACGTTGAATGGCAATGCTAATTCTTTGGCCAAAGAACAAGCCAGCCCTCTGGTCATGTGACTCGACTGTGTCTCGACCAGTCGCAGTCGGCGAGAACTTTAGAAAACAAAAAATTTAAAAACAACTAAATAGGTACGCAACTGGACACAATAAGCCGCTAATGCTAAATTGTTACAATGAAAGTGATTGTAAAGCTGAGCGTCCACTGGTCCGCACCGGCCGCAGCGCACGCACGGCACGCATCGGAGTTGGGTTTGTATGTATGAAGAAATGAACCGGTACTGGACGCAGTGCTATAGAAATTCATACAAAGCAAACCGAAATCCGTTGCGTGCCGTGCGTGCGTTGCGGCTGGTGCGGACCCGTGGACGCTCACCTTAATTGTAATAGAAGCCGATGCCACTGTAAAATAAATAACGAAAAAGTTATCAGTGATTCCGTACATTGTGTTCACATAAATGGACAAGATATTGGAAGCTAATCATAATTATTGTAACGAGTAGGTATAGTGATATACAAGGTGTTAAATAAATAACCCACAACCTCTTAAGGGGTCATTGTACTCATCATTATGAACAACTTTTACTATGGCACCAAACCTGAAATCGCGAAAAAAAAAATCAGCTGACCAGTACATTTATCTACATCAAACTCGTCAAAATGTAGGGAGCAGCTGATTTTTTTTTCGCGATTCCAGGTTTGGTCCCATAGTAAAAGTTGTTCATAATGATGAGTACAATGACCCCTTAAGAGGTTTTGGGTTATTTCATTAACACGTTGTATAAGTCAATTCTACAACCCTACCTACTTGTTACGTTGGTTGTTGTGAATAAAGCAATTTTCTTATTTCAAACTAGTGATGCCTTATGAGCTCCTGGTAGCTCATAGTATATGTGCGCCCACTTCGTGTCGTATTTTCACTTCACGCGAGCGCATTGGAGAGACCACGGGTCGGGTAGATACCACGTGGACGCTGAACATCGAACCAACTAGGTAATCATAACAAGCGAACCGACATTGCACTGGGTGACTTCTATGAAGTGAGTGTATCAGAGACCCGCCTCTTCGAACGGGTTCATTCTACTTCTTTTTCTTTTCGTGTCAATGACTCATATTTTGTCTGACCAGTATGTAGCGACCTAGATTGCTCTATTCGTTTGCCTCATTTACTTACTGGAGGGGAAAGCAGGTGACATGTCATAACATCCTAGATTTCTGTGCTTTCCCTAAGTTTAATAAGGCCTCAGATTTTTAGTAGGTATTATACACAATTACTGGCTCGTGGCTGAGTAATAACAGCCGCATACGTCGATCCGTCAGGTTAAGCTACGCGTGCCGGGGTTGGTCTGTGGATGGGTGACCATCTTTACATACCGGCTCTCCTCCGTGCCTCGGAAAGCACGTTAAGCCGTTGGTCCAGGCTGTCATTTGTGGATTTTTGACAATCGTTACGAGTCGTCAGAAGCCCGAAAGTCTGACAACCAGTCTTACCAAGGGGTATCGTATTACCCAGTTACTGGGTTGTGGAGGTCAGATAGGCAGTCGCTCCATGTAAAATACTGGTATTCAGCTGCATCCGGTTAGACTGGAAGCCGACCCCAACATAGTTGGGAAAAGGTTAGGCAGATTGATACTACTAAATCATAACAAATTATGATAAACATTCATCCATGATATTCCTTGTTCTGACGTGGCGACTCAATCCAAACATTTAGTTAGAGGTGCCACCTTTAAAACCCTTCTGGACTACAATGTCTACTAGTCTAGTAGGACCTTGGGTATTTTTCTTTTCGGTGGTTCTATCAATCTTACAATGCTGCCGAATTAAAATGGTAGTTTCGAAAGCCTGATTCGCGACAATAACAAATATGAATTTACATAATTCTTCTGAAATCAGATCGGTGTTTCGATCTGATTTCAGAAAAAATCTAACTTCGAGAAATACATTGATGATTCATAGGATTATAATTAATTCGGCAGAATTGTATTAGACCACGGGCACAAACCGTAACAATCATCAATGTATCTCGGACTCAGTAAAATGACACTTCTTATTCGTCATTTCGTTAAAAAATGTTCCCATTTGATAGCGAAATGACAGTAAAATTACATTACTTAGATGTGTCATTTTACTGCAGCTAATTAAAAGTCCGACTCATAGTTAGATTTGCCGTGTTTCGATCTGATTTCGTTACGTAGGTAGGTACAGTCAACAGCAAAAGTAGATGATCAAAATCAGAAATTCAATACTAATGAACGGAGTTCGCGTCCTGTGAGACGTCGAAGTGATTCAAAACTATGTGATTGTAAATTATACCAAACATTTACTACCTACTAGTACTTACAGCTGCCATATATTCGTGATCGAATGTTTTCTATTTTTATGTATGTTATATGTAAGTGTGTAGGTGTATGAACAAGATGGATTTGCAAAATTCTTTTTTGTTTGAAAGGGTATACTCTCGAAATGGTCCCATTGTCACCAAGTCAGGATCTGATGAGGGGATCCCATGGAAATTGAGGGAAACCCTCAAATTTTATAGGCACAGCTATAGCGATTTGGGTATTTTTTATAGTAACTCGTGCATTTTTTTGTTTGTGATACAAAATCATAACTCAATAATTGCTTTTGCCCAGTCGGCTACAATATATTAAAACCGGAAGGTAGATTGATATTTTATAACTGTTCACTAGTTTTGAATTTTTTTTTCACTTCTTAGTTCTGATGCGAATTCAGTTTATAACTTTTGGAGTCAAAACTGATCACGAATATATGGCAGCTGTAAGTACTAGTAGGCAGTAAATGTTTGGTATAATTTACAATCACATACTTTTGAATCACTTCGACGCCTCACAGTTCTGACGCGAACTCCGTTCATTAGTATTGAATTTCTGATTTTGATCATCTACTTTTGTTGTTGACTGTACTTACATTAATAAATACATCATATTTTGTTATTGTCAGGAATCATACTTTTGAGACTACCATTTTAAGTAGAACTACGCGGTCGAACCACGGGCAACTAACTATTTACCTATACCCTTCCAATCCCTATATCCCTATACTATTAAACGAGCAATATTTGTATATATCAATCTACCTAGCCTTTTCCCAACTATGTTGGGGTCCAGTCTAACCGGATGCAGCTGAATACCAGTATTTTACATGGAGCTACTACCTATCTGACCTCCACAACCAAGTTACTGGGTAATATTATATCCCTTGGTAAGACAGTTATGTCAGACTTTAGGTCGAAGATCCACGAATGACAGACGGGACCAACGGCTTAACGTGCTTTAAAGATGGTCACCCATCCACGGAACAACCCCCGCAAGCGTAGCGTAACCGGATGGATCGACCCGTGCGGCTGTTATTACTTAGCCACGAGCTCCTCTCTAAGAAGAAGGTACATAGGTACATAATATACATACATTATTAAGTACCTAATTGGCCTTTCATAATGAGGAAACAGAACCTGTTCATTGTTAAAAAAAAAACCGGTCAAGAGTGAGTCGGACTCGCGCACCGAGGGTTCCGTTCCGATTTCTGAAAAAGTGTGCTATTTAGAGACATCGTTTTATTTTTCCTGTAATCTTTACATAAACTCCTATCACAAAGAATAATTTCAGATTTTTCTTTTTGCAAACTTCGGAGATAAGGGGTGAGCACGGTATTTTTTTTTACATTTTTCATCAAAAGTCGAAAACTATGTAGTTTAAAAAAAAGAAAAAAATGTTTGAGAATGTGCAAACAGCGCTCTTTTATATGATACCCCACATGCCCTAGTAGCCCCACTTTGAATTTTTAACACCCCCTTTCAGTCCTTGTTGCAAAAACAATGTAAATATTTTTATTTCTTTCTTATATGCAAAATAGTTGGGTAAACGTCATCTAAAACTGTTCCAAATTTCAAGTTGATAGCATCAGTAGTTCTTGAGATATCCAGCTGTGACAGACAGACAGACATACAGACAGACTGAGTCACACCATAAGGGTTCCTTTTTTACCATTTTGGTACGGAACCCTAATAGTTACTTACCTAATGCTTTTGTCAAATAAACAATATTGTATTTTATTTCTTTTTTTTTCGGTTAGACCTAAGTATCTACACTACCCAAACACCTTTCACAACTATACACTTACCTACCTACATAAAATCACACACCCTTAAACATACACACACACACTTATTTTTGAATTGTTTCAGTTTTCTTGATCATAATCATTCATTGATGTATATTTTTGCATTATTTTGGGCATTTATTAGCATTATTTTGTATATTTTTGCATTATTTTATATATGTATTATTGTCTGTTTTGAGGGGTCTGTATACCGAGATACATGACTCGTCCTAGTTCGGCTACTGATGCTCCCATGTTAATACGTATAATATCCTAAGTACCTACTTGCCTAATAAGTAGTTACCTAGGTGTAATCCGTTGTTTGGTGAAATAAATAAATTATTTTATCTACACCCATGCTATAAATCGTCTATAAAAGTTTCTGAAACAGTTAGCTTATTGCCAACATTAAAACAGCCAGTGTCATAGTAACCATGGTAACCATAATAGCATCCAAATGTTGTACTGAATTTCATAATGCAACTCGTTTTCAAAAAAAGAACATTGTAATGCACGCGCGTTTCACTACAACAGCGCCGTAATTTAAAAAAAGAACTTATTCGAATTCACGTCGTATACTATGACGCCGGCCGCCATGTTCGATACGAGTAGTATATTGCAAAAAACTGTTTCAGAACCTTTAATAGAGGATTGATAACATGGATGTAGATAAAGTCTTGTCTGCAACTGTACATAATTAGGTATTAAAACACTCATGTGATACTATTATCACACTCTGCTTCGCATCGTGTTCCCACATTCGTGTTTTAATACCCCTTATTATACGTCAGTTGCATAAATAACTAATACTTAATACTAATTTTAAAAAAAAGTGTGTTATGAACTTATGGCGTTATAAGTGTATGGGTGTTACAGATTACATAATGGTACAGAAATCTTTCTTCCCCATTAAGCAATCTTTAGTTTTACGTGTGTTAAGCCTGCACTACACTACTCGCGAAGTTGCTTCGTACCTACTGGTCGAAGTTGAAAGCTATAGGTAACTGTTGCACGAAGCGAACCGAAGTGCACTTCACACTATCGTATTCGCTTAACTTCGATCAACTTCGCGAGTACAGTGATACAGGCTTTAGGAATAAGGAATAAAAATAAAATCTTAAAAATACTGTGACAACATTTTATTTTTAAACTGAGAATCACAAGTGACAAAGATGACGATTAAAAGAAATATACTATCGAGAACTAAAACTATATAAAAAAAGCAAATTAATTTTAACACTAAGTGGATTATAAATAATGAAAAGCTTATATATCTCAGATGCCTGTGTTATGCAAGTTTTGACAAGTGATATGAATGACGATCAATAAAACCACATAAACAACAGTGTAAGTACTTAAACCTAATAATAAAAATATATAAAAAAGCAAATTGGTTTCAAAAGTACTAAATTGGTCTGCTAACTCTGAAACATGATATTTGTAACTCCTGTAACTCTGTACCTGGTGTAACTATTTTAACTTAGTAAGTAACGGAAAAATGTTTGTGTGCCCAGCCCCTTGCTCACAGGAACGGATGACACCAGCGTTCTTATTATCTACCACCACCAGCACCGGATTAACCTGAAACAAAAGAAAACAACGTTAAAATTATGAAAAATGTACTACAACGCTTTTATAGTTCTGTAGGGCCTGAAAAATAAGCTGGCTGTGGCGTCCTGAACCTAAATAGAACATTATACGATATTGAACATAATAATAATGTCATTTTGGTTACCTACACACCATTGGCTTTGTATATGATCAGATCATTATGAGCACACCCGACTCCCGAGCAGAACTCGGTCTGCCCATAAATAGGTATATACCAAAAATGCAATATAAAAAAACTCACCTTAATAATAAAAAAAAGTATAAAAAAATGCGCGTTGTCCCTGCATGGGGCTCATCCAGAGCCCCGTCAGTCGCGCTGGCCAGAAGGGCGGGCGGGCGACGTCACCCGACGTCGGCGTCCGTGGCATCGGGCGCGCCGAGACCTGCCGCGGTTGCCAGGACCGGTTTTCCTGCCTGTAAAACAAAAAAAATGTGGTGAAAGTGCTGGTGACCTTGTGCGACTGGGTGGTGTGTTTTCGTCGCATGCAGTTCCGTTGGGCTTCACGGGGAATATTGATTTCTAGACGAAAGTATGAAAATCAGAAAAAAATCACAGATCTCATACTTAGTTAAAAACATAGTCTGTTCATACAAAACAAAAACCCGCCATGCAAGTGCGTGTTGGACCACGCACAATGAAGAGTTCCGTAGTTGGGATGTTGGGAGAAAAAGAGTCTTGACATATTGACAGACACACAGGACACACGGACAAAGAAGTGACCGTATAAGGGTTACTTATTTTTTTCTATTAAGGTAGGTACGGAATCCTAAAAAATCATGAAAATATCTTAAGTACATATACCTAATAGTACTTAGTTTGTAAGTAATAACGTTTTTATGTTTTGGGTAGACATTACTTCCTGAATTTATTTAACAAATAAAGTATTTAACTACAATATTTAAATATTCACATATATATTTGATGTACCCACCTACGCGTAACTTACTTACGATAAGGTACCTATATTCATAAAATTGAAATTAATTAATGCAAATTTTCAAATATAAGCTACATCTAAGTTGTGTTGTATACTGTAGGTACCTACCTACACTATTTGAAGGCGTAGGTAATCATAACATTTATAAGTCACTAAAATCATTTCATTCTACCAGCAGGCACATCTGTGAACACAGACTTAAATTAATCTACCAGCGGCATGGGATTTACAGAGAACGACGTGTTTGAAAACACGTAAGAAATGATTAGTTCTTTTTAATACAGGCTTCTGGATGAAGCAACACCGCGTGTTGGTATCACCTTGGGGCCACGTGCACACCTGAGAAATTGTTACTAAGTATAAGAAATAATAATCGGAGTATCGAAGCTTCTGGATGAAACGACACGACGGTTAATCTATCAGCTCAGCTCGCTTGACGCAGGCAACAGACTATTTCTGGATCTGGATGGCAACATAATTTTATCTAGAAAAGTCTGGCGACCGCATGGCCGGCCCTAACTTGGAATTAAGCTTCTGGCTATCACGGGCACGAAATATCCATTGATTGAAGTAGGCTGCTCTTGGGATACGAAGTAGCTTGCTACATCCGGGTACCTACAGGCGTCTCTTGGTCCTGGTTAAACTACCTTAGGTTTTCTAACAAGAAAAGTGGTGGCCACGTGGCCAATAGTGCGCTAGCCCTGGCCACGTGGTGAAGTTGCTAATTAAAGAAATAAACTGGCCAAGAGCGAGTCGGACCACGCACAATGTAGGTTTCGGCACGTTTCGGCAGTTAACAAACTTAACATTGTAGTTGAAAAACATTTCTCCCATCATTGACTAAACTAGTTTATAAATCAATGTCTCCCATACATTGCAACTGCAATTAACACTTTAATGCTGTAGCCTATCCAACGATACCATACACCATGGGATAGGGAAAAAATATCATACCCACTTTACGTGAAAAAACCTCATTATTGTGCCATTGTTCTTACACACACGTGGTTACAAACTACGAAATTAGGAACACTGGTAACGAACCCGAACTGTTATGTGTAGGTACCAACTTGCTTACGTATTGAAGAAAAAGAAAACACTTTTTATGCTATTCACAAATAAATTAAAATATTGTAAGTAGGTAACTTACCATACTGCTACAGGTCACGGTATCAGCAGATACCCTGGCTCACTGCAAAAGAAAAAACAATATTAATATTTGAATGAGCACATGTTACTGGAAAGAAGATGATATCTACGAGCTTGATTTTAATTGAATATCTTGTAATAATCGAGCCAACATGCTGCTTTTGTTTAAAAATACTTAGAATAAGTAAAATGGAAAACGTTCGGATAACCACGTGGCTACAACTTTTACAACTTTTCAGAATAAGTACTGGAAAGAAGATGATATCTACGAGCTTGATTTTAATTGAATATCTTGTAATAATCGAGCCAACATGCTGCTTTTGTTTAAAAATACTTAGAATAAGTAAAATGGAAACGTTCGGATAACCACGTGGCTACAACTTTTAAAATATTACGTTGAATGAAGAATGCAGAATAAGCAGGAATGATATTTAAGTTTATCCATATAATACACTAGAATATAGGTACCAAATCATTAGAAATATAAAATATCAGTCGTGGTAGCACACGGAGAAACGCATTACAAAATGGCGGCTCGAACTAGGAAAATATTTTACACAAGACTAATATCTCTGCAGAAATATCGGCACACGTAAATGTTCAAGAGAAAGTAAACTAACACAATAATTAGAAGCAAGTACAGACATTTAAAAAACAAATAATACACAATTAAAGAAAAAACAATGAATTAATCTAATTACAATAAGATGGTTGTTACTCACGTTCCGCTGCGACACCCAATGCGACGAGCGCTTGCGCATGCGGCCTTTTATAGTCCAAAATGTCTATGGCTAATGTCTATGGCTGGTTTTATGTGCAAAAGAGTAACATCGTAACTGAACTTTGATTATTTTATTTATTCACGAATAAATATTAGGTATAGGTACAGGGACAGAGCATTGTGCATTGTCATGTACCGAATTTTCTTTTAGTACCATTTAAGATCATTGCATTTAAGTAGTTATTGTTTGAATGGGATATTTTATGAAAAGCATAAAATATCCCATTCAAACAATAACTACTTAAACACAACAGTAACTACAGTCAAAGAAAAATTTTTAATTTTACAGGTGTGATTTTAATGTTTTTCGTAATTGACAGCTGTTTGTGAGAGATGATGATGAGTCGGTTAGTATAATAAAATAGTGCAGAAAACACGCAAGCAGTTGTTTCTAAATACAGTACCTCCCTAATATTTGATACACACGCATCAGCTAATTAGCTGCTAGTGTGTTTAACCAAAATAATAATAAATAATAATAATAACAAGGTAAACAAAAAGCTTTTAGTGGTAAGAGTACTATGCATGCCAAATAAGAATAGTACTGTCAAGACGCCATTTTGTGCCGCAATAGTATGGCAATACCTACTCGCGAACTTCATTACCAATGCGTACTAATTTGACAGCTATCGTGTGAAGTTGAAGCAAGCGCGATCCTATTCTTATTTGGCATGCATAGTAGCTTCTAGTAGGTAAATGCTAGGATCAGTAATTAGGTATTAAGTATACATACTTTGACAGCATCATATTATTGTGTCCTAGAAAATAAACACACATCCTTTACTTGAAGTTAGAAGAAGAAATTATCAGTTACTAGTTTCTGCCCGTGACTTCGCCCGCGTGGTAGTCAACTATACTATAACATATAACTTATGGCACTCCGCAATAATGTAGCTTTCTGCCAGTGAAAGAGTTTTCGAAATCGGATACCTCCTACATCCAAACTGTCAAACTTTACCTCATAATAATTATTAGTGTAGATGTAGATGAAATTTGTAACTTGGAAATTGGTACTTTTGATACCAGTAAGTAAAATAATAATGAGTCACCATCGTTGATTTGCTGTATGCATTTTAAAAACTAAAATTATGCTAATGTACCTAATAAATACAAAGAATGTTAACTCCTAACATTTAAACAAACATTTACATGACTTAGCTAAGCTTATTTACATGACTTAGTTAAGCTAATAAATACAAAGAATGTTAACTCCTTACATTTAAACAAACATTTACATGACTTAGTTAAGCTTATTTTAGTTAGTATACCTATGTATCTATTTTGATATTTGTGTAAGTCAGTTTTGTATTCTTTTTTAGACTTAAGTTATAGCTGTTTTGTTTATAATTTTATTTTTCATTTTAATTTTAATCATTTTAATTTCATATAATTTACATGTGAATGTCATATGTACACCTGTAATTGGTGTATATGTCGCAGGCAATTTGTATGATTCCGCATTTTACAAACGGCGTCGTCCGTTTAAAAACGCTCGCTGTTTTAAAATATGCCGAAGGCAAATTGGCGAATTGTTCAATTGTTAAAATTTCGACATTGATTGTTATAGTGGGGTGACCATCATAAAACACGGGTTGGACAAATCAGACTTTATTTCAGAAATCAGGTAGGTACCTATTCAAATAGGACTAACTTAAAATACCGGCACTCCTAAAGTAATTAAATTAATTAAGTAACAAAAACAACACTAATCTAATTTAAACTGATGACGTACGTAACAATAATGCAACTTTTATGAATAATATGGAGGGGATATGGCGCTCGGCGGCCGCTGCCGCGGCACCGCTCGCTTCGCTCGCTCGCCGTCGCGCGTTAAAGGTCACTGTTCTAACCTAACCTAACCTAACCCAAATGATTCACCAGCAATAGAGGTAATGGTCACTATTCTAACCTAACCCAAATGATTCACCAATGTGAAGTTTCGGACGCGCGGGTGTGATAGTACAGTGGAGCCCGGATAGGTAGGTGTACAGAGGCCAGCATCAAGCTAACCCAATCTGTCAAATTTTCACAATTGAATAATAACGTTGTTCCTCCGACCACCAGATTCCATGGACACCTTAGCGTTTTTTACGTGCCGGATAACCTCAAAAACTTTATCATTTGTCCACGGCTTTTTTACTTAATTCCCTATAATAAATGTCTTTAAAACAATACTTTTTTTGTGAAAAGTCCTTTGAACACGTAGAATTTGCACTGTTTTCAATGTTTTTCTGTGTCACAAAACCACTACCCGACGCCATTTTTCTTGTTTTGATTAGCAGCGCCACGCGTGGTAAGAAAAATTACTAAATATTTCAATTTGCCGCGGCATTTTGTAAACGGAGATTGAATTGTATATCAAATGATGTGGCATATTATAAATTGACTAGGTAATTTACATTTTGCCTTCGGCATATTTTAAAACAGCGAGCGTTTTTAAACGGACGACGCCGTTTGTAAAACGCGGAATCATACAAATTGCCTGCGATATATACATAAGAACCATACCCGTTATTTTTGTAGTATTTAATGTACAATGTATAAGCTGTTGGTCTACTATTTTAAATAAATAAATAAAAATAAAACTCCTAAAATGCAGTTACGTGCTTATGTTTAGCTAACGTGTGAAGCCACTTTTTTCTGTACTAGGTACCCTCAGAATACTAATTAATATTCTGTACTACCCTCAGAATATTAATTATAATTTCTGGAACATTCAATAGAAGTGGTGTATAGCAATTGATCAATTGTCATCGATTTCTATTGTAGTAATTTTGTTTAGAGCTTCAATTGCACTTGATAGGTGATCAATTGGCGTATCAATGGTGTCGATTCTCTTGTCACAAATGCCTCTAAACTAGACTAAAAATCACTAAAATTTAGTTTATTCCTGTCAAACGACGATTTCCCATTCTGAAATTAAAGTGACACAAATTAACTAAATTTTAGTTTGACAGCACTAAGATTGTACTGAGATTATAATTGAATGAAAATGGCAATTTTGCTATTCTGAATTTGACGTTTTTTCACCTAAAATTTTGATTGTCAAACTAAATTAGACTATTTTTAATCGCGATTAAAAAGGTGTGGAATAAGATTAGTTGTCATGACCTAAAATTCACACAAACACCTTGACTTCAAGTGCAAAAACGGTACTGTATTTTTTTTTCTTTTCCATATATCTCGAAAACGGTGTGTCCTATCGCAAAAATAATGAAAATTTGGCCCCCCTTTATAAAATTCTTAAACCCGTAACCCTCAACACGTAGGTACCAAAAAAAAATCCACAAAAACACGTTGAAGCCTTAGAGCATTTAAATGCTCTAAGGTTGAAGCTGCCCCCTCCCTGCCCCCCTCCAGCTCTAAAAAATATCTGACACGGTAACGGCGGCGATGTCGGATTGTCTGTAAACAAAATATGACAAGCCTTCTCACTTTTCATAGTGATTTCGTTAGTTCCAATTAAAGCCACCGGGTCAAATATACTACGAGCACTATACCACGCGGATTCACGATTGTCAAACTCAATTTTAGTTGTGTCAAATTTTTTTCTAAATTTAGAGGTTTTTTTGCAGAATAGCTCTAAGATTCTCATAGAAAAAAGTAAGGAATTTTAGTGATAGTTTAGTTAGTTTAGTTCGGTGTACAACAGAATCGGCACCAATGTGTACCTACATGTCAATCACGTAAAAAATTACAATTGCAAATGATGAGATTTAAGTATTTCATTTTTAACTGTATTAAGGTGTAATAATATATCTCACGGGTGTAGCCGGGGGGAGAGTTTTGGGGGTTCAACCCCCCCCAAAAGTTCAGATATTAAGGCTTGTCCGTCGTAAACAGCGCGGTCACTGTCGGACTGCATAGAAAAGAAAGAGAAGCGCGATGACACAACGCTTGCAAAATATGAAGTAATTATCGATTTACAAAAAATCTGTTGATTATACTAAAAAAGTAATGACTTATTAGTTTGTAAAGAACTGTATAAATTTTTGAATACTTTTAATGAAAACTGTAGGAGTAATATGGATGGTAACAACTCGAAAAAATAGACCGAAATAGACCTGGATTTACGTTTTTTTCCCTTAGTTTTACACACTAAAATAGATTTCAGGACACATGAAATCACTTCTTATGTATTGTAGATTACTGTGTATTTTTTCTTATCAGAAAGATGCTATAGTTACTGTAAAAGATGATTACAAAGTTACTTAGTTTCGCCGTATTTTAGGAAGGAGCAGCCTTAACATTCATAGAATTAAAACGAACAATACAATATCTCATTGATTACTAACTATTACCTAGATTAAAATATACGGTGGTTTGGATTCCTCCGCCACCGTCGATTATCGGATCGCATTCGGTAATCTCCGTATATTTTCGTGCTCTTTCGTTAGCCTTTCGTACCATCCCATGCGCTGCGCAACAAGTGCGCGGCGCACTTGTCGCGTTCACTTAATTACCGAGCGCGGGTAAACGAATAGAAGTTATTTTGACATTTTTATGATTTGACCTACGTAGAATTAGAATTTTCACTTCAAGATAACACAGGAGTAAACACTTGTCTTATAAATATATCGGATACTTGTATCCACGTATTACAAAGGAAGTGAAGTTTTTCGGCCTCTGACTAAAGAATTTTTGTCAAACTAGGAGAAACTAATTTGATGTAATCGGGGTTTGATCAGTCAAACTAACTCACCTCAAAATACCTAAGTTAGGCTTGGGTTAGGGTTTTCGTCAGCAGGTCGACGGAGCCCCGCTGCATTTTTTGCTGCTATTTCTGTCTGCAGAAATAACATGATAAATCTCTCAATATTGTGAGTACAAACTTACATTTACAGTTGGAAGTATGGGAGAACATGTATTTCAACTGCAATGTTAAGTTTGTTCTTGGGATAAATTCATCCCAACTACGGAACCTTTCATTGTGCGTGGTCCGACACGCACTGGGCCGGTTTTTTTTTATTTAGCTTAGGTATATAGTTTATACTGTCCAACTGCTCGAAAAAGGAGTCCCCCAATTCCTTCGAGGAGATTTTTTCTGTATATGTATTTTTCACATCATTAATATTTTTCATATACGTATACTTATGGGTTATTTTAAGCACTTTTAGTCGTTTTATTTTCTTGGATCCCCCCGCCCGATACTAAAACTTGGCTACGCCCGTGATTTATCTAAATGTAAAATTACTGCTTAAGGCCCTGGTTCCAAGCTTGGTTTAGCTCGGTGTGTAAGTGAAATGGCGTTATGGCTGTCTAGTTTGACGCACGAGATAGAAGATTCTCACGCGCACCGGAATTATGTCGTAAAAGTGCAATTAAATTCGTATAAAATTAGAAATTAACTATTTAATAAAAAGTAATCCATCACTGGATGCAGTTTGGAATTTGACATTTCATGGTATATTTTTAATTATAATTATAATTGCTAATGAAGGGATAAACAGCTTTTAAAGATTATTAGGAGATATGTTTGAAGATTTTTTTGGTGCATTAAAGTGTGTTTAATTATGTTCTGGCTTCCATCACTGTAGGTATTCGAAAAGGACTTGAAAATATCATATTTTTTTTACATTCCAAAATTATTTACGGTTTAGGAGATACACAGCTTTAAAAAACCACCTTTTTGATCGTTTTCAGGAAATCTGCGCCTTAAATAAACCGCTGACAACTAAAGGGACTAATCTGTAATCCGTTAATTTGTAATTGTATCACATAAAAAAAAAATTGGATTACAAACTTAAGTTTGCAGTTGAAGAATTGACCACGACATAAATGTCTGGGAGAAAATGTTTTTGAACTACAATGTTAAGTTTGTTTTTGCGATAAATTCGTTTCAACTACGGAACCCTTCATTGTGCTTGGTCCGACACGCACTGGGCCGGTATTTTTGTAATTCTTTGTCTTTTAAATATACTTCCGGGCCTTTCTTTCTTTCTTTTAAGAAAACACGACAATTTTTGTATACGGCCACTAAGTGGTCCAAGAATATTTTTCGGTACTTAACACAATTTGGGATCATTGCCACATTTGAGACCTATTTATTTATAATTGGACAAAGATATATTCGCTCATATTTTGTTTATCTTCTGCCGTTTCATTTGATAGCTTGCTGACAGCGCCATCTTTTTAAAGATTTTCGTAATATGTGGAGTGTTTGAGGCTGAAACCCGACCCTCACCCTTGTCTGTCGAGATGGAGCTTTTCCACAGAGTAAATAATAAAGTTTCAATGATAAATCTAGCTTGTAATGTTTCCCTACTACCTTAGTGGTAGTCTTTTGGCAGTGCCAAGAACACTGACGCCGTAACGGGCCGATAAATTTTCAACTGAGTACCTACTCACTAAGTCACTACCAATGAAAAGGACTTTCGAGTTCATTTTCGAGGGATAATCTCGAAAAAACCTCTTGGCTCGTCTTTTTGCAATTTGTGGTAACCTATAGAAGAATACGAGTAAATTTGCAATATTGCAACATTCTGTACCATATGCAAATAAATGATTTATACTTTTGAAATCATTGGCAAAGAAGAAGTAGCAAAAATGCCCCACTTCCGACTGCAAAGATAAGTATCTCAAAAAATCGCTAAAAATGAGTATAAAAAATTATATACTTCCGGTGATCATCCTTACTGGCGAACACATTAAAAAATTGCTCTGAATATCAATTCAGGGGCAGAATACCTGTAATATACTAACTTCTGATTTAGTTTTAGAATAGGATTAAAAAGCAATTAAACACTGAATTAACTCATTTGCGATTGTTTGATAATAGTTATTATACTAGGTTAATAATAACATATTTAAAAGTATTATTTAAAGTAACGCTTACTGACTGAATAATCTATTTATTTTGTAAAATAATTACGGGTATTACACACCGACGGCTATGGTAGGTAAAAACCATACATTGTAAAACCCTAGAGGACAGGACGTGGGAGGCTGAACCAGGATGGACCCCAATGGATCAAGCCTGGTCTAGAGCACACAATATAGTAACAGAAGACCGGTTAAAGTGGGCTCCTTCCAGCACTATAAGTCCGCAGGACTATATGGCATATTCCCAGCCCTACTGCAGTAGAGGGTGGATCTTTTGACACCATGACTGGTGGAGATCTATCGAGCCTGCATAGCACTCACATACATACCTCTCGCATGCCGTGAAGTGAGAGTCATTTTTATACCCAAACCTAAAAAACGCGACTGTACACAACCCTTGGCTTATAGGCATACAAGCCTCACATAATTTCTACTGAAAACCTTCGAGAGACTCTGTGATAGACACATCCGTGACAGACCTCTCCGGGTAAAACCACTTCATAAACAACAGCATGCATCCACTGGTAGATCAACGGAATCTGCTCTGCACAGTGTAGTTTCCAAAATTAAATGCGCAGTGGACCACAAGTGCTCATCACTGGTCGCCTTCATTGATATAGGGGGTGCCTTTGAAAAAGCCATGTTCAATAGCATACACATAGTATTATACTCACATAGCATAGACATAGTATAGACTCGACACTGAGAGGCTGGATCACCAACATGCTCAAACTGCGAGCTGTGCATGTGACAGTGAACGACACCACAAGGGCCATCGCGACAAAAAGGGGCAGCTCTTTTTGTCGCGATGGCCCTTGGCAAGGGGGCTCTCTCCACTGCTATGGAACCTGATCATAGACAGCCTCATCAAAACACTCAATGACAAAGGATACTTCACCGTATGCTACGCCGACGACATAACCATAATAATAAAAGGCATCCATGAAAATACATCATGCGACCTCATGCGCCAAGCTTTGAAAATAGTAGATGACTGGTGTAACAAATATCAACTATCAGTGAACCCTACAAAAACGGAGCTGATTCTCTTTACAAAAAAGAGGAAGTTGACAACATTACAACTACCGCGTTTCCAAAAAAAGAGGAAGTTGACAACATTAAAACTACCGCGTTTCTTTGGAACTAGTCTAAGCCTGCCTGGACAAACAGCTGAATTGGGCGAAACATACCAACTACATTACCACAAAAGCCAGCATATCCCTGTGGCACTGCAAGCAACTGCTCGGCAGGAATTGGAGGATTAGTCCCAAGGCTAAACAACACACCACACACTCCACAGTAACACAGCACTACAGCTGGCAGCTGGCTGACTGGCTATACACATATACAGGGTGGAATTTTGTAATGCCACCTGAAGGGAAAGTACTCTTAATACTGTAGATAGAAGATTTTACTCAAAGGAAACCTTCCTTTATTTTTGAATAGAAAGAAAACTGCATTCAAAGATGTTCGAAAATTCGCTTGCCACACCCGGGAACCGAACCGGCTAAAATCTGTAAAAATGACACACTGTACTTTTATTGCATTGATCGTTAGGATCAATTATAAGGATGAAATCTCTCTAACAAACTTAATAAATTAAATGATAGGAAAACCATGAAATCTGGACTTATAAATTCAATGAGTCAAGTTAAAGCTCTTTAACTCAAAGATCAGGAGAGTTACGGATACCCCGCGTATACTTTCAGACAGTGCATCAGTGCTCCAATCCTTACAGAAAAAGTACATTACCTCGAGATTAATACTAGAATGTCACAATGCAATCGAACGAGTGACGGTATCGCAACACAGTGACACTGCAATGGATAAAAGGACAAAGATGGGTAACGACGCAGCTGACGAACTAGCTAGGAGAGCATTATCCAGCACGTCTGTCTGTAGATCTGAGCCAATCGTACCTATTCCCTTCAACTAGTTACGCAGGTGGCTACAGGAGTTCACCCATACACAAGCGGAAAGTTGGTGATCCTTGACACCAGGCTATAGACAGTCCAAGGAGGCTATTTATGTAAAGATTACAGGAAAAATAAAACGGTGTCTTTATGTAGCACACTTTTTCAGAAATCAGAACGGAACCCTCGCGGTGCACGAGTCCGACTCGCTCTTGACCAGTTTTTTTTATGGTCGTTAGAGTAGTAGGTATAATATTTTACTTTCAATCATGCATGATTGAAAGTAAAATATTAATAGAATAGAATATTAAGAAATACTGCGCCTGAAAGAATATTTGGAGCAATTTCTAAGTATGATAGCCAGTAAGGATGGCAATCGGAGATATTCAATTTATTAATACTCATTTTTATCTATTTTTTGAGATATTTTTCTCAGCTGTCGGACGTCGGGTTTTATGGACCGTGCAACTTCTCCTTTGAACAAAATCTGTCCGGTAATTTTGCGTGATGCTGGAATATAAAAAAATAATATTTTTGGCATTAGAATTGTACAGTCGAGTTCATTAATATATTGGCCCTTTCAGGCTTCAAAAATATATGAACGTCAAAAATGTTCATAATAATCTGACACGTATAAGCATCGATATGATAAACGTCTCAGATTAATCGATATGTTACACGTTTGTGGAGGCGTGTTAATAGCAAATTGATAATACGTTGTGGTTAACTATTGTTTGTAATTAGCCTGTAAGCCTTCCTAAGAGTAATAAAAAAAAAAATTACCTCTTAGAAATGGGAAGGGAAATTTTGAACAATATTTATAAAAAAATGAAATGCAATTCTATAGGTAACATTGTTAAGTACCAAACTGAATTTTAGTAGGTACAGTGCTTTGTAAAACATTTCATTAAGTATGTATTTCTTTGAAACTACTCACCTAATATAAGAGCTACGTGGAGTTGCGGATCCAATCCGTTGTAGAATACAATACAATTGGCAACTACTCGTTGGGGCTAAGCTTCAAACAAGATATTGGGGTCTTTGGAGATAGAGAATCGCTAGTAGCAATCGAGGTTTTTTTCCAACTATTGTAATTTTTTTTTCTGACAACCAGTCTTACCAAGGATTATCGTGTTACCAAATAACTGGGTTGTGGAGGTCAGATTATATAATTAATTACCTTTCCTAGAATTCAAGAAGTTTTCTAAGAATCATTGAGGTAATATGTAGGTACTGTATGTTAGTACCTACATATGTATTACCTCACCTCAATGCTTAGAATAGATATTTATTATTTTTGCATTTTACGTCACTTCTCGCATTTACGCTTAAGTTGTTTACGTTTCGAGTTTTCGTTGCGTTCAACCAAAAAACGCAACATACAACATATAATAATTAATTGTAAAGTAATGAATGCATTAAAAATGAAAAAAAAGTCAATTTGTTTATTTAAATACTTAATGAAAAAGTTTTGAATTACTTACATTTTCTTCCTTGTTTGACAGGGACGCTCCAGAACCCACCGGCGAAGAGGGTGAAGATACAGACATGGAGCTACCCAAAGTGTATGAGCCAGTATTTGATTACGCAGAGCTTCGCGAACGCTTAGACATGTTCCTTGCACAGTTCAATGAAATGGTGCGGGGTTCCGGCATGGACCTGGTATTCTTTCCCGACGCTATGCTCCATTTAGTCAAAATTTCCAGAGTCATAAGACATCCTAGAGGAAACGTCATGCTCGTAGGCGTGGGAGGCTCCGGGAAGCAATCTTTAACCAAGCTATCTACGTTTATAGCAGGCTACCGCTCCTTTCAAATCGCGTTGACCAGATCCTACAACGTAAGCAATTTTCTTGAAGATCTCAAGTTGCTCTATAGATCTTGTGGGGTCCAAGGGAAGGGAACTACTTTTATATTCACAGATCTTGACATCAAAGAGGAAGGCTTCTTGGAATATTTAAATAATATCCTTTCGTCTGGTGTCATATCAAATCTGTTTACTAAAGACGAGCAACAAGAAATAATTTCTGAATTGACTCCCATTATGAAACGCGAGAACCAGAAGCGGACTTTGACTAATGAGTTGGTGATGGAATATTTCCTGAACAGAACTTGTCAGAATCTGCATGTAGTATTGTGCTTTTCACCGGTAAGAGACTGTTGCCCTTTTTGTCGAATAAAATCTCGTTTTTTTGTTCATAAATGTAACACATAAATGAAAATGCTGATCTTGGGTTTTTTTTTTCACAATACAATAACTTACTAATTTTCAGGTGAGCGAAGCATTTAGATATCGTGCAATGCGTTTTCCTGCCCTCATTTCTGGATGCACAATAGATTGGTTTCAACCCTGGCCTAAGGATGCATTAGTTTCAGTAGCCGACCATTTTCTAGCAGAGTTTGAAATTGAATGCACTAAGGAAGTTAAAAAAGAGTTAGTCACAGTTTTAGGGACAATACAAGATGTTGTATCTCAAGTATCAGTGGAGTATTTTCAAAGATTCCGTCGTTCATCTCACGTCACGCCGAAGTCATATTTAAATTTTATCGGAGGGTATAAAACAATATATCAGATGAAGCAGAAGGAATTGGGTGACGGTGCTTTAAGAATGGACACTGGTCTAGAGAAACTACGAGAGGCATCCATATCAGTAGAAGTTTTGAAAAAAGACTTAGCTGTGATGGAACAAGATTTAGCTTTGGCTTCAGAAAAAGCAGGCCGAGTCTTGACTGAAGTAACCGACCGCGCAATGCAAGCTGAAATTGTCAAAAATCAAGTACAAATTGTAAAAGAAAAAGCAGAGGTTTTAGTCGCTTATATTGCCGAGGAAAAAGAGAAAGCTGAAATCAAATTAGAAGCTGCAAAACCAGCCCTAGAAGAAGCAGAGGCTGCACTGAACACTATCAAGCCAGCTCATATAGCTACTGTTAGAAAGCTAGGCAGACCACCACATCTCATTATGAGAATTATGGACTGTGTGTTAATTCTCTTCCAAAGAAGGTTACATCCCGTTATAGCGGATACCGCTGCCCCTTGCCCTAAACCATCGTGGGCAGAATCGTTGAAGGTATAGTGTACTGGAAACTGTAGTCAACATCTTTCTTTTAAGGCTTCCGCAGACATCATGGATCGCTTAAGGTTTTCATCATGACCTCCCCCCCACTACATATTAAAAACCCCAACCAATTAGCAAGCCAATTTACTTTGCACTTGCAAAAATTTAATGCTTATTAAAATCCATAGGTATTATCCTTTTGCCTAGTCTTCGATTAGGGCCCCACACATTTACAGTCCGGTCATTCATAAAAACTACTTTGGACAGTTTTTATGAATGGCCACCTGCCGGCGGACTCTGTAATATGTGGGGCCCTTTACAATGGAGAGGGACACTGCCAATTTATCCCGCTAAGAGTCACATCGTCATACCGCATAAATTCATGCCGCACCAAAACTTTATGGCACGATTTTTGGGATCATCTTCTACTCAAAATAAATCGTCAGCTGCATGGAAGTGGGGGGGAATAATAAGTCAGTCGCATAAATTAAATTAATTGTTACGATGGCAAATCAGCACCCTAATTGCATAACACATTATCAATCGGAGTTGGTTTCATTTTGACAGTTCAACAACATTCATTGCGTTATTTACGTAGTCGAGCAGACAAATTTTTCGAACATATGAAGCAATGGATTAGCAATTTGTTTCAAAATGATCCAAACTCCGTTTGATAATGTGTTACGCAATTAGGGTACAGGGCGATGGAAAATTAATTGTTACTATGGCAAATCAACTTTGACATGCTCTAACTTTAGACTCCACTATTGGAGCAGCTGACCCTCAGATCTCATATGCACTAAAGAAAAACTATTTTTGGTATGATTTTCAGACGGTATAAAATTACTTTTTCAAACTAACGCCACCGTACTATATTGTGTTATAGTGAGGGCGCGTTTCCTTGACAATATTGACTGACATGCTGACATGCACCCAGCGATAATGGCGTCATCTAAATATAATTAGCTTTGCCTGTTCCCTCCTATCCCATACTAATCTTTCAGTTTTGTTTTTAGATGATGGCCAGTACTACATTTTTGTTGCAACTACAAAACTATCCGAAAGATATAATTAATAATGAGATGGTTGAACACTTGACTCCATATTTTGAAATGGAAGATTACAACATGGACACAGCGAAAAGAGTATGTGGTGACGTCGCTGGCTTACTGTCTTGGACTAAAGCTATGGCTTTCTTCCATAGCGTAAATAAGGAAGTTTTGCCATTGAAAGCTAACCTGCTATTGCAAGAAGCACGGTTGAAGGTAAATATCTTTTTATACAAGTCATTAAATGTCATGTGTGCATAAGTAGGTATATAAACAAGTGTTTGTTTGTATCTTAGGTTGCCATGGATGACTTATCGTCTGCTGAAAGACAATTGGAAGAACGAGAAATGTCTCTAAGAAAAGTTAAAGAACAATATGAGTCGGCGGTTTCTGAGAAACAGCAATTGACGGATGCAGCTAATGTGTGCTTAAGAAAAATGACAGCTGCCACAGCTCTTATTAATGGATTAGGTGGTGAAAAAATACGATGGACACAACAAAGTAAAGATTTTAAAGAACAACTTGGCCGACTAGTGGGGGATGTAGTTTTAGCTACAGGATTTTTGTCTTATTGTGGCCCATACAATCAAGAATTTAGAAATAACTTGCTTGATACATGGATGGGAATACTAACAAGTAAACAAATACCTGTCACGCAGGATTTAAATATAACCAATATGTTAGTGGAAAATGCAACCATTTCAGAATGGACATTGCAAGGTCTTCCGAATGATGAATTGTCCGTTCAGAATGCTCTAATAGTGACTAAGTCGAGTTCCTATCCACTTTTAGTGGATCCTCAAAGTCAAGGGAAGAATTGGATCAAAAACAAAGAAAGCTCTAATGAACTTCAGATTACGTCACTGAACCATAAATATTTCAGAACTCATTTGGAAGATAGCTTGTCTCTGGGTAGACCTCTGCTAATAGAGGACGTTGCTGTGGATTTAGATCCAGTCATAGATAATGTTCTTGAAAAGAACTTCATTAAATCGGGTTCTATAGAAAAGGTTATTGTAGGGGACAAGGAATGTGATGTAATGCCTGGATTTATGTTGTACATAACAACTAAACTTCCCAACCCTGCTTATTCGCCCGAAATAAGTGCTAAAACATCAATTATAGACTTTACTGTTACTATGCGGGGTTTAGAGGATCAGCTACTCGGTAGAGTAATATTAATGGAAAAATCTGACCTAGAAGAAGAAAGAGTTGCATTATTTGAATCTGTTATGAAAAACCAAAGGAGTATGAAAGAATTAGAAAGTAATTTACTGTGCCGTTTAACATCATCTGTAGGTTCCTTGGTAGATGATGAGGCTTTAATTCAAGTTTTACAAATTACAAAGACAACTGCTGAAGAAGTAAATGAGAAACTCAAAGTAGCGGAAGTTACGGAGAAAAAGATAGTAAAAGCTCGGGAAGAGTTTAGAGCGGTAGCCGCCAGAGGCTCTATACTTTACTTTTTGATCGTAGAAATGAGCAATGTGAACCTCATGTACCAGAATTCCTTGAAACAATTTCTTACCATATTTGATAACTCAATAACTAAGTCTACAAAAAGTAATGTAACCGAAGAGCGAATAAATATCATACTTAAGTACTTGACGCATGAAGTATGGGCTTTTACACTTCGCAGTTTGTACGAAAGACATAAGGCATTGTTTACTTTAATGTTGGGGATGAAAATAGATTGCCAACGAGGGTTAATATCACATGACGAGTTCATGGCGTTTATAAAGGGTGGTGCATCATTAGACTTAAATGCAGTCACTCCGAAACCATTCAGGTGGATTCTTGATATCACTTGGTTGAATCTGGTTGAAATTAGTAAATTAAAAACTTTTAGCGACGTTCTCCCTAGAGTAAGTAGTAAAAACACTTTTCAACCTGTTTGTAATAATATGTGAACATTACCTACACCGATACGAATTGTTTGATTCGAAAAGTTAGCAGTGACGTGATGTTATTGTGTATTATGATTATGTGAAGGCACACACAATCAAGATGGTATTAAAATAACATATATAGTCTTTGATTATTTAATTTTATGTTAGAAGTTTAGATAAAAGGTGCTTTTCCAGATAACAAGTAATGAAAAAGAGTGGCGTGTGTGGTATGAAAAAGCTAAGCCAGAAGAAGAAAGTTTTCCAAGCGGTTACCAAGAAAGTCTTGATGTGTTTAGGAAACTGTTGCTTATTAGATCTTGGAGCCCTGACAGAACATTGTCGCAAGCCAGAAAGTACATTGTTGGTGAGACACAATTGATATCTATTTTATTAGAGATTATCTGACTCGACAGACGTTGTCCTGTGCAAACAATAGTTTATACAAAAGTCCCATAGAAAATGCACTTCCAGTTTTCCAGAATTTTCCAATTTTCTCGGCAACTGTTTCAATTTTTCTCTTCATGAGAACCTCCCTCAGACTTCATCGAATATTTGAAAAAAAAAATCTCTTCCGTTCTCGAGTTTTGCGCTTAGCAACACATTTTATTTCTATAGATAGTTATGTACTTTTAGCTATAATTAATATATCACAACCGCTTTCCATAAATGATTAAATGGTCAGAAATAATATAACTTCAAATACTTTTAGATTCTCTTGGTCCTGAATATGGAGAAGGGTGCATCCTCAACTTAGAAACAACCTGGGAAGAATCAGAACCTCGTACTCCCCTCATTTGTATTTTATCTATTGGTTCTGACCCTTCTGCACAAATAGCATCTCTTGCAAAAGCTAAAGAAATAGGTAAGATGTAAAAATTTAAATGTCAGTTAAATTATTCGTCTTGAAAGATCAAAGAAGAAATTAACCAATAAAATGTTTTTGCTGCAGTTTTGAAATCTGTATCCATGGGTCAAGGTCAAGAAATAGTGGCAAGAAAAATGATATCAGATTCAATGAACGAAGGTGGTTGGGTTCTGCTGCAAAACATACATCTATCACTCCCGTTCTGTGTGGAAGCTATGGATGCTCTCATTGAAACAGAGCACATTCAAGAGTCATTTAGACTTTGGCTCACAACTGAAGTCCACACTGAGTTTCCGATCGGCTTACTACAAATGGCAATTAAGTTTACCAATGAACCTCCACAAGGTATCAGAGCCAGCATGAAGAGAACATACCAAAATATTACGCAAGACTCTCTTGATTATTCTTCTTTATCACAATGGCCGCCACTTCTTTACGCAGTAGCCTTCTTACATACGATTGTACAAGAAAGGCGGAAGTTTGGCCCTCTAGGTTGGAATATACCGTATGAGTTCAATCAATCTGATTACGCTTCCAGTGTTCAATTTGTCCAAAATCATTTAGATGAAATCGATCCTAAAAAGGGAATATCTTGGCCAACCATATGCTACATGCTTGGAGAAGTCATGTATGGTGGCCGGGTTACGGATGACTTTGATAAACGCCTACTTACTACATTTACTAACGTGTGGTTTTGTGATGTTTTGTTGCGACCGGGTTTTGAGTTTTATAAAGGTTACAAAGTTCCAACAACGAGAAATATTCAAGGATACGTGGACTACATCAATCAGCTTCCGTTAACTGATACTCCTGAAGTCTTCGGTTTGCACGGCAATGCAGACATAACATATCAAATTAATAGTGCGAAGGATATTTTGGATACTATCTTGAATGTGCAACCTAAGGAAGGTGGAAGCCAGGGCGGAGAGTCCAGAGAGAGTATTGTGTATCGACTGGCTGAAGACATGTTAGAGAAGTTACCGAAACAATACGTCAGCTTTGAGGTCAGAGAAGCACTACAAAAGATGGGTGCATTTCTTCCTATGAACATTTTCTTGAGGTAAAACTTGATTAGTTATTAGCTGATAAAATCGTAATAGACCAGGGCCAATCCTGTTTGAGAAAAAAAATCTTAGCAGTATATAACTAAATTTTCCAACCACTCGGTGGTTGGAAAATTTAGTTGATGATGTAAATAACGAAGGAAAAATAGTCCAGACTCGGAGAAAGTTCTGGAAGGGGGGTGGGGGTGGTAATATATACGTTTTTAGGGGTTTGTACTAGTTTTTTGCGATTTGCGGGTAAACTATGCATCCTATCGAAAAAAGTTAATGTAAAAGTGATAAATAATAAAAAAATCTTAAACTCTCTTTTCATACATTATTACCCATAATCTCAAAATTATCGAAAAAAACGCAAAAAACCGTTTTTTTGGTTTTTAATTTATAACTATAGCAAATATTATTATTTATGATGAAAATTGCTGAAAATGTTCTTTTTTGTGTTTCAAACAAGCCCAAATTTTTTCAAAGCGAAATATTTATTTTTCAATGTTTTATGAAGAAAATACAAAAAAATGACCTTATTTTCAATCGAAAAATTTGGTTAGCAAATTTTAGATAAACTCAACTCAAACTCAAACTCAAAGCATTTATTTCAATTAAACCAATTACAGGCACTTTTGAATTGTCAAAGAGTCGGTCAGTAGGTAAGTCAGAAAGTTGAAGCTAGTTGCCCATTCCAAAACGTAGATCTATGGAGAAGAACGGGCAAGAAACTCCACGGACACTCTTTTAAATCAAAATATGGTTACAAAATATTGGTTACATCATTCATATTGAAATTATACATGTGAGAACGATGAACGTTAAAAGCGTCCGGAATAAAAAAATAAAAAAACAATTCAAAATTAAAATTAAAATAAGCCGTGGCAGCTAAGGTATGACCAGCCTCCACCAACAGCGCCCGTTCACGAACCTGACGTATGGATTCGTTAAATGATCCAACACACGCGCCACCATCAGCGAGGCATTAGAGTGAGCATGACACACTCTCAGCCGCCAGGGCACATCCAAGTCAAATAAAGACGTACCCAGTAAATGGTAGCTTTAGAGTAGGCACATAGTACTCACACATGTGCTAAGCAATTATACAATACAAGGTGATTGAGTCTACACAATGCAAAGCTATTCTTACAATCTTCAGCAGTTCCAACAGTATCTTCAAATGTTAATTAATTATTTGAGGTTGTGGAGCAGGACCAGCATGGAGCCAAGCATTTTTATCATTTATGTAATCCCCCAATTTATAATATGCCTGCCTGCATAGTGTGCGTTTTATACAAGTTTTAAATTTCGTCTCATTTAGTTGAAGTATGTGTGGAGGTATTTTATTGTAACATTTTAAACAGTACCCCATGAACGATGAGTCTACTTTCGCCAGCCTAAAACCTGGTTGAGCTAATAGGTCCTTATTTCTAGTATTATAATTATGCCTTTCACCTCTTTTATTAAAAAGATGTAAATTTTTTCTTACGTACATGATGTTTTCGTAGATATATTGACAAGGTACCGTCATGATGTTAATATCCTTAAACAGTTCCCTTAGAGAATCGCGCCTGCGAAGATTATATATGGCTCTGATGGCTCGTTTCTGCAGAATAAAAATGGACTCGATATCTGCAGCCCGTCCCCAAAGTAAAATACCGTAAGACATGATACTATGAAAGTAACTAAAATAGACTAGCCTCGCGGTATCTACATCAGTAAATTGACGGATTTTTCTGACAGCATAAGCTGCTGAACTTAGCCGTCCTGCAAGTGATATTAAATGAGGACCCCATTGTAGCCTTGAGTCGAGCGTAATCCCCAGGAAAACGGTTTTATCGACGAATTCTAGTTTCTCTTGATTCAATACTATCTCACAATCACTACTTTTGACATTTGGTAAAGAAAATCTGATGCACTTAGTTTTTTTCCCATTTAATACTAAATTATTAGCAGTGAACCAATTTTGGATCTGCAGTAGGGCGTTATTAACGTCGTCAAAATTTGTAGCACGTCTATCTACCTTAAAAATTAATGAAGTATCATCAGCAAATAGCACCATTTGTGGTTGATTTTTTAATAAATGGAGTAAATCATTAATATACACTAAAAAGAGGAAAGGACCCAATATCGAGCCTTGTGGAACACCCATTTTAACTTTTAAACAGAGTGAATTGACACCATTTATTTGAACTTGCTGTTGTCTATCATTTAAATAAGATTTTACTAAACTGAGGGCAAGTTTTCCAAGTCCGTAATGCTCAAGTTTCAAGAGTAAGGTTTCATGGTCGACGCAATCAAATGCCTTGGAGAGGTCACAAAAAATGCCTATGGCGTCTTGTGCCTCTTCCCACGCGTTAAAAATGTGTTTTAATAAGGTTACACCGGCGTCGGTCGTACAACGTCCTTTGGTGAAACCAAACTGTTGATCGTGAAGTATTTTATTCGTGTTAAAGTGATTGAGCATTTGATTAAGCATTACCTTTTCAAACACCTTGCTGAAAACCGGCAACACGGATACTGGTCTATAATTATTTTTGTCTTTACTGTCTCCGGATTTAAAAAGTGGAATTACCTTACTGTATTTCATTAAATCCGGGAAAACTCCTTGATCTACACAAAAATTAAATATTAAGGCTAAGTAAGGCGCTATAGTCTCAATTATGGAGGTACAGACTTTAATGGACATTCCCCAAAGATCTTCGGTCAGTTTGATCTTAATTTGCTTAAAAGCTTTTATTACTGTTATGGGGTTAATATGCTTAAAGTTAAATTCAATCGGGCAGGCCGAAACGTTTGCCCTTACTAAATCAAAAGAGAGCGAGGGCGAGGAGTTTAAGACCTCAGTAGTTTTAAGTGGGATACTGGTAAAGAAATTTACAAATTCTTGAGCAACTTCTTTGCTATCGGAAATGAGACCACATGACGACTCCAGTGTGTAATCAATATTATGCTTTCTGTTCCTGTTCGTTTCATTGTTGATAATTTTCCAAACTGTCTTTATTTTATTATCTGCTGATTTAACCTTGTTGCTAATGTATAAGGCTTTAGCTGCCTTACAAGTGTTCTTAAAAATTCTAGAGTAAGTAGCAACATACTTATTAAAAGTTTCCGTGTTAATATAAGGCTTAAGGCCATACAGCTCGAAAAGTCTTTCCCTACTTTTCCTGAGTCCTTTAGTTGCCCAGTCACTAAATAGAAACTTAGGGCTGATGGTTTTTGTGATCTTCTTAAATGAATTATCGAACTCTGTTTGGACTACCGAAAAGAATTCTTTATACAAAATATTAACATTGTTCATTTTCAGTTCTTGATCATTTAACTTACAAATTAAAGTGTTATTAAATTTATTTAAATTAACAGATGTTATTGGTCTGGATTGTATCTGCACTTTTTGCATAGGTATGTTGGACTCAAAAGTTACGGTTTGACCACTGTGATCAGAAGGGAGATAATTAACAATGGATTTATCTAAATAGTCACAACAACAGAAAACATTATCAATACATGTGGCAGTAGTCGTGGTTATTCGGGTAGGTTCTACAAACACATTTGATAAATTAAATGATTTAAACAAATTTAATAATCTACTGGTATTTGAATTATTTTCTAAAATATTAATATTGAAGTCGCCACAGATAATTACAGACTTATTACCAGCTGCAAGTCTTGACATAACTTCCTCCATTACTGACTCGAATATAGAGTAGTTTTGATAATTTGGGGGTCTGTAAACGCACACTATGACATGCTTATCTAGCTCAACACAGGAAAGTTCAATACTATGTTCAAACGATAGATCAACTATGTCTTTACGATTTTTCGATTTAATACAATTTTTAATTAGGATTAATGAACCACCACGCGCCATTGATGTTCGATTAAAACAACTGGCCACACTATAATTCTCATAATTAATTAACATTTCGTAATCTTTTAACCAATGCTCGGTTAAACAAATAATGTCAAACATTGTTTTTTCTAAAAACAATTCAATTTCCAATTGTTTGGATGAAAAACCTTGAATATTTTGATGAAATAATTTCAAGGATTTCTGCTTAGCCCCTTTTCTACAGTTAACTATTTTAGAGCTAGAAAATACCTTTTTGTTATTAAGTGTAACTATACTGTTAGTGGTACTTTCTGTTGTCTTACAAACTAGTTTAAATTAATAACCACCTTAACATTAGTACTATTACTAACTGTGGTGCTAATTAAAGATGACTTCGACATACTAATTATGTCTGGGTTAATATTAAAAGCTAATAGCCTAGCTATTTGATGTCTAAAACTACTGGGCAGATACACCGTATCCCTAGTCGAGCTTAGCTTATCAACAAAAATGTTGGTGTCAAAAAATATAAACTTGTCACTATCGTGACTAACTAAGAATTGCATGTAATTATTTAACATGTGAATGTAGTTGTTTTGTCTGTTTGACAAGTACTTAAAGTATGGATAAATGACCTTTACCAGTGCTCATTTTTTTCGTTGAAATCTCAGCGTTCATATGGAATTAAAATATAATATTGTTTACGTACAAAAATATTACGTATAAAAAAACTAACAACCGAAAAAACTACTTTTCAAAAATAAATTTTTCGAAAATCGAATGTAATTCATTACACATCCATGTCTTTGTTATCTCATAATTCTGATAAAACAAATGTGTAGGTGCACGTGACTACGCTACGTAACCGACCGCGCCCGCCGCGTTTTTTTTTATTATTTTAGGTCTAAATAAAAACACTTTAATCAGTGTTTGTTTTTGCTTGGATAGCTTTGGTTAGACGTACTGAACGCGGTGTTAAAATTTGTCCATCTATTTTAATGGGACCTTATATAAAATGATGGCTCATTGGACCTTTAGTCAACAGCGCAACCTCAAAGCGCATCTAAAGTTCATTCATGCAATAAATAATTAACTATTATGATAAAATCATAATTTAGTACGTCTCAAGCCGATAATGATGATTTATCTATTCTGTTTATTGTAATTAAAACATTTCTTTGCAGACAGGAGATCGATAGGATACAGAAGGTAGTGAAGACTGTCAGCTCCACATTGTGTGACCTAAAGTTAGCTATAGACGGCACCATCGTCATGAGCCAAGGGCTCAGGGAGTCTTTGGATGCTATGTATGATGCCCGTATACCACAAAAGTGGCTTAAGGTACATTTAGGTCATAAGTAAATCCAAAGTATTAATACGATTAAAGGTCATCGTACACGTCAGCACCAGTGGCGGCTGGTGGGTCGTGGAACTGGCGGTGCACTTTACTAGCTCACTAATTATTAGGATTGAAAAATGCAATAGAACGATATTTTGCATAAAGGTACTTTTTTTTAATTTTAAATCAATTCGTCGACTTTTTTCCGAAACGAAATGTTCGATCACCTTTTTATTAAGTTCTGGTATAGTATTGATTGAATCAACACCAAAAATAATGCAAGGAAAACAAACATTTCCCTTTTAAAACTTGTTATAAACTATCTTAAAAAGTTTTGAACTCTTGTTATAAACTAAGAAATGATAAACGGTCTAGCCGATTTTATTTCTAATTTGTTTTGAAAATATTTATTATTGTTTTTATTGTAGTCAAAGATAACGCTCATTTTCACAGCTCACACCACACACACACACTGTCCCACATAGTATATTAAATCCTTTCAGTTAAATTCTGAATACAAAAACAAAACAAAGAAGTACTTAATTCACGATTTAACGTAAATAAAACATCGCGGCGGCAAATTTTGTCAAACCTCGGGACTACTCGGGAGCTCTCGGTAATCGGTAATCTTCGGTTCGGCTCGGTCAAATTCGGCGCCCGTGCGGCGCACGAGAATGGACTTTTTACTCCATACAGTTTGTACCAACTATCTTCTGTCTCACGCGCTAGGCGTTTTAGCTCGTATCTCATAGAAGTTGTATGAGCATTCGCCGTGCGCTCGGCCTAGCGCACGAGGAATTTTCTTTACAGCGAAAATAAATCTTAATAGTTTAGCAAAGAGTTTAATTGGTTCGTCATTATTTCGTTAGTATTAAATAGATAGATATGTTAACAGATGTATTAAACATTTTGTGTTTCTTCCTAAACCTATTACAAATCTGGTAGTGCAGCGCACGAGTGCACTTAAGGTACAGCCGCCCCTGGTCAGCACTGCACCGGATCGGCCATCTTCTCACCTCATAGGCTCGACGTCAACCAGTCGTCGTCAACCCAACGCATGTAACCGGAACGGCTCAGCACCTCCTCGCCTAGCCGGGGCGCCCACTTACGGCTGGTAGTGACGACCCTGTAGTCTGTTTCAAAAGTATCTGTTAAAAGTGAAAACAAATCCTGCGGGGCAATTGCGTAATACGCTATCATTCGGAATCCGTTCAATTTTGACAGTTTAACAACATTCATTGCGTTGTTATTTACGTCGTCAAGCAGACAAAGTTTTTGAACATCATAGCAATGGATTATGATTATGGATTATTGATGGAATTTGCTTAAAAATTATTCAGATTCCGATTGATAGTGTGTTACGCATTTAGCGTGCTTTTCAGGTTAAATTCTTACACAATTACGCACTAAAGGGAATTAATAGGTATAGAGGCATGAGGAACAGGGTGTAAAGTTCACTCATCCTCCATAGAAAAGGGAGGATCCTCCGACCAGACGGATGTTGTGTCTGGTGGGCCACTGCCCGACGGTTGATGTCGGGACGTTGTATTATGCTAATCGCGTGGCAAACTCTAATTGCGCGATGCAGGTTTGCGTGACGTCATGTCATTGATGCGTAGTTCATATGTGGCGATGTAGATGCCGCCACATCACTCCCCTCCGGAGACCGGAGGTCGATAGTGGGCTGAGTCGTGTATCTTGCGATGCTTGCCAGTGCCAGTTCTGGTTCCAGTGAGTCGGAACCGGGTGCCGCATAGTTCTCGGTGAGTCGGAACTGTCTGCGGTGATACCCCAGTGAGTCGGGGTGGCGCTGCGTTATGCTCCAGTGAGTCGGAGTGTACAGCGCTGGGTTGAGGCTGAAGGTGATGACCAGGAATGCGCGTCCGCTGCATGCTGGTGGTCAGGATACCTGTTGAAGCCGTGGATGCTGGCTGGCTGTGTGACTCGCCGCTCGAAAGCTTGAGGAAGTGATGCTGATGACGTCACGCTGATGTAGTTGCACGAAAGCTGCGCTGACGTTCATGCTCGGGGTCACCAGTATAGAGGCATGAGGAACAGGGTGTAAAGTTCACTCATCCTCCATAAAAAAGGGAGGATCCTCCGACCAGACGGGTGGTGTGTCTGGTGGGCTACTGCCCGACGGTTGATGTCGGGACGTTGTATTATGCTAATCGCGTGGCAAACTCTAATTGCGCGATGCAGGTTTGCGTGACGTCATGTCATTGATGCGTAGTTCATATGTGGCGATGTAGATGCCGCCACATAGGTAACACATTCATCTGTAAGTATTTAAAAAGTTTCAACTTGATAATTTCACCACATTTTTACATATTTGTTTATTAACGGGGGGTTATGCGAATTTGACATTAAATTCCTAATTACAGCACAAAATAATATGAAAATTGCATGTACCATGAGATAATCGTATTTTAGAGCACGATTATACAAGCCCGAAAGTCTGATAACCGTCTTACCAATATATTACCCCTGGGTATATTACCCAGTTACTAGGTTGTGGAGCTCAGAGAGGCAGTCGCTCCATGTAAAATACTGGTATTCAGCTGCATCCGGTTAGACTGGAAGCCGACCCCAACATAGTTGGGAAAAGGCTAGCAGATGATTATGAACGGAAAGAAAAACTAATTCAGTTGATCAACTGCGAAATATTTTATACTGTGGCATCTACGAATAATAATAGAAACTAATTATTCGTAATGTGGCATGGATTTTCCGCGAAATTATCGGTGGATTTGGATGAAATTTGGTACGTAGATAGCTTATACCCTGGATTAACACCATAGGGCTACTTTTTATCTCAGTCTACGCGAGTGAAACCGCGGGGCGCAGCTAGTGTTTAATATTTACTAAACGAATGAATTTCATAATTTTTTATGTTTATTTTTAAAGGTGTCTTGGGAGTCGGCAACACTAGGTTTCTGGTACACTGAGTTGTTGGAACGAGAACAGCAGTACAGAATTTGGCTTCGGAATGGAAGGCCTTCTGCATTTTGGATGACTGGTTTCTTTAACCCTCAGGGATTCCTCACAGCTATGAGACAGGTTTCATTATCATTATATTATAATAGTTTATCTATACTTATAATAAATCTGTAGAGAGGTCAATTCTGTACATGATATATATTTTCAAAATAACTATCAGGGGGTAATTAGTGATCGATACTGATGCCAAAAATGCAATCAGTAAAATTTTTGTCTGTCTGTCTGTCTGTCTGTCTGTCTGTCTGTCTGTCTGTATGTTCCTTATAGAAACAAAAACTACTCGACGGATTTTAACGAAACTTGGTACAATTATTCTTCGTACTCCTGGGGAGGTTATAGTATACTTTTCATCACGCTACAATCAATAGGAGCAGAGCAGTGAAGGGAAATGTTGGAAAAACGGGAGAAGTTGCTCCATTTTTTAAGCTTCCGTCGCGTGTGCAGCCTTAATGGTTAAAGCTACATAGAAATCATTTATGACGGAAATGTTCTACATAAAATTATCTAAAAAATATCCCACAACAGCATATGTCTATCTTTTATGGTTGACTCACAATAACACGTGTAACTCCCGATAGCTTAGCAGTCCAATACATTAACTTAATAACATACAAGGAGTTACACGCTGACGGAGTCGCGGGCACAGCTATTAATAATAATATTCTGCGGTTCCTTATTGCGATATTTTTCAACAGTATTGTGGATTGACATATTATATTTCCCTACTAAAATACGAAAGTTAATCTGTCTGTTACATCAAAACCACTGAACCGTGAGGAAGGACATATGTTACTTTTTTACGAAAAACGACGGAAACGCGGACGAAGTCGCGGGCAAAAGCTAGTTTATTATATTATAATTTAATAATCTTAGTCATAATAATATTTTGAAACTATGAAGCTATAAATTATATTCCTCTTATTACAATAGTTTTAAGTTTGAATTAGCACTTCGTTTGTTGCCAAACTGCACGCCATTAAATAATTTAATGTGTACTTGAACTCTTCAATTACACAAAAAAAAATGTATATATGTAGTTTAACAGCCATCTCCTTACCATAGCACAAGCATTAGGTTGCTTAGTTTGGGACTAGATGGCGTTGTGTGAAATGTCCAAGGATATTTTTTTTATTTTTTTTTTATTTTATTATATTATACACATTGTATGGTGGAAAAATAGGTCAACTTCCACTTCTTTTTAGGGTTCCGTACCTCAAAAAAAAAACGGAACCCTTATAGGATCACTCGTGTGTCTGTCTGTCTGTCCGTCAGTCACAGCCAATTTGCTCCGAATCTAATGGACCGATTAAGTTGAAATTTGGTACACATATGGATTTCTGTAGCCCAAACAACTACCCCCGAGGGAGGGATGGGGGGTTGTCAAAGTTTGTATGGGGGAATTTTAACGCGTGGTCCGATTAACTCGAAACTCAGTATATAACCTTGAAACCAAAAATTAAGAATAACGTTTGTCAGGGTTTTTCGAAAAACCCTGATAACCGCGCGTTAAAATTCCCCCATACAAACTTTGACACCCCCAAGGAAGGATCCTTAGGGGGTTTAGTTTAGGAAAACTAAAAATGACAAAATTTATAATTTACTTATATAAATATTCAGGGCAAGTTTCAAGTCTATCAACTCAAGAAATAAGATTTTTCATACAAACTTTGGACCCCCGTTTCACGCCTTTAAGAAGTGAATTTTGAAAAATCTTTTCTTAATGCACCTTTAGACCTCATAAGAAACCTACGTGCCAAATTTGGAATCTCTAGATCCAGCTATTTGACGTTTGGGCTGTGCGATGATATGTCAGTCAGTTTCTCCTTTTATATATTTAGATGTTTTAAAATTCGTTACTACCCTCATTTATCGCATTTACTATTACTAGATATGTGTAATTCTTAATGGACAAAGGATTGGAAGAAGGATTTGTAATGGAAAGTTGACAAATGATGGTATAATATTCAATAAACTAATGGCAATGATTATCTTACTGCCGCCGTTGATATTCATACTTATTTAGTAACAATACTCACATTGTGTAATGGTGAGATTGGGATTATTATATTTTGTACAAAACGAAAGCCTCATTCGCACAAAAATCATATAAGAAGACGAGTTATTGATACAAAAAATAAAAATCATATATTGTCGTACATCTCCTAGGGGGGACTAAAAGGGACATAAGTATGTTCGGACGGAATCTCCTAAATATTATGCTAAAATATATCGTTCATTCCCCACGACACCACTGAAAACGACACCACTGGTGGTGTCGTCGGGAATGACAGAAACTAGTATTCCCCACGACACCACTGACTGTATTGTGCTGATAGTGATGTCCAGTTAATTTATATACCTAACAATTTACGAGCGTCAAAACGGGGAAATGTGCGGGAATCGCAGGAAAACATATTTTTACTATATTTTTCCATACATTGCAATCAGTTTTACTCACATTACTCCTAAAATTGGGGTTTAATCGAAAAAACCATAAGAGTACTTTCAATTTACATTATTGAGACGAGCACATTGGCATCATGTGTTTTTCAAAAATCTTGAAATCATATTTTCATAATCGAATGTCCGCCAGTTTGTATGGAGTCGATCCACTGTGCGACGTAGAGAAGCTTTAACATTATCTAAGATTATTTACCTATTTATGGCAGGGTATCAAAGTGGGAGGTCGGGACCTCCCCTTCTGCCATTCACCATACACACAATTATGCCCCAGTACACACTATTTGTACTTTTTAATATTAATACATAATAATATTGTGATTAATACACCATTTGCAGGAGGTGACGCGCAGCCACAAGGGCTGGGCTCTCGATTCCGTGGTTCTGCAGAACCACATCACTAAGTTGAACCGGGAGGATGTGCACGAAGGGCCCGCAGAGGGGGTCTACGTCTACGGACTGTTTTTAGAAGGTAGGATCATTTTAATCTCAGTAGGGTCTAACTATAAACCAGGGTTAGTATTATTCGGTTCAGGACAGATTCTGGTTTCGGCAGATTCTTGTTATGGCAGATTCTTTTTTTGGCAGATTCTTGATAAGATAGATATTTTACAGTCGTCTACAGAAGTATTATGTAAGGATTATATTCAAGTGTGCACTGATTGGAAAAATATTTGTTGCGATTAGAAAGTCCTAAACACAACCTGAAGGCCATTCTCGTACCTAAAAAGTTCAAATTCAAGTCGCAGTCTCATGCCAGCAACAATCAAATTACAAAAATGTAGATAAGTACACAATTTTTGAGACTGACGTGAGATCGCGAACGTTGTTAAAAATACGGGCATTGCCCCTCTGATCATCAGATCAGAGGGGCAATGCCCGTATTTTATATATTTCTGATATGGTCAGATCAGGAGCGATACCATGTTCTGGTCTCTATAGTCTTAAAACATCTGATATATTCTCGTCCGATGGCGGACGTCAGTCTTGTTAGATTCAGATCCGCAATGCTATTCTGTAAACATCTCACCGTGATAATTTAAGTGAAGTGACTGTAAAGTGAGCTGTCATTCCACTCGATGCTAGGGATTGGCAATTGACAGCTCAGTTTAGGATCACTTCACCTAAGTTTTCAGGGTGAGATATTTACAGAATAGCACTACAGATCAATATCAAGTTGTACGTGGAGCTATCCGACCTGATCTCGCCGCTCACACAATTTTATTTTATATATTTTTTAATGTGTTTTTCTATCTATAATAAATATGTATGTATTAACAAAAAAAAAATGTATATAAGTAGTTTATCAGCCATCTCGTTACCATAGCACAAGCATTAGGTTGCTTAGCTTGGGACTAGATGGCGTTGTGTGAAATGTCCAAGGATATTATTATTTATTATTTATTTAATTACAGTGATTTGCGAAATTAAATTTACAAAAGTACTAGGAAATTAGCACCCTAATTGCGTAACACATTATCAAATCGGAGTTTTGTTGTAATTTTGTGTTATCTTTGCGTTAGTAAGGATTTTAGTTTTAAGTGTTAGACACATAAGTTTTTTTTTGCTGTAATTTTGTTACCTTTGCTACCTTTAATAAGGTTTTTAGTTTGAAACTGACTTTAAATATACCATTACATAAATTGTATGGTTTATGTTGGTCATGTTACTTCTGCCGTAAAACGAATCTGCCAAAAAAAGAATCTGCCGTAACAAGAATCTGCCCAAACCAGAATCTGTCCTAAGCCGAATAATACCAGGGTTGGTCCATCGATGTGTGACCATCGTTACATACCAAGACCCCTCCGTACTTCGGAAAGCACGTTAAGCCGTTGGTCCCGGTTGTCATTCGTGGATCTTTGACAGTCGTTACGGGTCGTCAGGTTAAAAACCTATTGCCTCCAACTGCTTGAGATTGTTTGCAGAAAGTTTATTTTTTACGCAGTCGGGTTTATTGATTTTTAAATTACTTGTTTCATTTTTGAGATTTTAAATGCCAAAGATTGTCTGTCTCGTGTATTATCATTTACTTATGCGAGGTCGTATTTTACTTTTTCCAGGAGCTTCTTTGGACAGAAAGACTGGTAAACTGATAGAATCAAAACCCAAGGTCCTGTACGAGCAGATGCCCGTGATCTATATCTTCGCAATTAACACGACTGCAGGCAAAGATCCCAGGTTGTACGAATGTCCAATCTACAGGAAGCCGCAGAGAACCGACGCTAAGTACGTGGGCTCTATAGACTTCGAAACTGATAGCAATCCGAGACATTGGACCCTAAGAGGTGTTGCCTTGTTGTGTGATATCAAGTAAAGCAATGTTACAATATTGTCGATTCAATTAATAATTTAATATATAAGTTATAATGAACGGGTCTTTTTTCTCGCAACATTCTCCCGCAATTGTGTTGCAGCCAGGGCCTCAAGTCTGCTATTACAATAGTGTCAGAATGGTCTATCATTGATTTGATAATTGTTGATTTTGACAAGTTTGGTAATCTACTAATATAATGGCGTCATAATGGCGTCATTATGACTTTTCAATGGTCAACCGCTGAGACTCCATTGTATGAAATTATGAATTTAGCAAAAATGACAATGCAGTGACAATGGGATCGTGTTGGAATGTAAAAAATAGCAGACTTGGGGCCCAGGTCGCGTTAGCGGTGGGTCCCTTACTTGGCATTCTCTTGGTCACGCAGCAAACCGTAACACATCGCGACCTAGCTGCACCGCCATGGAGGCGCAGCTAGGTCGGAGGAAGTTACGGCCCTTACAACGCGTATATTGAACGCCAGCGTGGCGGAAACAATTAACACCTTGCGGCCTTATTACAAAATGAGGTTTTGCTTCTGTCTTGGTTTAAACCATCGAGCCAGTTTTTGCCCCTGTTCCGTATGTCCCTACTGATATATCTCCACTGGTAGGCATACTTGGAATTTTTTTCCAACTATCGCTACCGGTAGGGATATAAGGAACCTGATCCGCATTGGTTGGGATAGTTGGATTTTTTTTCCGTTTATCGCTACCAGTAGGGATAAAAAGTTTTTAAGCGGGATTGGCTTTTTATAAATTTGAGGTAATTTTATTGTTTCAATGACTCGAAAAAAAAAACTGTTTTAATAGATAATATGACCTAATAGATACAAGGAAATATTATTTATTTTCCGCTTATATGTCGCAACTTTACGCAAATTATTGCAAAATAATGACTGACTTAATATTTATAAAACGGGGTCGAGGTATTTGTTTATTTTTTTTTTTTTACCTTATTGTTATAATTTTATAGTTTACGCTGTCTCAAATGAAGTTGTTTTTAATAGTAGGTGATTTAATACGGGTTTGTGTGAGTTAAAATTGTTTTCATGATTGTTTTCTTTGTTTTTTAAATATTTGTAATCACATTATTCTTATTATTCTTATTCTTATAAGTAATTCAGGAACACCTTATTAATCAGACAGAAAAAAAAAGAAAAAAAAATACCTCGACCCCGTTTTATAAATATTAAGTCAGTCATTATTGCAAAGTTGCGACATATAGGTAAGCGGAAAATAAATAATATCTCCTTGTATCTATTAGGTCATATTATTATCTATTATTTATTAAAACAGTTTTTTTTTTGAGTCATTGAAAGAATAAAATTACCTCACATTTATAAAAAGATTTAATATCACAAGATCACAAGTAATGGGGAGGTACGCTGCCAATCCCGCTTAAAAACTTTTTATCACTACTGGTAGCGATAAACGGAAAAAAAATCCAACTATCCCAACCAATGCGGATCAGGTTCCTTATATTCCTACCGGTAGCGATAGTTGGAAAAAAATTCCAAGTATCCCTACCAGTGGAGATATATCAGTAGGGACATACGGAACAGGGGAGTTTTTTGTAACAATAACCTAGCTGTGATAGAAATACAGTTCTTTCTTTATACAAAACTGACAACTTAGTCCGGTACTAACTTGTCAGTTTTATAAAACTGACAACTAAAAGTGTCGGAATAAAGTTCGAAATTCAAAAAAGGGTCCATGGTCTAAACCAGGGTTTGAAGATGAACCTTGTTTTGTAATAACACGGTTGGTGTATAGTGTACTCTCTTGACTCCCGTAGTGGATTCAGCTGAACCATGCCAACTATTAGCCTTGTTTACACGGCAATTATTAGTACAGTACCCGGCGATAAATATTGCACATCGACCTTTGGAAAGAGACAATCGGCTAATTTCGGCTTCGTAGAGCGTTATCTCTTTCGCACACTACCTATGTGACGTTTTGTCAGTCGTTGCTCAAGTGCGATAGAGTGTTACTTCAAAATATATATTTAGAGTTGTTAACACCCCCAAATTTAAATAATTTAAAGTTGTACTATGGCATCTTTAGGAAAAAGAGGGAAACCTTTACGAGGTCAGTCACGCGAAATTATCTACAATGTTTATAAATATTTTGTAACCGAAGCTGACAGATTTAAAAACAGCTGTAATTTTCCAAAATAATTAAATACGTAAACATAATGTGAACATGTTTTTTTTATTTTATTTTACCCCAACCTAAAGCCATCACTTACAGAAAAATTGGTGTATCTAATACAAAGAATAAAAAGAATTATCAAAAGAAGCAAATCATAATTGTTATATTATATACCGGACTGTTTGTATTTCGTGCGACAGAGATAACGCTCTACGAAGCCGAAATTAGCCGATTGTCTCTTTCCAAAGGTCGATGTGCAATATTTATCGCCGGGGACTGTACCGTATATCTATCTATACAAATAATTTGTTGAAGAGTTTGTTTATTTGTTTGTTTGAAGGCGCTAATCTCTGGAACCACCAGTCTGATTTGTTAGCCCAGTTTCTGAGGAAGGATATACATAGGCTAATATTTTAACATCACGATATCACCTTTAGAAGCCGTGTAAAAAGAAAAAAAGTCAGAAAGAACGCTTAGCGAAAACGAAGGAATAGCGCGGTCGGGCAAGTGATGCGATGCGACAGGCTGGTTCGGGGGAATAAGAAATTTTACGCTGACGAATTCATACTGCATTTTTTTTTAACCGTATGATAGTGGTGGGATGTTGACAGTGATTCCAACTTATTACCGTAAAATACTGATCATGGCCTTGTGAACCGATGTATTTTGCGTGATGTGTAAGTTACTTCTGGAGAAACTCTTATTAATATTAGAAAAGACTTTCTGGAAATCTTCATAAAATTAATAAGAGTTCAACGAATAATATAAGAGCGTAATCTGCTGTACGTAAATGGACGCCAAATAAAAAAAACGGTGCGTGCTGCCGTTTTTGAAAAAAAAAAAAAAGAAAAAGAACTAATCCTGCTGGGGTAACGTTGTTCCAGCAGGAAGATTTTAAACGAATGATCGGAGAGAAATAGAGTACATGGGTATATAGCATGTGCGTATGGACTGAGAGCCCGTTTTTTGAACCGTTGCGAAACGAAATAAGACTTATAGGGGATTTAGTTAAAAATAGTAAAAACTTAAAGCAAAGGTCCATAAATTTCTTAAACGTGAATTAAAACTTTTACGATTAAATAACTTGGGCCCTCAGTCCAGACGCTTGCATAAAGTGGCATAGTCTGAATCTCAGTAAGTACTATATCTGGGTTAATAATTTTTATTTAGGAATTTAGTTAAGAATTTCTTAAATATTTTAAGAAATTCCCAAGTCTGTAGAATATGACATTACAGATTTATGGCGATATATCTAGGGCCCTCAATTCATTATTGTTTGAACTGAGGAATCTGCAAAACATGAATTTATCTGAAGAAATACATAAATACGACTTTAACATATTTTACTTAGACATATAGGTGAATTAGTTAAAAAGAAATAATGACACAAAAGTTAATTGTTATGAAGTAAATGAAAATTGAATTTTACTAAAATGTCTGAACTGAGAGCCCAATATTTTCGGCTTTATTGACTAGGCTCGACCTCATAGATGAACACAAATTAGAATAATATTTTTAACTATTTCTTAACTAAATTGTAACATATCGTCCGTCCTTCTAAATATTATACTTTAAAAGAAAATTGATTTTTAACTTTTTATATGAGAAAAATTAGTAGGGTGACCATAATGTTCATAGTAAGTACCTGTACATTTTGTAAAGCGCGGTAGGAAAGTCATAAGATAAATAAAACACGGTCGGCATAATTATAAAAAACCATTTACTTCACACAAATGTAACCTTAAAATAGTCTTATATCCTAAAAATACAAAATTGCGAGTGAGCGAAGTTATTTTTACCCGACGACTACGGCAAAGCCAAAAGGAAGGGTTATGATTTTAGCAGTCTATGTAGGTATGTATGTATGTATGTATGTATTTTTACCCGACTACGGCAAACCAAAAAGGAAGGGTTATTATTTTAGCGGTCTATTTAAGTATGTAAGTATGTATATAAGTATGTATTTACGTGTGTTCCACCGTAGCGCCTAAATTACTGAACGGATTTTGATGAATGAGGTATCGGTAGATTTGTAATAATGGTCCGTGTGACATAGGCTACATAAATTCTTCCTATATTTAATATGGTGGACTTTACACGTAAATTTCTGACCTCGAAAAAATTAAATTGAGATAATCATGACATGTTTGGTATCAAAAGAAAGGTCTTGACGAGCACATTACAAATATACCTATGTCATTATTGTTTAAGTAAAAAATATTTTGAACTTTTTAGATCAATTTTATTTTTCCGTAGTCGGGTTACTGTTTTTTAAACTTTATTCTTGTTACTGCTACATAAATACCCTTGATGATAAAACTATTTATTAGTTAGGAGTGGCGGTGGTGGAGTGGTGGTGGTTAGGTGGGATATGGCTCCATTTTCAAAGATGATAACAAATGGTTTCGTTAATTCATAGACTTATAAAAAAGGAGGACTCCGCGCCACGTATATCAAAAGTGAAGCACAGTAAGTAAGACCGTTTGTACAAACACGCTTCACGCACACATTAACATCATAGTATGCCACCGGCCCTAGTTGCCTAAACTAATAAATTCAAAGTATAGATATATTTAAAAAAAAATGTAAATGTAGGTATACAACGTGTTCCCGCAATTACAACATTGACTAAAGACACAAGTAGTGCTGGTGGCCAGTAATCATAAAAATTATAATACGATAAAATAATTAATTAATTGAAAAAAAAAATTCAAACAAACTAAATAATAAAATAATAACCAAAATTAGGATCACTCTAGGCAAAAGACTCATTCATGAAGCTATTGTTTTATGTCAGCTGGTAAGGTCTTTGACTTTGACCCTTTTTTTGGTTCATCGTGTGTCTATAATGTTCTGACCCAGCTGTGAGTACATGAATGATTTCTTTTGCACAACCCCCAAAGAAAAATTCGAGTGGCGTGACCTTTTCTTTCCCGTTCGTTTTAATTTCATCTCTGCGCTACAGGTTGCTCCAAGATGCTATTTTAGAAAATTGTAAATAAATCAATAAATAATAAAGTTTAATTAAATTAAAATATCTTTACAAAACGAAGACGCGAAACCGTATACGTCAAATTAATGTCGTCAAAGCAGCGGCACGTTGTATAACACTTTTAGCTGCAATTATGACTTTCCGACCGCGCTTTACAAAATGTACAGGTACTTACTATGAACATTATGGTCACCCTACTAATTTTTCTCATATAAAAAGTTAAAAATCAATTTTCTTTTAAAGTATAATATTTAGAAGGACGGACGATATGTTACAATTTAGTTAAGAAATAGTTAAAAATCTTATTCTAATTTGTGTTCATCTATGAGGTCGCGCCTAGTCAATAAAGCCGAAAACATTGGGCTCTCAGTTCAGACATTTTAGTAAAATTCAATTTTCATTTACTTCATAACAATTAACTTTTGTGTCATTATTTCTTTTTAACTAATTCACCTATATGTCTAAGTAAAATATGTTAAAGTCGTATTTATGTATTTCTTCAGATAAATTCATGTTTTGCAGATTCCTCAGTTCAAACAATAATGAATTGAGGGCCCTAGATATATCGCCATAAATCTGTAATGTCATATTCTACAGACTTGGGAATTTCTTAAAATATTTAAGAAATTCTTAACTAAATTCCTAAATAAAAATTATTAACCCAGATATAGTACTTACTGAGATTCAGACTATGCCACTTTATGCAAGCGTCTGGACTGAGGGCCCAAGTTATTTAATCGTAAAAGTTTTAATTCACGTTTAAGAAATTTATGGACCTTTGCTTTAAGTTTTTACTATTTTTAACTAAATCCCCTATAAGTCTTATTTCGTTTCGCAACGGTTCAAAAAACGGGGCCTCAGTCCATACGCACATGTATATAGCTTATATTTATTAGTAAATGTGCGCCAAAAATGAAATTTGTGGGTCTTAGTTTCAGAGATGTTTCATTTCCTGCTGGAGACGATTTTCAAGCTTTGGCTCGACCAATGGTATTGTTGTTGATGAGCATCTTGATTGAGAAAACGAATTTCTGTGCAGCCAGTGCTTAGGTAATGTTATAATTTCGAAGTAAATTAACGTTGCTACATGAATACTGTCAAGCCAAATAAAAGAACGCGCAAATATAAATAAAACTGTATTAAATAAATGAACCAACGCAACACCCTTTAACAAATAACAACAAAACCGGTTATATAACAAGAGCCCACCAAACTCGAATCGTTGCGTGGAGAGTCCATCAAGCTTCGAGCTTGAATCTTAGTTTAAATTGCATACTTAGCGCCATTAGAAAAATACGGTGGATCTCATAGGAATTTCTTGATTTCATCGTACAACACAAGTACAAAGGCCCCTCCGGTGCCCCTGAGCACGTTGGAGAAGGCGCCTTTAAAGAATGCACCCGGACCTTCATTTTTTAATATTTTCGCCCAGCAGTCTGCTGTGTTCTTGTACAGGCGCTGCTCAACTGGCACTCCCGACTGCATCATCAGTCGCCGTCGCACCGTGTCGAGTGGGTAGGAGCAGATCCCCGCAAATGTAGTCACAGACTGTATCAAACAAAACAGCATTATAAACATAATGAAAGTTCCACGTTTTTAATGAGAACCATGCAGTGTCATTCGGTATATTACTGATAGGGCTGAGAATCGCATGGCGTTTTAATTACAAGCCTGTATAGTAGTATACTATAAGCAAAAAGAGCCCCCCAAGCCATATCAGAGCGTGGATAGGTACAGTAACACGAGAAGGACTAATCTGGACTATGAGCCGCCTATTAAAGAAGTAGTCCGCTAGCTAGAGGTCGACACCAGAAGCATTTCCAGCCAGAAATGACGCGGAACCATTGATATAAAATTTAATTTTAAGTGAGTGCCTATGTAAAAAAGTTTTATTTTTCACATTTTAGTAGCAGTAGGCTATCCCACACAAATTCTAATAAGTATGAGCAAAAAAAAAATAACATCATCTAAATAAAAAGTGGGGAAAAAATACGTATTATTGAAGCTAACTCAAAAACTGCCCGAGTAGGTAATGTTAATAAATTTTATATGGCACCAACTTTGAGGGATACCTATCTATCTAGTATATATAGGTATATATATCACGAATTTTTTTTTTTTTCAAATCGGACTACTCTGTAAAAAGTTATGCGTGGTGGTGGTGGTGGGTGGTACATTAAAAAAAAAAATAAAAAAATTGTCGACTTATGAACCTCTTTTTTTTTTCAACGTTTAAAAACTAATCCCTGGAACCATCGCACTCTGTTATGGCTTGTGGGCCTCTGGGTGTAGGAACACTATGCGTAGGATACAACGGACCGTGTTATCTATACATCTATACTCATTATAAAATGAAGTCGGTTTTCGTGTCTGGCGGTGTGATCGCGTTGTTCTTCTAAACTACACAACGGATTTTGATGCTGAATTAGAAAAAAATCAAATCAAATTTATTTACTGAAAACAAATACCTACAGGAAAATTGCAGTACACGTTAAAAGTATAGTTCACAAAATAAATGAATAAAATAAATAAATAAGCATTTAATTCAGAATCACTTCCATATTTGTTAGTAACAATGTGAACTTATAACCCAGTGTTAGTAACATTTACATTCCTCATAAGCTGGGTGAGGCACGCCGATCCTGGGGAGTGACTACTTGACTGCGTGCAGTCGTATCCACCGCCCCAAGATCGGAGAATCCCACCTATCAGCCAACGTTCTAAGAATGGTGGAAAATAAGCACTAAGTATTTATTTCTAAAAACGCGTGGGTGAGCAGAGCACTGCTCTCCTAGCTAGGTTAGGAGAACCTGTGTTAAGGAAAGCAGTCCGAAACCCGATTACCCCGATCCGATTTATTCCGAAAGGTTTATAAAACATTATTAAATGTACATAATAGTAAAGAAATCTCGATATTTTGTGAAGTCGTAAAAACCGTGTGAAGAAGGGGTGGCTCGCTAGAATAGAACACAGACCGTTTTATGCATATAGCATTATAACAATAAATTAAATAACCTGTGCGATAAGCCAAGTGATAAACAGCGGAGTGTTTTGCGGGTCAGGGAGAAGAGCTTTTGCTGTATCGAAGAACCCGAAGTAAGTCGCACGATAGATGATGATACCCTGCACCGACACGATGAAGCCTCGGTACCAGCCCAAAGGTCCGTCCGATTTTAAAGTCTTGGCAAGGCAGTCAATGAGTCCATTGAACTCCTTAGTTTTGCCTTTGCCGACGTCAGCTGCCAACCTATCGTACAAATTTTTACAATTTAATTACATGTATAGACTGCTCGTCTTCATGCGAAAGTGAAAGATAAAAGCGACGGCGCAATATGGAAACTCTGATCAGTTTCCCTTTTCCCGATCATTGAAAAAGTATCGAAACATGCTTTTAAGAACACATTTTTGTATTTGTACCATTAATAGCATGTTAATCGGCATATTATGTTCCATCTACTGAGACACCGGCCGGCTCCCTGTGAGAAGGAGCGGACCATAATACATGACACAGACTTGTCATCATATTTTGGTTTCTAGGGCTTGCCAATGTTTTCCTTCACCGTTTATATAAAGTTAAAGCTTCGGCCACACCTGTGCGACCAAAGCAACTGCGAAGCGGCAGCATCAGTCGCGCGGCGGACGCAGCTCATGTTATCTTTTTGTGTGCTCCTTGCACACCTACGCGACCGTGACGCGGGAACACCGCGTTTGCAAAGTGGGACGCACGGGTCCTGTGGTCAGACGTGTGTAGAGCAAAGTGAGAATTGTATGATTAGTGAATATCATTTACGATACTAATGGCGCTTTACAATGTCAAAATTTTCGTGATCAAAGTACCCAGCTTTGCAAAAAAAAACTATCCTGATTTAACATTTTTTCCAAATACGGACTCAATATAAGTACGCTCATAGCGTACGGCTATCAAGTATTGTGAAATCTACCTATTCCAGTCCATTCATATCATGTAAAAATAAACCTATTTAAATGCACGTAAAATTTAATGGAACAGGAAGAATGATTCTTGATGGGTACCTTGGACTCACTAAGTTGTTCAGTTCACAAAATCTTAGTTGTGTGGACGTAGTACAAAATTAAAATTAATTCATAAGAAGGTATAGTTAACTTAAGACAAAATAATTTGGTGCATGATAGAGACCGTAATCGAAACGATTGAGACGAAATATGAGGCTGACCTAACACAACAATTTAGGTGGTAAACTAAGCTAATAGACGTGTGACTTCAGCAACTATTCATTAAAAATGAAGTTCGCGGTTCTCGCTCTAGTCGCGCAGGTGTGCACGTAAAAGTTTCGCGTTGTTGACGCGCCCGGCTCGCGTCCTGCGTCCCGCTATTTGACGCGCAGGTTTGGCCGTAGCATTAAACGCATGAGGCCAAAAGTCACATGTTCCGAACACACTACTCGTAATTCAGGGCTATTACCACTGAGCCACCAATGTGTTACAGAACATTGTGAGATTCAGGTACCTACATAACTTATTTTAATTACCTGGTTCGTGCAAAATCTAAAGGGTACACAAAACACATAGACGTTGCACCCGCGGCTCCACCAGACGCCAGATTGCCAGCAAAATACTTCCAAAACTCTTTATTTTTGTCTACTCCGCCAACAAAAATCGACTTGTATTTATCTTTAAAAGCAAAGTTCAAGGCTTGTGTTGGGAAATATCGAATGACGTTCGCCAAGTTACCGCGCCACAGTGAAAAGAATCCTTGTTCCTTTGGTACCCGGTATAATACATCTAGGATACCTATTTTGTAAGAAAAACCATAATTAGTTTCACGTGACGATGAATTTGGGCGATTGACCTCGCTTCCATAGTGTAGTGTTGTAGGATTCAGCTATGTATGAAACAATGTAAAGGACCCCACACAGTACACAGTCCGCCGGCAGGCGGACTATAATTTGTATGGAACCCTTAGTAACGGTAAACGTGAATGGGAATCGTGACAGACCAAGGCTTTGTTATCGGGAACAGCTCTACGCCTGCGAACGGGAGCGACCCGTAGGTACCAGGTCAAAGTAGTGGAATAAAGAAAATTAAGTGTTTATCCTTGGGTTCGTAAACATATGCTAATAATATATTAATATCACTATGGCCACTGGGCCAAAAACGAACCAACTCAACGCAACGTAAGCTATTAAGCTTCAACGTTCTTTATTTGGAAAAAAAGTTTAGGCTTACTTCCCCACACAAACTGTTTGAATACACCCATCAAACAAATGGCGTGCCGCAAAATAAGCGTCAACTTTTATATCAGCTCAATAATTTAATTAAACAAAAAAGAAACTAACGAGTTAGCATGCGACTTACCTTTATATTGCTTATCCTTTTTTACTTGTTTGCTAACAGCTTGCACCTGTAAAAGAATCTTCACTCGTTCGATGGGAGCTACTGCGGTCTTTGACACGGCAGCTGATATACCACCAGCAAGAAAATCCTTCAGGAAGCCAGCTCCTGCGCGCTCTGCTTTCTTTGCTACAGCCTTGTCATTACTTTTATCTCCCATTTGAATTTCCTTCAGCCAATTATGGGTCACTCGATCACTTCTTAAACTTTGGAAAATACTGAATAGGTTCCAGTATCTTAGACGGGTAAGACGACCCACTGACCGAGTTCACAAAAACGAACACAAATTTTGATTCAGGCTGACGGGTTCACAAGTACGAACGCAAATTTTGGATCACCGTACTATATTCCTGTGCTATATTTAAAAATGACTCCATATTACATTTTCTCTAAATAGATGAATGCCCCATGTTAAATAAGTGGAGAAAAGAATGGGAATTTCATAAAATTTAGAAAACATTAAAGACAGTTCGTTCAAGAAAATCTTTGACTTTTGCCAAATGACACTATTACATCGAAAGATACAAAAGACAAGCGTAATTATTTCGTTTGAATTTAGAATAGGTATTGCAACTATTGCAATTATCAACCAAAGACGAGGGCACTTGATGCTCAGATCAAGAACCAAAGGAGGCATTAGTACTTCTTTAAAATTATAATTTAAACGACTATTAATCCAGTAGGTAGTTCTGAATTACAAAAGGTCAAGGAGAGTTCTAATTTGGCAGAGTGTTACAGGTTGGTGTCATAGTTAATATTCCGAATTTGCGACCGCCGCTCGCGCATATTGGAAAAATGGTACCAAAATCCAGTATTTCGAGAGTATCTTCCCTTCAACGCTACCGAGGTTAAAAATAGTTCATACAAAAATTATTAAAGAACATAAAATTTCCTGCAACTTTTGTAAAAACATATTTTAATCAGATAAATAGTTCACGAGTTACAGCAAAGTCAAGATCAGCAGTTCGCTAAATCGCTACATTTTTCTCAAAATTTTAGTAAATATCAAAGGATTGTCCGATATGGCACTGTGCACAAAAAATATCGGACATACACGATAAACTTTTCGATAAAAATCGTATTGTATCAAGTCTCCATGGAAACTACCTATGTGGTTTCCATGGAGATATAGTTTATTGATTGACGATAATAGCAGGTTAATTTGACTCGAAAAGTATTTGACAGGTCTACATCTACAACAGGTAAATTGTATCGGTGTGTTTTGGTGACTTTCACTTAGGCTTTAGAACAAAAACTGCATACCTGATTATCAGGTAGGTACTAAAAATAGCTAAATGCATTAGGATATTGTTTTTCAGTTTCTTAAAAATCACTCGGAGTCACGGAGTTATGAAAAATCATAATATTCGTGGTTCGATTATAACCTCAAAATCTGATACATTTTTGGAAATATATCTATTCTGCAGCTAGTCCGCTATGAAAATGAGATCTTAAAGGAGTTTACTAATGATCAACAATACAACACATAATTTTCTGATGCTCTTGGTTCCAAGGCGAACAATGTATGGGCGCAGAGCAATATCTTTTACATAATACGTACTACCGTTGTTTACTCATTGGACGAAGACCGGCAAAGCGTAAAAAGTGCATTTAAAAAAAGAGCATTATCTAATCGTCCTCGTAGTGGACTACGAGGATGATTAGATAATGTTCTTTCACTCGAAGTACACATTATGAAAGTATTTATAGGAAAAGGAGGAGGCTCAGTAGGTAACTAGGAGGTTTGAAAAGAATGAGTTCGTGAGGAAGCTCAACGGAGATATTGATTATCCAATGTGTTAGCCCATGCGCCCCAACCGGGAGTGATATGTAGGTTCGAATGACGTTCTTGCGAAGGTCGCCATTTTGAAAAAAAATTGCGAGTGGTACGCCAGTTCGAAAACTCATTAAATCGAAAACCGCTATATCGAATGACGTTATCGCGAAGGTCACTATTTCGAAAAATTCTGCGCCAGTTCGAAAGTCATGGTATCGAAATCCGATGTTGAGTTCTTTTGTCTGGGAATCGAACTCACGACCCAATGAGACACAGCAGGCCTGGTCTTTTGATTTGGTTTGGGAAACAAGAGCAATGAGAAATATTATTTTGAGTTAACTATATAATTGCCATATGGCAATTATATAGTTAATTCAAAATAATATTTCCACGTATATACGTATCAACAAAGTCGTCAGTTCGATTCCCAGACAAAATAACTCAACATCGGATTTCGATAGGTACCATAACTGGCGTACCGCTCGCAAAATTTTTCGAAATGGCGACCTTCCCAACAACGTCATTCGATATACTTAGCGGTTTACGATTTAATGAGTTTTCGAACTAGCGAGTGGTAACTCTAAATTTTTCGAAATGGCGATCTTCGCAAAAAGGTAAACCGAACCTACATATCACTCCCGAAATAAACATAGTAAACTAGCGGCCCCGACCTCAGAAGAACAACAAGCATAGAAGTAGTGTTTAAATAGCAACTGAACTCAATATATTTGTTTCATTTTGACTTATGGAGCCGCTATGATGTAAAAGAAGGACACATATACAGAAGACGTTTCGAAATTTTGTAGGTTGTCATTCATTTTATTCTGACTAGTGATGTACCCACTAAATTTCAACGTCGATAGAATTTACAATGACATTCTTTCTTATACTGCCAAGAATAATAACCGTAGGTACACCCGGCTACACATCAAACTATACATTACCAGTTTACACTGACCGCTCATTGTAAGGAAATCCTATAAAATGCGAGATCAGCTTATACTGGAAATGTATAGCTTGATCTGTAGCCGTGCGTACCTAAAATTTTGAATTAACTAAGCATCCTTATGATCCCAATACTTAATACATTCGTTCAAAATGAAACAATACTTTAAGTATGAACTAAATAGTTCGTCATCATCATCACCAAAGTCTTCCTTGGTTCCCGACAGCTCTTCATGTATTAAATCTGACCCGGCTAAACCAGAATGTATTTAATTGCCATAATAACTGATGAGTTTACTGAAAACAAGTGGGAGACATTCGGTTTTGCAAATGTTTTTAGCAACTTACTTTCTCATATTTATTTGAATTTTAGATTACATCATAGACTACTCAACAAAGTCTAGGGAACAAGGGTATTCAAAGTACCTAATAATTTTTATTTTAATACTTTTTATGTAACACATTATTTTAAATCGGTAGAAGCGTAATTTAATAGAGATTTGAATTATTTGATTAAATAAAATGGTTGTTAGTGAAAAAATAAAATTTATTATGAAAATTCAAATTTTTGTACATAAAAAAATAAATAACGACCAGATAATATTTTAAATAAAAAAATAAAATGCCTAGCAACTTTAATAATCTGTTAGGCGAACTCCAGCCCACACCATAATCATTCCGCCCTGGTACGAATGAACTTCCTGAGGATTCTGGAGTCGGCTCTGGCGACCAGGAACTCGCCAAAAGCGCAGTCTTCTTGAATCGGGATGGAATCCAATTATTTCTGAATTTGTTATTGTCATCTGTGTCAAGGATTCCTAAAACAAACAGTTCTCAATAAAATTTATGTAAGATTTTTTATCAACTTTTTTATTTAGGTATTTACCTATAATATAAAAATGTTGATAAAAAATCTTAAATCTTTAAACTAAGTTTTATTTGTATGTCTTACCTGACTGATGTGAGATGATTTCACGAGATGTCAAGATCAGTGGCGATTCATTAATCTGTATCGATGTACTATGTCCTGTTTCAACTTCCATTGCTACGGGATCCTATAATTACGTATTTTTTATTAAAAATAAATAAATAAATTTGCACACGATTATATTTCCGACTGGGATAATTAGAAGAATGATATCGCATCAATGATATTTTTAATATAATATCATTGTATCGCATATATCAAGTGAACATATGTATTTCTGAAATGTTATACCTGTCTTCGTGTTAGATTGCTGTTGATGGTGAGCGGTTCTTTTAATTTGCAGTACTTACTGCGCTATGTCCTTCTTCGCAGACTTCCATAAGTATTTCCTGTAATGTAATAAATAAAGTTTTAATTTGAACGGGATACTATTTATTGCCAATAAAATAGCTTAATTATATCATAATACTGGATGAATTTTTTATCATGCACCAAATCGAAATGAGAGATTGTACTCATCATTATGAACAACTTTTACTATGGGAACAAACCTGAAATCGCGAAAAAAAAATCAGCTGTTCAGTACAGTTATCTACATCAAACTCGTCAAAATGTACTGAACAGCTGATTTTTTTTTTCGCGATTTCAGGTTTGGTCCCATAGTAAAAGTTGTTCATAATGATGAGTACAATCTCCCATTTCAATTTGGTGCATGATAAAAAATTCATCCTGTATATCAGACCATTTAATCTGTTCTATCCATAACAAATAATGTGACGACTTAAAGAACATGCTACATCCATTTCATAGGTTCATTACCAAATGAATACAAAGTAAAATGCTTGGAGCATATTATGTGGCTGTGCTTTTTGGAGTCCAATTTCGTCTACCAATACAATTTATCCATTTTTTTTTCACATCGTCTAGGAAATCTGTAAAAGAAAAGTATCGACAACATTATTTACGTCACTATGGCTGATCAAGATAACCCCAAAACAATTTCCGAATATTCGCTAATAACTTCTATTGGAATAAATATTACGACTGGTTTCAGCTATATAGTGACACAGCAATATTTGTTATGTATTTATATTCGTTTATCAGATCATATGCAACAAGAAATTGAGCAAAAACTTACCGATGGAAAGTCAATATTTATTGTTCATTTTATTTTCGCTATGAATGGGACTTGCAGCCCCCAACCACACAAGAAATTGCTCCACAGCGTCCACACACTCACTATTTGTAGTTAAACAAAGAATTTATGCAATCTAACAGTAGAAATATTATTAAAACATCGCAAAACCATGGAAGATTACGACAAACACGTAAACAATGAACACGCGAATAAGTCAGGTAGTTCAATGAACGAACTGTCAGGCATTGAAACAAAGTACTATCAAATTTGGCCGCGTCATACTATAACTTTTTTAACCAAATGACAATTGATCTTGTGACCATGCCAAGAAAGTAAAACAAAGAGTAAAACATTTATCTCTTTCCCACATCCTTTATCGTACCTTTATCGTACCTAATAATAGAACGGGACTAAAGGTAGTTACAGAATTCTGTTTTTAACCTTCCTTCTATGCTTTGTTATTGTTCTGAGGCCCCGACAGACGTTGTCCTGTCTGAACGATCCTAGAACCCGACTGCAGCGCCACCTGCCGGGTCCATAGTGTTTTCAAACCATCCAGTAACCCATTCAAATTCCCAGCCGTTGTTATACCACGTTTTATCCGTTTTTTTATTAAAGTATCGTATGTCCGTCTCCTGATTCTAAGCTACCTCCGCACCAATTTTCAGACAAATCGGTTCAGCCGTTCTTGAGTTATAAATAATAGTGTAACTAACACAACTTTCTTTATAGATTATTTGTTTTCTAATTCAAGTTTTCCGATGCAATTTTTGACATAATGTCTGTCAAAGTCACGACAGATACAAAAATCGTAGTTTTGACAATTTTATTTTTAGAATTATAATTTGTGCCGAACGCATAAGTTCACCTTCGTTTCTTTTCGCTACTAATCACTTGCTAGCTAGCGTTTATAATCAAAAGTTAACCATTGAATAGGAGCTAACTAATTGGTTAGCTAAACAGTGGCTACTGAGTGATTAGCGAGATTTTTGATAAGGCTGAATAAGTCAAAGTTGTCGACGTCTTTCAGTTTCTCAGAATAAGAACGCCAAAGTTTGCCATTTAACTTGAAAATCACGGTGGCTTTATACCTTTGCTTCTCCTTCAACCTGGCGAAAGCAAAGCGCGAAAAAAAATAATTAAATCATAGTTTCCTAATAATTCATGACAAAAAAATTCCGTTATTTTATTTTATTTCTTCAAAAGTGTATTGAAAAACGTCGTTTGATACTCGTGGACATTTGTTATTGCAGTTCTCGGCTCAAAAACAACCTCGCCTAAGGCTCGGGTGTTAATTCCGCCTCGAATGCAATAACAAACGATCTCCACTTGTATCAAAATGTACAGTCATTGGATCTCTGATCGGATATGATTTAAATATAAGTTGAAGCCATTTCCTCGGAACAGCAATATATTTAACAAAATCCGTGCATCGCGGTAAGACTGACAGTTCATAAAGAGAAAAGTTACTTAGCGACAGCTATACTATTTTCATCGCCTTTTTTTACTCTGGCTTTTCCAGGTGGTCTCCAAAAATACAATAATTTCTTACGCTACAAGATAGAGTCACCAACGATTGGTTACACTGATACAAACACATAAAACATTTTTTAAAGTAAAATAACAGTGCAATATTTACCTACCTGAAGGTAAACGCCACAGGCGTACAATAACGAATCAGAGAAATAAGCAAAATTACTTAAAAATAAGCGCTAATATTGAAAAATTGGTAACATCAGTAAAAAAGTACATTAAGGGCTTATTTTTAGATGTCCGAATAGCCACTATACTTACCGAATAAATTCAAAAATGGAACAGAATTTGTATTAAATTATCTGCCAAGTAAGTTAAGAGCGTTAACGTCGCGCGCGCTGGCAACGTCGCATTTATAAAGGTTTTTTGTGATTATTTTAATAAATTTAAATGAAATGACAATTTCCTCTCTCAAATTCTTAGATCGTTGGTATTTATAAGTATGTATGCTATTTTTTGACGGTTATTTTGGTATTTACTCTTAGAAAATGAAATATTGTCAATTATTTTCTATTATTCTATTTTTTAAATAGTAAATATCAAAATTACTGTCAAAAAATAGCATACATACTTATAAATACCAACGATCTAAGAATTTGAGAGAGGAAATTGTTCTATGATTTAAATTTATTAAAATAATCACGAAAAACCTTTGGAAATGTGACGTTTCCAGCGTGCGCGACGTTAACGCTCTTAATAGGATCTTAATCATAGGTGGTGAAAGAGGCCCATAATGAAATTAAAATGAATGAAATTCTGATTATATTTTGGTAAAGGTTGCTTATTCTTTGACGTTGATAACATTGGTAAAATTTATAAGAATTAAACAAAATATAAAATTGATTAATTATTAATGATGATAACATGCAAGTGGACCAGACGATACGTACCTAATCCCAAAAGGCGCTATTCCTCTAAATCACCGTAGGTACTTCTTAGTTAGCTTAGGGGACTACTTCCCTCGCACGTCCCCGAATCCCCCGTCCCCGTCCGTGAATTCAAAGGTCATTGACCTCATTTGATGCAACTTTACTCCCAAATATATTTAGCAGAACAGTACATTAATATACAAACGGTTTAATTTAAAGTTATAAAGGAATTTACACGCAGATTTATGACTTACTTTAGTGATCTTAAAAGAGTCATAGATTGTTGAGGAGCGGGAACCACATGACCTAGCGTGCACTGCTAAAACACACGCAACGATAGTTGAATGAAAAGTGATGACTCGTATAAGCCCACTGAAATATGTGCCATGCCACTTGTGGGTGCTGGATTCCTATGGTCGGTTTCAGAAGAGTTAGTGACAGCGTTGTGACTACACGTGTTTCCAGTAGAAATAAGATGGGACGATTACTTATTAGACAATTGCGGTGTTGTGAAAGAGTTTACTGTATTTTTTTCGTGATTTTTGCAGAAATATTAAGTCTGTAGGAGTGTAGGTATTACTGTAAAAAACCTACCTAAACTTCAGTTAAATATTATATGTGAATTTATTTATTATTATTTTGTTTTAATTTAACAATGGTGCCATATTGGTGGAGCAGAGTGTGAATCAAAATATATGGGTATGTGTAAATGAAATTATTCATAAATATTATAACTTTGCACTTTATAATCATAATATTATCTCGGGTTTAGTTCGGGATGCGCCTATGCTAAACCCTGTGACCCATGTTAAAATTATAGAGGAAGGTATTTTTTAATTGGAGCTCTTCACTAAAAATGTTCTTAGTAGAAGGATATTCTAAAATTCTGGCAATGATAATTTACCTTTAAGTATAATCTCTTATGAAATGAACAGCACCATTTTGTAAGGTTCGTTACCTTACTTGAATTGACATAAGTACTGAAACCTGAATCAGTATTTTTTTTCTCATTTATTTTCTCCTTTCTTTGACCATAACGCTTAAAAATTGAGAAAATAATGTATTCTTCTAGGTATATGCTATCCTAGTAGATATGCGGGATTAAACGTTGCGGACAATTACACCGTTTTGCACATTTTCACGGAATAATATGTGTTTTTTTTATGCTGTCATAAACGATTTGCTTGCTTAATTTACTAGCAAATAAGTAAGCTTGATCAAAATCCATAACACATTAGTAATCATAGTTAGTTTTTGTTAGGTTATGTGACATTACTTACCAAAAAACCGGCCAAGTGCGTGTCGGACCACGCACAATGAAGGGTTCCGTAGTTGAAAGTTTTCGGACTTTTCCCTTTACTTGTGCTATGAGACCTTGCTTCTTGCCAAATTTCATTATTCTAGGTCAACGGGACCCCATAGGTTTTGATTTACTTGCGAGTATCAAAATAAGTCGCATAAACGGCCGTATTTTTTTATTGCGTTGGCTTAGAAGCTTGATTTTTTAAGAACTCTAAGGAACCATTAATTTACGTATTTGGTATTAATTTCAATTTGATACCTCAACGCGTTCCTGACAAAAAGCGTCTTGACAGACTGACATACTTGAAAGTATTTTTTTATGTGATAAATGACAAATTAACAATTTTCGGACTTTTCCCTTTACTTGTGTTATGAGACCTTACTTTTTGCAAAATTTCATGTTTCTAGGTCAACGGGAAGTACCCCATAGGTTTTGATTTACTTGCGAGTATCAAAATATGTCACATAAATGGCCGTATTTTTTTATTGCGTTGACTTAGAAGGTTGATTTTTTTAAGACTCCAAGGGACCATAGATCTACGTATTTGATATTAATTTCAACTTGATACCTCCACGCATTCCTGAGAAAAAGGGTCTTGACAGACTGACAGACAGACAGACGGACAACGAAGTGATCCTATAAGGGTTCCGTTTTTTCCTTTTGAGGTACGGAACCCTAAAAACAAAGTATTTTATGTAAAAAGTGATTTAAAACAATGGACGGGAGATGTTAAAGACAAATTACAAAATAATATAAGCTGTTTTGAGATTTATTTCAATAATATTGTACCCCTCTCTTGGTTACGTTCTTACCGTCCTGTAAGTTAGTAAAAATCGATACCTTACACAGGATAGAGGGTGAAACACACGCTGTAAGGCCCTGAAATTCAGCGAGTATAATGTATACTTCTGTTAAATCCATGACGTCCTGGTGGCAATGCCGATGTAGACATTGCGGTTACTACGTTACACAGTGGTAAAAAAGGTAGAATTAACTGTGTTAGAACAGTAGAAAAATTTGCTGAAAAACACCAGGTATTATTTAAATGGAAAATATTTGATTAGGATTATTACTAGAAGCTCTTAAATATCACACCAAACCAAAGTGTATCAAAATGGTTAGTTAATTCTTCGTTTAAATGGTTTCCCAAAATTTTACAACAGTTATGCCAATCAAAAGTTTAGCAATTTTGTTGAGTCCTTAATAGAGTATACTGCATTACATCTTGGGGAGATGCCGCCAAGCCCCCTTATTGAAGCTGAGAGGGCTCAGCGTGCCATTCTCAACGTTGGCGTCGGTCTCCCCTTCCTATTCCCAATAGTAGACCTTATTAAAGAATGGGTTTCACTCACTGTTAGACAAATCTTCATAAGATCCGAATCTGTATAGGAATAAGCGCCGAAAAGGCAGAGTATGCCTAACAGCCTAACACAACCGTTCAGTTCTGCACACTCGCGTAATTTCTGCTTCTTTCTCGGAATATACCTGTATATAACCTAAATATAATCCTTAATATAAACTCCTTTGCAAAAAAAACGGCCACCTTACAGTCATTGGCTTTTCTATGGATAATATTAATATTTTTAGTATGTCATTATTATAAATGACTAGAAATTTCTTATTATCACTGAAAATATAGTTTTTAACCCTTAAATCCAGGAATCAGTGTTTTAGTCAATGTAAACAGAGAGTCGTGTAAAAATGGAAATTTTTAGGGTATAATTAAATTAAGACTAAGAGTATTTTTATGGTATTTTAATAAAAAAAAGACATTAAAAAATAAAAATTAATAACGAGTATGACCTCCCCTTGCAGCGATTACGGCATGTAATCGTCTTGGCATGCTTTCCACCAGGCTTTTGATGGTATCCTGTGGAATGGGTTCCCACTCAGTCGAGATCACACGTTTAAGCTCCCTGATGTTTTGTGGAAGGGGTTGGACAGATCGTACTTGCCTTTTTAGGAGGTCCCAGACGTGCTCAATGGGGTTAAGGTCGGAGCTCCGCGCTAGCCAATCCAGACGACGAATACCGACCTCTTGCATATAAGCATCTACGTCGCCAGAACGGTGGTCCTGAGCATTATCGTCCATGTAAATGGCATCTTCACCAATTACAGTCAGTGCAGGCTGTGCATGTTGACAAATTATTCCTGTTATGTACCTTTGCGCATTTAGTGAGCCATTTTCAATGAACACTATCTCGGTACGATAGCTGGAAGTTACGCCCGCCCAAAACATAACGGACCTTTCACCATAAGGGGTGATATCTTCAAAACACACGTCGGCATAGCGTTCCCCTGGTCTTGGTAAGACTCGCCGACGTCGGTCCTTACCATTCAGACAAATTCGAGCCTCATCGGAGAAGAGTACGCTACTCCAGTTACCAGTGTCCAAGATAGACAATTTCTAGTGAACCTCAGTCGAGCAATCCAGTGCTCACGGAGTAACTTGGGGGCCCGCGCTGGTCTTCGACTGCGTATATCAACCGCTAAAAGCCTCCTCCTCACTGTCCATAGGCTAACTTGTGATCCTCGTACCTCTTCAAGGTTTCTTTTGAGGTCTATGTAACTGCATTTGCGGTTTCTCAGGGCCTGAGTCACTAAAAAGCGGTCGTCTCGTGGTTGTGTGCAACGTTTTCTCCCAGAACCTTGCCTTCTTTGAACGTAACCTGTATCTTGGTATCGAGTCCAGGTTCTTTGGATGGTGGAACGACTCACGTTTAACCGCTGTGAGCCGTAACATTGGCTACACCCCTCTCCCAGCAGTGTTATAATTTTACTAGCTTTTTCTGCCATTACAATCGGCACAAAGATATCTGTTTTAAGTCACAATAAGGCAGGATTATGCGATAAACAAAAATTATTCTAATAAAAATAACGAGAAGTTACTTTTAGTTGCCTGATAACCTTTTAACCGCAAACCCTTGAATTGTAAGTAAAAAGTCATAAACAGAAAAAGGGATTATTATTTTTAAAAACAACAGTTTCGAATTTGAAATTAATTTTTCTTTCATACCCAGACTCTTTATTAAGTGCCAGTAACATAGTTTGGCTATTAAAACCTCTTTAGAACTAAATTATTACCAATAATGTAGAAAAATCCAAACCGCCCGTTTTTTTTGCAAAGGAGTGTATATATCCGCAAACAAAACACAAGTCTGTCACTACATATTTGAAAACTTTAGACTAAGTATCAGGGAACTGAGAATTTGTATTTGTTTTTCCCTCTCAGATACACCCACTTCATTTTCATCCCCTCTGCAAGCAACTTCCCACAAACACTCTCAAATTGCTTTTAGACACTTTCTCCGGTTACTCACACAAACTCTTGTATTTCAACTAACTTTTTGTATTTTTTTGTTTGTCTTTTTTTTTGTTTGTTTCTTAATTTAGCCTTACTTAAGTAGTACACTGCATTGTTATTTATGACGTCCCAAATCGCAGGCATCTCGCTGTGGGACCTGGCGACCTGTAATACAGGTTTTTACCTACTTCAGGCACCAATCTCTCACAAAGTTAGCTCCTTGTCCGCCCACTATTGTATTGTAAAATATTAGCATTATGTACATAGACTTGTGTAGAGAAAAATAAACGTTTTATGTATTTAGTTAGTTTCATAGAAATCACATCCAAAATATAGCGGTGCTTGAATGTGTCCAACTGTCCAAGTCCAAATAAAGTAGAAACGACAGTTCAGAACAGATTTAATGTTAGGCTGGAGGGGTAATAAATTATTATGAGTTGAAAGGGTCAAATTGATTTCCGCCTTTTCTAACCAGTATAAAAAGTATAACAAAAAATTACTTTCTAAAACAAAATCACCGATTTCCTTAAGCTTATGATACCGGAATGGCCACAAACTGCTAGCATCAATAGAAATGTATTCTGAAAGAATATACTGGGCTAGGAGCGTATCGTATAGTATTGTATATCGGGCGGACTGGTGGCCGCAACTCCACGTCCAAGCGCGTATTCTACTAGGAGCGTATAACGCAATGGAAAAGTGTTTGTCGGATTTCAAATAGTCAAGGTTACGTCACGTCGACGCTGTCTGAAACTATCTAATGTACCTAACACGATCGAGTTCCACGAAGAATTTACTAACAGTTAGTAAATTCTTCGTGGAACTCGATCGTGTTAGGTTAGGTTAGGTTACTCTACAAAAACAGTTACTGTTTTTGTAGAGTAGTTATATATTTTATTAGGATCTCCAACAGAGGATACACGTTACATGCTATATTATAAAGGACAAGAACAGAAACCTATGTGCTCCCTCAATTATAGGAGATCACATCATGCAATAGAAACAAACAAAAAATTATACAATACTAGCGGACCTGACAGACGTTGTCCTGTCTGAACGATCCTGGAACCCGACTCCAGCGCCACCTACCGGATCCAATTGTGTTTTCAAACCATCCAGGAACACATTGAAATATAGGTACACAATATTTCATCTAAATCGGTCCAGCCGTTTAGGAGAAGTTAGGTGACAAACATACGTACAGAAGAGAAGACCGCTTTTTTTACCGCCTCGAAAAAAATTGGGTATATTAGGTGAACGGAGTAGAAGCCTATGGCATACCTAACTTTTTTCTTTTTTTTTTCCAAAAAAAAATCCAATAAATCAAAAATTCTAATCATATGCAGGGTGCATATGATTTGAATTTCGATATTTTTAAACGATGTATTTTTTTTTTCAAAATTTCTGTTTTTATGGTACAAAAATGAAAAGTTTACATCGAATTTGTAGTATTTATTGGTACTTTGTTTTTTTTTCTGTCTAAGCTATTAAAAAAAAAACAAGTTATGCCATACTGCCGTCCGATTACTAAAAGGCCGTTAAGTGACATTTTGTCAAATTTGAGTTATATATACTACGTAAAAGAGCAACTTTTTCTCTATCAATCAGTCTGGGTCATATTTTTCTATCTTTATTGACGCTAAAGATATGGAGAGTACTCACACGGCTAACTACATCATTTTTGAGATCGTACAACACTTAAATGCAGTTATGTCACTTTATAACACTATAATACGGCTAACTGCTCGTAACCGTCTATTGAAAAATGATATTAATCCATTAAACAATCGTAGAAAACGGTTACATGAAACTACAATAGTATTAGACCGTTACATAACTTTAGAAGCATTTTAATGATTTATAGTAATACAAGGCCCATTGGCATTTACGACATCTAAAAGACAGTTTTCTTCAATTACGACTCTACAAAACCGTTACTCACACTTAGCTGGCTAGTCGTTGGTAAGCCAATGTGACTTTGGAGCATATACAATTCTAAAAGACAGTGACCGTTATTTAGTTGTGATTTTTTCAAATAATATGTAAACGAATACAATACAAAAAACGGTTAAGTGACATTCCAACGCTAAAAGACGTCTATGTCTCGGTGTACCCGCCCCGCACCTCGCACACTCCAGGTTATCCGTAACTCCGCAGAGGAGTGACGTGTCTGTGAGTGATTGTGTGAATTCTAGCCAAAAATGGACACGACCGGGAGGACTGTGTTGATCTGATTATGATTCGCGGCCGTAACAAATCTGTATTTTTTAATTATAATCATTAAAATCATCAATACAATTTCCTACGTTCATAGAATCCTAATGAATCATGAAATCTTGATATTTAGTATTATATTAAACTTACTTTTTGATTTTAATTATTATAATTTTGTAAATACATAATTATATTTTATGGTCGAAAAACATACTTTAATAAACATACTTGCAAACTGCAAAAAACGTAAGAAAATTTTAATTTCGCGGGCTACCTGGAGTTTCCCCTTAACAATCTGCATTTCTGTCTGTAAAGTCCCAGTTACACGACGCAAGTTTCTTGTCAGTGGCATACAATAACATTGAAGTAACTATGGCTTGCTTCGTATAAACACCGTTGCAGTAGTGCAACTTTTATGTTTCATCAAGTTACGCAGGCTCCGTAACAGACCAGGCACAGGAAGACGACAGGTAGCGGCACAGCCGTCAGGCTACGGCAGCAGATGGCAGTGGCCAGGTGGCACAGGGCCACAGAGTAGACGCTGCGTCCTGGGCACCGCAACGCTTGGCCAGGCTCCGTCAAATCAAGCAGTGCGGCGCGCCAGGTAGCTAAGCGGCCAGTAGAGGATAGGTAGCGGCCACGTGGCTCAGGGCTGTAGTTCGGGGTCAGGAACGCCTTTGTTCCCGTGATTCCAGCTCAGGCTCCGTCAAAGCGACGGCGCGAGTGTTTAGGCAGTCGTGCCCAAGGTTCGGGGTCAGGACGACGTGTCGTAGAACCCCTAAACAGAGGGGTTCAACATACTTAGGTTGGCGCTGCCGAGAAAAGGGCAGGCCATGATTCAACCGTGGCTTATATAGCCATTTGGGACGCCGTAGTAAAGTGACAGATTACATGTCATAGATAATTTGATACAGACGGGCACACAAGAACTTGCACATGGTGTTCATTGATCTGGAGAAAGCGTATAATAGGGTACTTCGGGATGTGTTGTGGTGGGCTTTGAAAGAGAAAGGTTTGCCCGGGAAGTATGTAGAGTTAATTCGTGCTATGTACAGTCAATCTCGTACCTACGTCCGGTCGGCTGCTGGCAATATCGACAAGTTTAGTGGCTGTTGGCTTGCACCAAGGGTCGGCTTTAAGTCCTTACCTCTTCCTATTGATTATGGATGCTCTGACGTCGAATCTACAGGAATTTACAGCATGCACCAGGTGGCCTCACCCTGGTATTATATGCTGTTTGCCGATAACATTGTTACTGTCGGTGAAGATGTACCTGAGATTCGAAGCAGATTGGAGAAATGGCAACAGAAGCTGGAGAATGTTGGCTTGAAAATCAGCAGAACCAAAACCGAATATATGTTCTACAATTTCAGCGGTATCTCCAGTGCTGGAGCCATAGCGCTTGATGGCGCGCTTCTCCCAGTCTGCTTCAACTTTCGGTATCTCGGTTCACTCGTGCAAAGTGATGGCGAAGTAGATCGGACGATTAAGTACAGGATTAACACTGGATGGATGAAATGTTGGCAGGTCACGGGAGCAATCTGCGACTCCCGCATTCCCCTTAAACTTAAAGGGAAGATATATAAAACAATGGTTAGACCTGCTGTCTTGTATGGATCAGAATGCTGGGCCACAAAGGGGATGAATGAAAAGCAATTGCATACGGCTGAGATGAGAATTCTAAGAGGGATGTGTGATGTTACACGAATGATTAGAATAAGAAATGAGTACATTCGAGTATGAGGAAGTTTGAAAGTGGCAGCAGTAACTGAAAGGTTGTGCGGAAATCGGTTGTCATGGTATGGGCATGTGATCGGAAGAAAGTTTTGAGTATGAATGTCGATGGCTATAAGAGTAGGGGAAGACCAAATAAACGATGGATGGACTGTTGTGTGAAAGATGACATGGCTAAAAGGGGGTGAATACCGAGATGACGACTAATAGAGAAGTATGGAAAAAAAAGAACATGTTGAGCCAACCCCAAATAGATTGGGATAAGGGCAGGAGAATTATGATGAATGAGATAATTTGATACAGGTACCATAGATAATAGTCGCCTTTAGTAATCGACTAATTATTCTACAGTACCCCCCCCACCCCCTGCAAAGAAAGGATTTTCCCTTGGTGAAATCCGCTAGAAGGTTGTTTATATTTTATTTTAATTACCTACCTTATCAGTCACACTTTACATGCACACAAATTCAAAAACCAAATTTAAAGGCACAAAAAACTAGGCCAAAATCTTACACATAGTTGTCCATTTGACTTTAGAGCATTATGTTTTGGCCAATAATTCCTACACTAAAAGACAGTTTTTGTGCACATACTATTCAGAAACTGTATTTTAGATCATTTATCTGGATATTATTAGTATATCTAAACAATAAAATAGACAGTTAAAGTCTAATAACGTTTTTTCACAAGTGCAGTTCATTGAGTTTCAATTGATTTACAATTTAAAAAGAAGGTTAAGTGATTTAACTGTTATTTAGCTTTGTACAAAGTAAATGTATGGCGATTACAATTCCATTACAACTCTATAAGACGGCTGTATAACAGCCAGCCGTTTTTTAGTATTGTAAGAGGTCCCATCATGGAATAGATAAACATGACAAAAACACAAAACCTTAATTTAAAACAATATTATGTCATTTAGCACGCATTAAAACACATACAATGAAAGCTTAACAGCTATCAAGTATTTTGGTCTATTAAACATAGCTGTATGTCTAATCAAATTCAAGGGACAGTATTTCCCACGTTTTAGGCCGTAACTCAAAATCAGGTTTAATCACTTAACGGCCTTTTAGTAAGCGGACGGCAGCATAGGCTTCTACTCTGTTCACCTAATACGCCCAATTTTTTTCGAGACGGTAAAAACAGTCATCCGGTATATACTTATTAAGATTATTAAAGTTATGCATATAGATTATTAATGTTGACCATCTAAATTGAATAAAAATAAAGACTTAACGCTCTTACTAATAAACACAGAATAAAGTTATTCCAAATTAGTAAGAGGGCTAAGCTATATCATTTAATTTTAAAGTATAAATTATGCTTTCCGGTTTTGTCTTTTTCATCAAACAAATGTCAACAATGTTGGAGTTGAAATAAAGTCGAAAATCGCGACAGCAGCAAAGCGGAGTGAGGCATGCGGTTAAGTTTTTATTTTTATTTCAGAAGTTATTTCAAAGTGTGCGGTGATGATATTTGTTTGGTACTAACATATGTTAGGCACAATACATACAAACTACGATATCTAAAACATTTCATAGCTACTACGATTTATACGAAATAAAAACCGTGTGACCGATGGGATTTCCCATTGGCAAAAATGACAAACTTTCATGAAGACTTTAATCCCATGTTTATTAACCTCTTAGAACTCGCTTCAGTGTCTCTTGTGCGAGATTTCATGCTTTTAGACCAAAGACATTAAATATTACTTTTAGACCATTGGTTTAGGCAGTTCGTTGTCTGTCAGTTAATGAATTTAAGATTTTTATTAAACAGATTTTTGTATACTTGAGCTCGTGGCTAAGTAATAACAGCCGCACGGGTCGATCCGTCAGGTTAAGCTACGCTCGCCGGAGTTGGTCAGTGGATGGGTGACCACATAACGAGATTCCTCCGTACCTCGGAAAGCACGTTAAGCCGTTGGTCCCGGCTGTTATTCGTGGATCTTTGACAGTCGTTACAGGTCGTCAGAAGCCCGAAAGTCTGACAACCAGTCTTACCAAGGGGTATCGTATTACCCAGTAACTGGGTTGTGGAAGTCAGATAGGCAGTCGCTCCATGTAAAATACTGGTATTCAGCTGCATCCGGTTAGACTGGAAGCCGACCCCAACATAGTTGGGAAAAGGCTAGGCAGATTGATTGAATCGTGACATTGGCCTTTGCTCAGCAGTAGGACAGTGTAGGCTAATTTATAAAAATAAAGTCGTCTGATTTTTCATTATGTTTTTCTTCAAATTACTCTCTGACAACAGACACTAAGGCCTTATTCCCAGACAAACATTGCTGACGAACCCAACGGCGCTTTATGTGAATGGTATACTTAGGCGTTACCTAGGTAAGTATGAAAACGTAGTCGATTGTTCTAGACAACGCACATAGGGGTATTAGACATCAAAAGTTGATCAAAAATCTTTTTATATTAATAGGTCAGTAAAACCGTTACCTAAGGTTTTCTTAGTGTTAGAAACTTAAATAAAACTAAAAATTAATTGAAAACTGGATGTTTATTAAAAAATAATGTTATTCTACAATAAAATTTATTCTGATTCATCACACGAGCTCTCTTCATTTGATTCATCGTCGTCATTTTCACTTTCTGAACTTTCTTGCCTTGAAGTTGTTGCACAATGTCATATTTAAATATTGTTTGGTAAACCTATGACACCTATAACAAGAAAAACACTCAATAATGATACAATCCACACTTTGTGATACCTCATATAAAAAATCATAGTAAATAAAACGCCAAACTTCCGCTACTTTTTCTTTTCAAATTACTTCCTAAGATAGTCTTTATTTATATTCTATTTCAATTTTTACTCGGACGGACTCGGAAACATAACGAATTTACTAATTTGTAACAAAAATATAGCAAAAAAAAAAATAATTTTATCATTGATTTTCATAGATCACAAAAGCATAAACCATTGTGTTTTAAATTAACGTATATGGCTAAAATATCCATATAAATTTCCAAAATCTTCCTCTCAACCAAAGTAGCACTGACTTATAGGTGGACTAAAAGTACGTGTTTTTCAAAGCGCTGAAAACTGCAACGTGCAACGTAAACAATGACCAGATTCCGACTAACGCTGTCAATTTACCGCCTAAAATATGGTCTCAAAGTGACTGCCATTTGATGCGTCATTAGTTACTCGTACACTACTCCCAAAACGCATTACAACACTCTGATTTTGAAATTATTAAATTTGAGTTTCGAGCAGCTTTCTTCATACTCATACCCCAATGTGCAACGTGCAATTGAAAAACTTACCAGAGAAATTTCCAATAGACGCAACAGAGCTATACTTAGACGGCAACGACTTTAAAGAACTTCAACATTATGCATTCATTGGTCGCAAAGCTATGAGATCTCTGAATTCAAGTGAAGTTGAGCGTTAGACGGCGCTCTTGATAATTACTAAGGCGAGCTTAGAGATGCTTCCGAGCCATACGTCAGCTCAGCTACAAAAACTGTCTAAGCTACGTGCGCAAATTCGATTTTTCCATGGTTACAGAAACATCGATATCAAAGAAAAATCGAAAGGCGAGAAAACAAATAGACAACTGAATTAAAAAAAAATATCATGCTATTTAGGATAAAATTAATTTGAAAATCAAATCAAACAATCAATCTCAATAAATATCCGGTTCATAATACTTGTCTTTACAGATAACTCAATCAATCTCCGTAAATATTCTGTTCATAATTATACTTGTCTTGATTGGTAACTCAATCAATTAAAAATGTTCAAAATCTAGTCGCAATGTCATCTCAGCGACAATAAATGTTAAAAATTGTCGAGATGTAGGGAAATTACTGGTATTTCTGAGATAAAAATTTGAACTTTCTTACAATTACGAGAGTTGCCCCTCTGGTTTCTGGTTAGTTCTATCAATTCATTAACAGTTTTGGTTATAGTTAAAAAGTTAAAAGTTCCAAAAATTTTTCAGCACATGTGGGACTTGAACCCACGACCTTCGCGTTTCAACCCCGTACGCGAATGCTCTAGTCTATCCAGCTGAGCTAATGTGCCAGTGCTAAAACCGACCAAATTTGCAATCTCTATCGTCCCTCTCAGTGCATTGTCGACAACAGCGCCCTATGCGGCTGTGGCTTTAAACTATTTCAGGTGCACCAGCGGACAGATGCGGAACTACAACACGCATAGTTTAGCGGATCATGTCGCTGCCGTTCGAAAATATTGCAATAATGTCCTACAAGGAATCTGGCAAAAAAATTAAAAACCGTCTTATAAACTTAAACTATCACATCTTGAGCTTGAATTTTTCAATCTTTGACGCTATTGAACTAGCTTTTCTTTCTAAACCTGTGAGGTAACGTAAAGATAATGAAAATTAAGTAAACCTGAATACAAAAACCGGCCAAGTGCGTGTCGGACCACGCACAATGAAGGGTTCCGTAGTTGAAAAGAATTTATCCCAAAAACCAACTTAACATATTGGATCCCAAAATATTTTTTTTTTATGTCAAAAAATTACAAATTCACAATATTCGGACTTTTTCCTTTATTTGTGCTGGGAGACCTTGCTTCTTGCCAAATTTCATTATTCTAGGTCAACGGGAAGTAACCTAAAGGTTTTGATTTACTTGCGACAGTTGCGAGTATCAAAATGTGTCGCAAAACGGCCGTATTTTTTTATTGCGTTGACTTAAACGCTTGATTTTTTTAGAACTCTATTGGACAATAGACTTACGTATTTAATATTAATTTCAACTTGATATCTCCACGTGTCCTTGAGAAAAAGGGTCTTGATAGACTGACAGACTTGAACATTTTTATTATGTGATAGAATTATAAATTAACATTTTTTGGACTTTTTCCTTTATTCGTGTAAGTAGTATGAGCTTGCTTCTTACCAAATTTCATGATTCATGAACAACGGAAAGTACCCTATAGGTTTTGATTTACTTGCGAGTATGAAAATATGTCGCATAAATGGCCGTATGTTTTTATTGCATTGACTTAGAAGCTTGAGTTTTTTAGGAGTTCAAGACACCACAGACTTACGTAGGTATTTGATATTAATTTCAACTTGATAGCTCCACGCGTTCCTGAGTAAAACGGTCTTGACAGACTGACAGACAGACAGACAGACGGACAAACAAGTGATCCTATTAAGGGTTCCGTTTTTTTCCTTTTGAGGTACGGAACCCTAAAAAGCCAAATAAAATAATAGCTTGAACGATTTATCAATAGGTAGATGGCGTTGGCTTGTTACTTGTGAGACTACGCAGCAGCACGCTCACTGGAAATACAGGGTATGTGTGTGTATAGTATTCATGTCTGTATATTCGAATATTTATTGAGGCGATAGATGCCTGTCCTGCAGTGCGATTCTGTAATCATCTCACCGTGAAAACTTAGGTGAAGTGAGCGTGGAGTGAGCTGTCAATAGTGTCAATTCCTAGCAAAAACAAACTCACTTCACCTAAGTTTTCACGGTGAGATTTTTACTGAATCGACCGGCTGTAATTCCATCTTATGCTAGGGACTGTCACTATTGACAGCTCACTTCACCTAAGTTTTCACGGTGAGATTTGTACAGAATAGCACTGCTGCTCTTTCAGCAGCTCCACGCGTGTACAGCGCTCACTTGTAACATGATATGTGTGTAGTGTTTTTCCGACTAGGGGTAGAGTCTTACGTTGAGCTCACTAAATCTAGTTTAGTGCAGTTGAAAATGGTGAGAGCAAGACAGAACTAACAACCCAACTACCCTTCAGAGCGACATGGCTAGCGAGAAATGTACAGCACATCTCCTTTGCAACTCTGGTAACCTAGTACACTGGTGCCTTTCGAGAAAACCATAAATTCTCCGGGATTCTCAAGACACGGGCTATCGCATTTTGTCACCTCTCTCGCTCACTCGGGACCAAATTTTCAAAAATGTTAAATGAAAAGATGCTTTTTTGAAAAATGTAATCAATTAGCGAATTAGTAAATAATTTTAATTTAATAGGGAGGTAATTATTAAAAACACATTTTTATAACTTCCGTAGGTCTGTACGGGAAATATTAAGTAAACCTGCCTAAATCCTTTAGTCAGGTTGTGTTATACTTATCACACGTTGGCTGGGGTGGCCCGAGTACCATAATAATTTATGAGAATATATTTAGTTGGAATTATCTCCCGTAACAAACCCTTATTGTAAACTAAATCTTCATAAACTACGGTAATAAATTTCAGTTTCCCTTTTACCTGCAGTAACGAGGTTTCTATGAAAATACTGTACCTAATGCTAAACATTTTTCGCTCTTTACTCATTATCATAAGGAATACCTACCTATAGACCAGGGCCAATCCTGTTTGAGGAAAAAAAAAATCTTAGCAGTATACGAGTGGTCGGCTGTAAATAACGAAGGAAAAATTTCTGGAAAAAGTTCTGGAAGCGGAGTGGGCTACCCCCACCCCACTTCCAAAACTTTTTAATAACAGAGTATTTCGTAAGAAATAACGCTTTTTATGAATGTAAATGTTTATTATCATTTACATTCGGTTTTCGAAAAATCGATTTTGGAAAAGTAGTTTTTTCGGTTGTTCGCTTTTTTAACGATATTTTTTTGAGTAAACCATATCATATTTTAATTCCTTATGAAAGCTGAGATTTCAACAAAAAAAATGAGCACTGGTAAAAATCATTTATCTAAAATTTACTAACCAAATTTTTCGATTGAAAATAAGGTCATTTTTTGTATTTTCTTCATAAAACATCGACTATATAAATATTTCTCTTTGAAAAAATTTGGGCTTGTTTGAAACACAAAAAAGAACATTTTCACCAATTTTCATGAAAAAATAATAATCTTTGCTATAGTTATAAATTAAAAACCAAAAGAACGGTTTCTTGCGTTTTTCTCGATAATTTTGAGGTTATGGGTAATAATGTATAAGAAAAAAGTTAAAGATTTTTTATTATTTACCACTTTTACATTTAACTTTTTTCGATAGGATGCATAGTTTAGCCGCAAATCGGAAAAAACGAGTACAAACCCCTAAAAACGTATGTATTACTAACCCCACCCCCCTTCCAGAACTTTTTCCGAGTTTGGACTATTTTTCTTCGTTATTTACAATCATTAACTAAATTTTCCGACCACTCGTATACTTACTGCTAAGATTTTTTTTTTTACGATGGTTTGAGCGGTTTGGCCCTGGTCTACTAAGCGATTTCCAAATAGCACTATAGAAAGTTCTGTCAATGTCACTACGGGGTTAACGACCTGACCCTCATTTTATTTTATTTTTCCCGAGAACTAGTCAGGGTTCGTCCGCGTGTACACGACACCCCACCCCACCCTTTTAAATTCGTTACCTAATAGTATAGCTTAGCTTCACATCGCTGCTATTCTTTCTGGTGTGGTATAAACGGATCAATATCGGACAGTTTTGTAATGACGAGAACCACACGATTTACTTGTTTCAAAGATCGCAAAATAGCTAGAGCAAAGCAGCCATGAGTCAAGCTGGCTATGGTGACTCCCCTAGTACGCAAGACTGAATAAGCATTATCTGGCTAACTAGAGCGAAAGCGGGAAAGAAAATACACGAGTCGTGACAAATCGTTTCGTAGAATTCTGCAGCATTCAGTACAGTATTAGCAAAGTTGTTGTAGTATTCGCACGTCACGTATTTTGAAGTTGAAATAAGTTTATAAAATTGTTTTTAACTTGGAATTAAATTATTTGTGGTAACAGAACTGGAAGAAAAGAGGCAATAACTTGTAATACATAAGAAAATGACGCTGTATTTTGTGAAATCGATCGGAATGCGACATAAATGTTTGTGACAGAGTGTTCGCGTGGCGCATTAAAATTTTACGTGTTTGTTTGTTCACTCCTCAAACTTGACGTGAAGGTAAACTGCATAAAAAGCGAATTTTGTAAATAACAAACTAAACTTACCCATTTACCATAAATATTTTTGTAAAATCAGGGAAATTAAGTAATTGTTAAGAAAATTTACTACGTTTTTTTATTTTTTTTTGTAGCCATTATTGTCCCACTGCTGGGCATGTCATTCTTTGACAGTTGTATGAAATGACTACAACACAGCAAAATGACGGGTATTAACTTCCTTAACAATTACTTAACCTATGTAAATATTCTAAGTTGTAAATCATTGTCTTATAGTCTTAGTCCCCCGTTCAGGCTGCCGGGAAACCAATATTTTCCTGGCAATGCGTAACTGCAACAAATTGCTGGCAGAGTTTGAAATTTGGTCCGGCAGTACCTACCTAAAATATTGCAGCAATACTCCGATAAGTATTGCAGCAAAACTTTTTGAAGTACATATTTCGTCAGTAATTCAGGGAAATAAGGCGTGATGTTATATTATTAATATTTACTTAGCTATAGTAGCACAGAAATCTAGATGTTTTTATATGTCGCCATTGTAAAACAAGTATTGCTGGTATGGCCAAGCCATACCGAAAATATTGTAGCCACAATTTGCAGTAAAAGCATTGTCGTTTAGGAACTCTTTAAGACTTTAGGCCCGTATTCCTAATATCCTTGCTCAAAACTCAAGCATAACTTAAAACTATAAGTAGTTTGGAGCCATTTGATTAGGTCAAAATAGTTTTAAGTAACGCCGGATTTTTGAGTGAGATTCTGTAATTCGGGCCTGAGTATGGCTTTGACATGAACTCTCTCACGATTTACTTACCCGATTTACCATACATTATGCTGCCGGGCAGCCTGAACGCTTGAAAATTTAAGGAGTATTTACTAATAACTTATAATAATATCAGCTTTAAGCGAATGGTGTAACTAATTCATTCATTGTAAAGCTTGGATTCCCAAGAAAGCGGTATCGCCGCCACTGGTGAGGCAAAACTATTGTAATTTTGTTTGATAATGTAATTCTCTATACAAAAGCTGTCAAACCGCCGTATTTATTCTACAAATAAAAGTTATCTGACGGTTGAAAAATTTGCCCTTAGAGCTCCCACACATGTACAGTCCGCTGGCAGTCCGCCGGGAGGCGGTCATTCATAAAAATTGTGTGTGGGGGACTTAGACTATGCTTTGTATGACGTCCGCTTAGTATTACGTGTTTGTCGCTTCCCTTCTATGTCATTGTAAGCGGGTTCTACTTTACGTATGAGCTATGTGCTTCGTATAAGATGAAATGACGCGCCCCACTACGTAGTCCGCGTAGTCCTAGTGTACGCATACAAATTTAAGTAGTGGGGCGCGTCATTTCACCTTAGACGAGCTCTACTACGCTAGACCGCACATCAGTGGTAACGTTTTGACCTTGAGTCAAAACGTTAGCACTGACGTGCGGTCGACTTAACAAACGACAGGAAGAGCTAGCGACACCTTTTTGTTACTGTTAACATAATAATGACTGTAGGTAGGTACCTTAATTTGCTAACTGCTGTAATATTTAAAAATAAACGCCTAAAATGCAATGCCATGGTTTTCTTTTTTATGTATCATAATTTGTATTCTAATGCTGTGCTCATGGTTAACCTGCACCCTAATTATTGCATAACACACTTTCAATCACGATAAGGGGGTTTTCAAGGATATTGCTAATCCGTTGCTTCATAGGTTTGAAAACTTCGTCTGCTCAGCAATGTAAATAACGCAATGACCGTGGCTGAACTGTCGATATGAAAGACGTTACGATCAATTGTCATTTTATGTGTGTCACGCAATATTACCCCATCACTGGCTTCAGATCATGCCAATTTCCAGCACCCAATAACCTAACCTACCTTTTGTAATAGGGCCTATTTCACGATTTCCGAATAGCCACTAGTCAAATTCAAAAATGGCACAGAATTTGTATGAAATTATCTGCCAAGTTAATAGGAACTTAATCATAGGTGGTGAAACAGGCCCTTAGTATCATAAAGAGCTAAATTGACAAATCATGAACGATCCTAATCGTAGTACAACAAAGGAGTCGTTTGATGCAGGCTTCGTCGATGCTTGTACGACTGTGCAATTTATGAAATTGATTATAACATTATTCAACATCATTTGAAAATGCACTGCTCTGCGGTTTTTAATACAGTAATTATGGAGTTTCTTGCCCATTCTTCAATTCAAAATCATTTATTTGAATTACATGACTTGACTTCCTTTGAGTCGGTTAACTTTAACAAAATATGTTTATTTTGAAAAAACTTAACCGACTCTAAAGAAGTCGAATCATATCGGTATTGTCACCTTATCACCTGCAGTACGATTCTGTAACCATCTCACCGTGAAAACTTAGATGAAGTGAGCGTGGAGTGAGCTGTCAATAGTGTCAATTCCTAGCAAAAACAAACTCACTTCATCTAAGTTTTCACGGTGAAATATTTACAGAATCGACCGGCTGGTCGCAGAGTGTGTCTTACGACGGGTTGTTGCACTGTAGCCCCCCCCCCCCCATCCAGGGTATGTGCCTGTGTGTGTATAAGTAACCCTTGTGGACTGATGTAGCAAGACGTTTTCTCCACAATAAGTAATTACCTATAGCGTTGCGATGTCTATTTCCATTTGAATTTATTGGGAACTCTAACGTGGCTCGTCGTGTCATGAGTCTCCCATTTTATAAGAGAGTGTTTTACCTTCGACACTAAAACGTTGCATACACTATTGTTCTAGACGAGTATGTAGAGGTGGCTCCATCTGTAGATGTCAACACAGTAGCCAGATGGCAGTCGGCAAAATAAAAAAAAACAACAGTCGCGGTTCTTTCCACGCCGTTTGTTTTCGTGAAAACAGATTGAAATATTACTAAGGTTTCCGATACTGCCGTAGTCATTGTAATTGCTCGACACTGTAGACTTAGTAGGTTTATTGTATTCCTTATAAAGTAAGCTTTCACCGATTATAATATTGTTCAGTTCTGCCGTAAATCTTTACGGCCGATATAAGATGATATCCTAAACTTTTTTTGCTATTTGCAACAGATTTTCTTACTGTTTCTGACTGCCGTAGCTATTGTATTTGTTGGCACTAGACTTTTTACATCTATCAACGGCTTAACGTGCTTTCCGAGGCACGGAGGAGTCTCGGTATGTAAAGATGGTCACCCATCGACGCACCAACCCCGGCAAGCGTAGCTTAACCTGATGAATCGACCCTTACGGCTGTTATTACTTAGCCACGAGTTCCTCTTATATGAGACGACATCTGACATTATTTTGGTATTGTCAATCAAATTCATATTCATTTTTAACCCTATTTTGGCCAATATTTCTGTTGTTTCTCTTTATATGTCCTGGTAGTTCTTTATCAACTCTTGACAAGGACACCAGAATAACTGATCTAGCTAAACATGTTTTTGCGCTATAAGAATTAATTTTTCGACACATAGTAAAAATTAGAGTGTCGCGCGCAAGGTCGTGCACTCGTAGTGTGACGTCGCGTCGTAGGCAAATTATATGCGGCTTTAAAATTGATAAAAGAAATATGATCTATCTTATAAATACTCAACCATTACTCTAACATTAAATATCTCGTAGTTATTAGCAGTTGAAATCTTACATGTTTTTGTCAGTCAGAAATTAAACTTACCACTAGTTAATACGGGCTAGTATCCGCAACTCCACGACAATGCGCGTATTTTGCGTATGGAAAAAAAATTTAACTGGCGCGCCTCAGAAAACTCATGCCTGCGTATGATAACCTGGTACTTGAAATATTATGAACGTTGCGAACCCCGCGGTGGCCTGACTGAACAAACCACCAGTGACTTTAGGGGAGATGCGCTAAGGTAGCCCGAGAAGTTCAATTTTTTTTACGTTTGATTCAATTGCAGGTCAGTGTCAGGTTGTATGCTAATCAAACAAACTAGGATACCTACTCGACAGTAGCAGATGTAATTATTTAGCGAATTGTAATCTTAAGAATCATCAACACCAAATTGACATTCAATAGACCGTTAATTTTAACTTATGTAAAGAAAATTGATGACTTTAATAATTATAATTCTATAAATACTTTCAAATCTAATCAAGTCATTTATTTCAGTTAAATGATTATCCTGTAAATTATCAAATCGTAAAAGTAAAATTAAACTTAAAATTCTTCTTTTCTTCTTCTTCTTTTTTTTCTTCTGTGTTATGGTCGCAAATCATAATTATTTTGATCAAATTATAACTTTATACTGACCTGCACGTTCGGCAATGAATTTAATGACGGTGTGAAAAGCACGAATATGAAAAGTATAAACACTGTTTAAATTTATTTAATGGGTATAGCTTTAACAGTAGGTTGCCAAGGTAATTATGATTGTTGTTTGAACGAAAGACTTAAGCACCCAGTCTTCAACCCTATAGATAAATAAAAATATTTATAAAGAAATCCGGACTAACGTTTTATCAATTTGCGAGTATGTGCGCATTAGATCAGTTTATCAATGTCAATCTAACCAAATAATCAGATCATATTAATATCGAAATTGGAAAGTTTTAGTACCTACCCTGACCTTAGAAATTTAAAAAGTAGAGACATAATGTAAGTAGGTGTCACAAATACTAATAACAGCCATTGGTGATAAGCTCAATCTTTTTTATTGATTTGTAGAATTATTCATATAGTAAAGTATTTTATATTTTTTAAGTTAGGTGGCGTCCTGTAGATTCTGCCTTGGGAAAGAGGCGTGAGTTTATGTATATGTTTGTATAAAAAGGTTGTTTATTAATATCTTGCAAAAAAGCGAAAGAATTCCAGCTTTTTGCGCATTAGAGATTTCATCTCCATGATACAAACTCAGCATCAAAATCTTTTGTTGTCTTCAGGTAAGTGCAAAACGTCCAAAAATTACCGTGTAAAAAGTGTTCTTTGAATGACTGCACAAGAATGAAGTGCCGCTGCTGCCCGGTCAGACTGGTGGGCTGTCGAAGAGCATGCAGGTAAGCTTTCATAGAAACCATGATTTACGGATATATATTACACAAATTGCTTTACTATCTTAACTCTACTGAAACAGATTTAAAGTTAGTAGCTGCAGTTACACGGACAATATAGCCGGCATTAATTGCGGAGACTATGGAGCAATGTTGCTCCATATTGCTCTACTGATTGGTCTTGCAAGCGCATATATGTAAGCGAGACGATTGCAGTATACTTAATAATATTTAATGTTTTGTTAATTTTATCAGGCAATAATTATTATTACATACCTATCATGATTAGGGCGAAGCCGCGGGCAAAATCTAGCTGAATTGTAATACTCACGGTGTGCTGAACATAGCGGATGTTCAGCACAACGTGAGTATTACAATTTTAGACTACAGTCTTGAGAATAGGCAATTCTGAAAGCCTCTTACCATTTCTTGATTGCCTAGTTCTGCAAATTTATGCGCGGTCTTCATTCGGTTGGATCAATGTGCAGTTTTTGCCCGAACATACTGCTCTGATTGCCACGGCAACGATTCCGCCAACCTGAAAGTCAGCTGCTAAAAAAGGTAAATAATGCAGCTCTGACACTGTAATGAAACACAACAACTGAAATTAAATATTATAGATCATTTTTCATGCTTTTTTATGGATAGATTGGAATGTTATTTCACTTAACTACTCTGTCATATTTCATTACATGTTTAAGACTTAGGGCTGATTTTTCAATTGTCAGATAACTCTTATAAATCTGAAAAATAAATATGACAGTTTGATATATTTTCTATACAAAAGCAATCAAATTGAAATATTCATTCTTCAAATAAGAGTTTTCTGACTATTGAAACTTCTCTAATTTTTTTGATCACTTAAAAGTAATCAATCATTAACCCTTCGAACTACAAACTACGAACATTCGTTTCATTCGTTCGAACAAAATAATATAGTAACAGATTTAAAATAATAATATGTACATGGTACATATAACGTTATACGCTTATTATTATGCTTTGATATATATATATAATTTTGTATGGTAATTATAATTTTAAACGAATAATTCATGAATAGGTAAGTACCTATTTTCGTTACATTATGTCAAAATCAACATTAACGTTTTTCGGTAAGTAAGTACTTACCGAAAAACGTTGATGTTGATTTTGACATAATGTAACGAAAATGTCAAATAGCAAAAAACCAACAAAACTTTGAATTTCGCGGGCTACCTACCTTAGTACAAACTAATGGTCAACATAATACAAAATGATTGTTTTTAGTTTTTTAGTATTTGTGTGATAATAGTACATTATGATATAAGAGCGGTAAGTTGAAAATTACAGCCGAGGCGATATTGCTAGCCCGAGCCGTAGGCGAGGGCTACAAGAAAGCAGAGGCTGTAATCATCAAAGCGCACGTATGTCATACGACGTTTTATAACATATTTTCGAGGAAATAAATAAAACTCGGACTTTCTTAAACGAATAAATCTTTAAAAACACACTTTCTGAAAATGAATTTGCATATTTGCTTGTTTTCCATACGATGAAATTTTGATACGCTTGTAAGCACCTTGTAATTATCTATCGGTCGATTTTTCGGGCAAGAGGCTTAGAGTAGCCTTTTTCGCTGCCTCTGAGACTTCTGGCGGTGTCAGCGACAAGCGGTGTCAAAAACAATACAGCGAAAAGAAAAAGCGCGCGGAATAATTTTTATTTGTTCACAAATTAGCGATGCGCACGTATCAACGCTTTTTTTTTAAGGCAAAGAAACAAAAACAGCCAGTATTATTAAAGTAAATTAATATTCTTTTGTTTTTGTTACAGATGTAACTTATTGTTATTAGGTTGTAATTTATTGTCAAAATTAATTAAATTAAAGAATTAAATGTTTCATATTTAATTCTTTAATTTTATTTTATCCCAAAGTTAATTTTATTCATAAAATGTTGACCACTTTTCTGACATAAAAACTCTTTGCTAAGATTTAAAAAAGTACCGTTCGTTTTAAACGGAGCATCATGATGAACCGTGTTACCTTATTAAAAAGAAACCCGTGCGTTTTACTTTACGATAACGCACAAGTACGTAATGACATACATTACGATTTTGAAATTATTGGTGAAATAAGAGACCCTTTACGAGCAAATGTGTTATAAAAGAATATAAACGTTTGGATGCTATTTTTCTAATCTCAATCACAATAAAAAAAAATGTGATACCTATAGACATGAAATTCGCCCAGGAGACGACGGGCACGAACAGCTAGTAATATTTAAAATTGTCTTCTCTTTTGGCATTTAGTAAATCCGCAGCAGACAGGAACATAAAAGTGCCTCAAAATGCTTCGTACGTTCGTGCTGTCTAGTTGACTTAGAATTTTCACGCATGTATCGCATTGTCATTGCGAAACGGGGACAGATTATCGTAACTTGTAAACTTACGAAAGTGAAACATTGTTATTGAACCGAGTCACGTAGCAAAGAGCCAGGATATAAGTAACATTAGATTTTATAAAGTTGTAGTAAGAGATGAGTATAGTAAAACGCTATATCAGAACCTGCCGCGATCAGACATACAAAAGCTACTTGACTCTTATGATGTTCATGGATTCCTAGTATCATGCCACGTATTTGAGCTGACTTCGCATGATCGCGCAAGCGCATTGAGCACCAAAGCACGTGTGGCCCGGTGGATGTTCCATTATCTATTGAAAATGAAACCAGTGAATGCCTCATGGGCTCCCGGTACCTAAAGTCGTAGTGTACTGACTTCGCGTTGCGGAGCAGCAGCCTATGCAGCAAATTCACTGCGTTACTTCTGTTTAGTAGTAGTACTTAGTAAAAAAAATAATATTGTAGTGAAAAAATTGTAGTGGCGTGGGTTAGTTTCAATAAAAGACGAAAGGTACATTGCACGAAAACGGTTTAATAATATGAAATTACGACACACAACTCGTTATAATGGTCTTTATCTACACCCATGCTATAAATCCTCTATAAAAGTTTCTGAAACAGTTATTAAGCTTATTGCCAACATTAAAACAGCCGTTGTCATAGTAACCATTATATCATCCAAATGGGTGTTTTAATGTTGTACTGAATTTCATAATGCAATTAGTTTTCAAAAAAAGAACATTGTAATGCACGCGCGTTACACTACAACAGCGCCGTAATTTAAAAAAGAACTTATTCGAATTCACGTCGTGTACTATGACGCCGGCCGCCATGTTCGATACGAGTATTAGTATTGCAAAAAACTGTTTCAGAACCTTTTATAGAGGATTCATAACATGGATGTAGATAAAGTCTTGTATGCAACTGTACATAATTAGGTATTAAAACACTCATGTGATACTATTATCACACTCGGCTTCGCCTCGTGTGATAAATCCACATTCCTGTTTTAATACCCCTTATTATACGTCAGTTGCAGAAATAACTATTATCTACACAATATTTACGTAACTTATAGTTTTGACAAACGCCGAGAGCGAGCGAGCACCGCGGGAGCAAGAAAACGTAACGTGCGCGCCGCGGAGCGGGCGTCATAGTCATACAACTGTCGTGAACTTGCGCGAAGTTGCGCGAGAGCCTGAGGGCGTGGGACGTCTCGCAGGTGGCGCGCGGGCAGAGCGTATGCGATGCGCGGCGGTTGGCTGATGCTCAGTTATGCGCTGCGGCGGCGCAACGTGCCATCTTTAACCCTAAACTACGCGTGATACAATTTATTGTTTAGATCATGACGATTATGTAGACAATTATGTGACGATCTGTATATTCGGCCATGGGTGAATGGCGGGGTAAATTACATTGGTGTAGTAAAGTTTGCTCTGGAGTCGTTAATTTAAGATAAATATAGGTACCTCGTAAGGCCTTTTTATTGTCATGCGTGTTTGCGCCCGCGTGCAGGACAGGCACGCATGCGTGCTGCGGGCCGCACGCAGAGCATTATTTTCGCCACGCCGCCACAGTATTGTGCGTGTCATCAGGAAGAGAACTCGTGTCAAAATATTGATCATACAACCTGCGTGCGACCCGCTTGACAGTAAAAACAACACGACTGTCAAGGTTCGCCACACGCACACGGGCGGCACGCATCCGTGCGAGCCACCCGCGATCCGCGTGCGTGTGGCGCGCATTACAGTAAAAACATGTATGATACGATAGGTTGCGGGCAACACGCATGCGTGCCTGGCCTGCACGCGGGCGCAAACACGCATGACAATAAAAAGGCCCTAAAGCTCGATTTACACGGCGCAAGTTTCTGGAACGTTCAAGAGCAATAATTGCATGCCATAAAGCACGTTCAATTTTTTTGACATTCAAGAATTGCATGAAGTGTTTACACGCGTGTGATTCCGCAAAATGGCATACTTGGTAATTTTTAATAAAAAAAAAAAATTCATGTCTAAGAATTCATGTCCTAAAGAGTGAGCCTCTCTTGCAATGACAACAATTAACCTCGTGAACGAGTGATGATCTCCAACAATAAAGATTGAAATATTAACATCCATAGCCTGATGAAACATACTACACTTGACTTTGCTTTAGTCGGGCAAAAAAGTAAGAATCCTATTAGCTGCTACGGCGTAGCACAGTGCTACGCGGCGGCTACAAACTCGTAGCCAAATTCACCTTGGCGACAACGACGCTAGGATTGGTCGGAGTTCCTTGAACAGTCTGTATCCCGCGAAATTAAAAAACAAAAGAATTTCACGAATTCCTGTCAAGACATAATTTTGGTAAAATATACGAATAATACTATGTGCTACGTCGTAGGACTACACCTCCGGCTACGAGTTGCAGATTTTTTGAGAGAGAGATTGTTAGAGACGGGCTCGTGGCTAAGTGATAACAGACACACCGGTTGAACTATCAGGTTAAGCTAAGCAGGTCAATGACAAGAAAGGAGCGCGCGTCGCAGCGCACGTTAAGTAGATAGCTACTTATACATACATATACCGGATGACTTTTTTTACCGTCTCGAAAAAAATTGGGTATCTTAGGTGAACAGAGTAGAAGTCTATGGCATACCTGGTTTTTTATTTTTTTTAATAGCTTAGACAGAAAAAATTATCTAAGTACCAATAAATAGAACAAATTCGATGTAGGTAAACTTTTCATTTTTGTACCAGAAAAACAGAAATTTTGAAAAAAAATAATTCGTTTAAAAATATCGAAATTTAAATCATATGCAGCCCGTATATGATTTGAATTTTGATTTGTTTGATTAAAAAAAAAAAAAAAAAAGTTAGGTATGCCATAGGTAGGCTTCTAGCTTCTACTCCGATCACCCATATACCTAATTTTTTTTGAGGCGGTAAAAAAAGTCATCCGGTATATCAGACATGCATGCGTGTGTGTGTTGTGTTGTGACACTAGAAAACATTCCACATGATGTTTTGATACTTGTCATCAAAACACTTCCCGTTGACCTAGAATCATGGAAATTGGTCAAGAAGCAACCAAAAATTGTTAATTTGTAATTTTATCTCATAAAAAACAATTTTTTTGGGATTACAATGTTAAGTTTGTTTTTGAGATAAATTCTTTTTAACTACGGGACCCTTCATTGTCGACACCCACTTGGTCGGTTTTTTTATTGTTGTTTCAAAATTGTGTAAAATCGCATTTTGTGTCGTTTGTGCAAATTCATTGTACGAGGCCGGGAGTTAACAGACGTCTGTTGCAGTTTAATTTGATCCTACGACCTTTGTAATAAGGACTTCAATGAACGACATAACTTGAATCTAAAATATGTATCCATCTTCCGTACGTCCTGTGTCCCTAGTAATAACGAGGATGCAATATCGTTCAATATTGTCGGCTCGTGGTACGTGGTCGCTCCCAACAAAATTAGCATGCAATGGAAATGAAACTAACTATCATTTAAAATGGTAGAAAGTAATTGAGACTTCTTGTAAAACGTCGTTGTAGCTTGGTTCCAGACTTCAAACATAAAGCGAAAGTTATTTAAATCTGTTTTTTGTGGGCCTTATTAATTTACAGACCAATTTAATTTGTTTAGAACTTTCTATTTTACAGGTACTTCAGGTATGAGGTTCCAACCTGGGTTCTTAAGTGTACAGCACACGTTAATAGGCGGAAAGCCTAAGTCAGTATCGGGCTGCATTTCCGAAGTTTTCCTGCCAAATGAAGACCGCGTCAGCAGTAAAAACCGACATTCTACTGGCATATAGAACCCTAACTAATAAGTTCCCTACGATCAGTGACTACAATTTGAACTATAAGTTAATAGATGTCTCCTGATTGGCTGGTTTCTATTTTCGTTCGTATGATAGGACTCGCGCCCTGTCTTCGTATCAGGAGTCGGAGCTGACCTGTTGCTGCCAGCTGTCGCTCGTTCAATGGTCGTGGGACGCGGTAGTATCCTTCTGCGTAACAGTCATCTCGCAGAAGGAAGCTGCAGAAAGGGAAAGAAAGATCACGAGAGCTCTCCCGTCCCGCAGCAGGCGCACTGGGCGTCGGCGGAGGGCAGACCATGCCCTCTTCCAGCCCCGCTAAATGGATCCAGGGGCGACGGGCTCGGGGACATCCATCGCCCCCCATCCCACTGGACACAAGATAGTGGCGCGTAGTGTTCCACGCTCGCCTCTCTAAGACGTGACGGGGGAGTCCAACACCTCACTCCCGCCCGTATGGTGCGGACTATAGATCTATGAAAGAAGTTACCTACTGTTTTTGTATTTCTATGGTGCGGACTATCACCAGTCCGGGGCAGCGGAAGTCACATTCACATCCGCAGCCCCCGATGCAGATGTACGAGGGAACACCGGGGTGGTTTTCTTTTAGTCAGTAAGAGAGACATCCATGAGGATTTCAACCCCGAAAAAAAAATTACAATACAAAAGTCTGCTAAAAGTTGAGATTAATGATGGCGCATCGTTATATATTTCGCAATACAATATGTAGGAGGGCTTTAAACCTCAAAATATAAGGGACAACCCTTTACAGATAAATCTAGTTGGAGTTCTTGGTGACATCAGACAAACTGACCCACTAAAAAATGAAAAACAATGTTTTGTGAAAGTTGTTCAGCAGTTGATATTAGGCTATTGTAACTTAGATAAATTACAAACTGACCCACTAAAAAATGAAAAACAATGTTTTGTGAAAGTTGTTCAGCAGTTGATATTAGGCTATTGTAACTTAGATAAATTACAAACTGACCCACTAAAAAATGAAAAACAATGTTTTGTGAAAGTTGTTCAGCAGTTGATATTAGGCTATTGTAACTTAGATAAATTACAAACTGACCCACTAAAAAATGAAAAACAATGTTTTGTGAAAGTTGTTCAGCAGTTGATATTAGGCTATTGTAACTTAGATAAATTACAAACTGACCCACTAAAAAATGAAAAACAATGTTTTGTGAAAGTTGTTCAGCAGTTGATATTAGGCTATTTGTAACTTAGATAAATTACAAACTGACCCACAAAAAAATGAAAAACAATGTTTTGTGAAAGTTGTTCAGCAGTTGATATTAGGCTATTGTAACTTAGATAAATTACAAACTGACCCACTAAAAAATGAAAAACAATGTTTTGTGAAAGTTGTTCAGCAGTTGATATTAGGCTATTGTAACTTAGATAAATTACAAACTGACCCACTAAAAAATGAAAAACAATGTTTTGTGAAAGTTGTTCAGCAGTTGATATTAGGCTATTGTAACTTAGATAAATTACAAACTGACCCACAAAAAAATGAAAAACAATGTTTTGTGAAAGTTGTTCAGCAGTTGATATTAGGCTATTGTAACTTAGATAAATTACAAACTGACCCACTAAAAAATGAAAAACAATGTTTTGTGAAAGTTGTTCAGCAGTTGATATTAGGCTATTTGTAACTTAGATAAATTACAAACTGACCCACTAAAAAATGAAAAACAATGTTTTGTGAAAGTTGTTCAGCAGTTGATATTAGGCTATTGTAACTTAGATAAATTACAAACTGACCCACTAAAAAATGAAAAAAAAAAATTTTTTTCAAAATGCTACAAAGTGAAAAATAACTTTAATTTCGGAAGCCGGTGTCTTTAGCTCTGAATTTTAGTTTTTTGCCACCGACATTACTATTCAAAGATTCAAAGATTTTGGAAAATTCGCTTGCCACACTCGGGAATCAAACCGGCTAAAATCAGAAAAAACTCTGTACTTTTATGGCATCAATTGATAGAGTCAATCATAAAGATCAAATCTATCAAACAAACATGATAAATTAAATGAAAGTAAAACCATGAAATCTAAACTTTATATTCAATGGGACAAGATAAAGCACTTTTACTCAAAGGTCCATCAGATTACTTATGTTAATAAAATTACAAATCAACATTTTTCGGACTTTTTCCTTTACCCGTGCTGTGAGAACTTGCTTCTTGCCAAATTTCATTATTGTAGGTCAACGGGAAGTACCCCTTAGGTTTTGATTTACTTGCGAGTATCGCATAAATAGCCGTATTTTTTATTGCGTAGACTTAGAAGCTTGATTTTTTTAGGACTCTAAAAGACCATAGATCTAAGTATTTGATATTAATTTCAACTTGATACCTCTACGCGTTCCTGCGAAAAAGGGTCTTGACAGACTGACAACCTTGACAATATTTTTTTATGTGATATAATTACAAATTAACAATTTTCTGACTTTTTCCTATAATTGTGCTGTGAAACCTTGCCTCTTGCCAAATTTCATGATTCTAGAACAACGGGTAGTACCCTATAGATTTTGATTTACTTGCAAGTATCAAAATATGTATGTCGATAAATAGCCGTATTTTTTTATTGCGTTGACGTATAAGCTAAATTTTTTTAGAACTCCAAGGGACCATAGACTTACGTATTTGATATTAATTTCATCACTTAATACCTCCACGCGTTCCTGAGAAAAAGGGTCTTGACAGACTGACAGACAGACAGACATAGGCAGCCAGGCACAGACACACAGACAGAACATACACAGGGACAGCTGAAACTAAAATAAAAGTTTGTTAACAGCTTTTATTGAGAAATTCTCACCGACCACGGTCCATGGTGGGCGGGTCGCTCATTGAATCTATTCGGGTAGCATAAAATGAAAGAACTACCAAAACATTTTAAAACTTTTAAGCAGTTTTTCCTTTGGAAGAACTTGCACGTGGTTTTAAGTTCTGGCCACACTGAGGTGAATCCGGATGCGACTGGGTGCGTCGATTGCTTTGATGATCAGGAAATCATGCGAATTTTTGTGCCAGTTTGAACACCTTGAAACGAATTTCATCCCACATTCAGCGCGTGATTCGCGTCCTGTTTAGCCAGAGCTCAGAACCACGTTCAAGTTTTGCCAAACAAAAACAGAACTATCAAATATAAAAAAAAAACAAATAACGATGAATAAATCAGAGCGTGCTTGAAGCTAAATAAAAGACAAATTTCATAATCGTCATTTAATATAATAAATCTATACAATCTGTTAATCTTAAATTCATGAATAAAATTTTTATTTTGACAAAATCTTAAATACAATATACTTACGTACAATCCAACACTACTAACTGTTTAACTAATTTGATTAAGGGCTGATTTTTCAATAGACAGATAACTCATATCTTATGACAGTCTGACATATTGTCGATAAGAAAGCTGTCCAATTGAAATATTTAGGGCCTAGTTCACGATTTCCAAATAGTCACTACTCACTGAATAAATTCAAAAATGGAACAAAATTTGTATGAATTATCTGACAAGTAAGTTAATAGGAACTTAATCGTAGGTGGTGAAACAGGCCCTTATACTTCAATATGTGTTATCTGACTATTGAAAAATTAGCCCTTAATAACTATAAAAATAAAATAATTACAAAAACAAATGGGCCGCATCCATCAATGGGCTGTCAATCAATCTTCTTATATTCTATTCAAAGTTAAGACATAGTTTATGAAGTTGCTACGACGACAGTGACGTCACGGCTACGATGGCTACGCGGTCGTAGCTCTCGTAGCAGATGTTATTATGCTACCACCGCGGAAATGAACGCACAGTAGTAATAATAATTCTGTAAATACATACTTGATCCGCTCGCGAATCATATTTTAATCAACATCGAACTTAATAAAACTGACCTGGCAGATTATACAAAACAAGTATTTCAGTTGTAGGTATTTACTGCATTTACATCCAGTCAATAATTTAGCAGATAATACACAGATGCCTTTATTATTACTAGCTTTTGCCAGCGGCTTCGCCCGCGTGGTTGTCGCAAAATATCCCACGGGAACATATACTACCGGGAATTCCTTCCATATTCCTTGTCTTCATTATAAAGGGAACCTCTGTGCAACATTTCAGCTTGCTAGGTACAAGGGTTTGGGCTGGGCGTTGATGACTCAGTCAGTCAGTCGTTTATGCAAGCGTTCGTACGTACCATGAAAAATGTACCATAATAGCGATGCGGACGAATTTTTGATGCCCTATGTGCTCTTCCCCTTTTTTATCATTTTTTTTAGTACCTTGTATATTTGAATTATGTTTTGAAAATAAAGTATACTTTATCCCAAAAAGTGAATACTTAATAACTTTAGTTTCCACCGACTTCCGCAATTAAAGTTATTTTTCACTTTAAACACTACAAGTTTTTTTGGAAGTCGGTTGTTTTTTTTTTTTGAAAAAAGTTATGTCTTTCACTTTTCAGTTGGTCAGTTTTCAATTTATCTAAGTCACAATAGCTACCAGCCAGCCAGCCAGCCATAGTTATGTCAACTGCTCATCACCTTTTACAAAATATTGCTTTTCCCGATGCAGGCACGTTAATTGTTGAGGAGTTCTGTTGTCTTACCAGGAGAACTGGATCTGATGGTGAAATCATTATCAGTTCCACTTCACCTTAAGCATAGTAACGAGCATTACTAAAATACCTAATCAAAACGCAACCCGTGAAATATTTAGTATTGAGTAGTTCTGGTGGCCATCTGTGATCTTCATCATCTTTCACCAAATGGTCCTTTCCGAGAGCAAATGCACAAGTTACTATAAAAAATACCCAAAACGCTTTAGGTGTGCATATAATATTTGAAGAGTTCTGTCAATTTCTCCAGTATCTCGTCATCAGATCCTGACCTGATGACAACGGGACTAACTAGAAAGTATACCCTTTCAAACAAAAAAATAATTTTCTAAATCGGTCCAGTCGTCTTAGAGTAATCGGGTAAAATAAATTTTAAAAAATTCCGATGAGATGAGAACCTCCTCCTTTTTTTAAGTCTGTTAATGAAGTCGTACCGTTTTCACGGACACTCACAGACAGCCACAGCGTGTCCGTCTGAGAACGATCATGGTTGATAATAAACTCTTTACAAGTCCTGTCCTCCTAGTAAAATGAACGTGTAGCGTTACCATGGATACGGATTCTCGGGCTCGACGACGAGCCCGGCTTAAAAATAATTTACATAATTATTTGTCGGGCGCAAAATGTCTACTGATAATAAATAAATAAATATTATAATTTATTATCTAAGTCAATAGCTATCTCTAAAATTAATTAGAAAATTATTGAAATTCATGCGTGTTTTGTTCCCGCATAATCAGCTTAAAAAGATTTACTGCACCCCAATGATATCTCTAATATATGTATATTAGAGAAAGTCGTGTTAGTTACACTATTTATAACTCAAGAAAATTGGTGGGGAGGAGGTACCCGGAGAAGGACATAGGATACTTTCAGAAAAAAAATGGATAAAACGGCTGGACCGATTCAGATGAAACTTTGTGTGTATATGTGAATGGGTGGTTTGAAAATACAATTGGACCCAGTAGGTGGCGCTGCAGCCGGGTTCTAGGATCGTTCAGACAGCACAACGTCAGTCGGGTCCGCTAGTTTAATATAATATCATTGCTGCACCCTGTACCAATCGATGAGACTTAATGACGATGAGAGGGACTATTATTTCTGCAACAAGGATGGCGATATCTATCGAATCCTGTGTTCCAGCTTTATAAAACCGGAACCTACCTACCTTTTAAACTTATGCAATCCTGGTGACATAATAAAACGGTAATAATATGAAAAAGCTTTAAATAATAGTTATTGAATGCAAATTCATATCCCTTTTAAATTATTAATTTCAGTGCCATTTTAAAGTTCCATTTTAGAAAATAAACGGTAATAAGGTTTGCAATGTGTTGGAGAAAGTTCTTCATGGTCAGCGCTGCTGCTGACTCCATTCGCTGTGCGCTCAATTTGTGGAGTGAAATATGTGCAGGAGAGAGAACACGACCGGCCAGTGGTCGTTGGGTACTGTAGTTCAACTGTGTTTTTTTTAATTAAAAATATACATTATGGGGTCAAACTTTTCTTTATGTTCCAAACTTTTTTATAGAAATTACTATTTCTATGATGATGATGATGAACAGTTTTATGGCCACCAGTGTAGATCAAAATGAAAGATCTTGGCAAGCCCTTTTACAAAGTGACGCAAATTAAGACAGATACATTAATTGCCTTGTCCCAATGCTGGGTTTGAGGCTTCCCCCACTAATAAATAATCTTTATCATAATAAGCGTTTATTTCGCAGTCTATGCAACAATATTTCTGCACGATGGTGCGCACTGTTTACGTTGTTTATTATACATAATAATACTATGAGTAATATTACCTACTGTATGTCTTTGCCGATGCGCCCTTTTTGATGAAGGTATAGTACCTACGTTTATCTGGGCATTTCAATTTAGTACATCGAAAACAACGAATTAAGATCATTCTTAATTCGTTGATCAAAAATTAGATCTGGTCAGTCGCCGCCGGTCGAGTTATTCAGGTCAGGCTAGGCCCTATACTTGCGATACGGTGTCCTTGTCTTTTACACGTAATGAAGCTTGCGTCCCTCCTCAATTGCTCTCCACCTTTTAGCTTGTATGCGCTCCTAGGAGTATTTTGGGTCTTGCAGCCTGTTGTGTGGGACGTCTAATGAATTTTAAAGTGAATGTACTTACAGTACCCGGCGATAAATATTGCACATCGACCTTTGGAAAGAGACAATCGGCTAATTTCGGCTTCGTAGAGCGTTATCTCTGTCGCACACTACCTATGTGACGTTTTGTCAGTCGTTGTTCAAAATATATATTTAGAGTTGTTAACACCCCCAAAAAATAAATTATAAATATTTTGTAACCGAAGCTGACAGATTTAAAAAAAATGAAGATGAAAATGTAAGTTGTTTCAAGAGCGAGTTGCAAATGCCACTGGAATTTCAAGAAGAACTTTGAACAATATACTAAACGAAGTCAGTACTGAAACACATTCTACTGAAATTAAGTTCAGCACTCCAAAAAAAGGGAGACCAAAAAGCAATTTCGTTTATACAAAATAATTAAATACGTAGTAAACATAATGTGAACATGTTTTTTTTATTTTATTTTACCCCAACCTAAAGCCATCACTTATAGAAAAATTGTTGTATTTTAAACAAAGAATTATCAAAAGAAGCAAATCATAATTGTTTTAACAGCTCCTAATAGATACCGGACTGTTTGTATTTCGTGCGACAGAGATAACGCTCTACGAAGCCGAAATTAGCCGATTGTCTCTTTCCAAAGGTCGATGTGCAATATTTATCGCCGGGGACTGTACCTACTACGACTTATAAACGATATTCCAAAAAAATAAGAAACCTCCTCTGTTTAAGAAGCCTAGATAAATTAAGAAGCCTCCTTTTCCTATGTCATTTTAGACTATAGGCCTTAATCTAGTTTTAGGACTGGTTATTATTTATTTCATTGCTTGTAATTAGTGCCGCAGAGGATAAAAATTCTAACTATCAATATGTAAGATACTATACCTAACTAGGTACTAGAAACTTGCCAGAAAACTTATTGATGAATAACTAAGTTATCTGAAAAATTATTAAAATAATTGAAGAACAAAGTTTTAAAATATATGTTTGTATTAATTTCTTTTTCTGCTGATCGCTTAGATGCCTTTACACTTTCTATGAGTTACATTCACGTTCTATTACGAAAAATCTTTCAGTATTGATAAACGGCCTGCTTGAGACAAGACAACATACACTTTAACTTTTAAATATGAGTTTCAAACAGATAAACTGTTTGAATCTCTTCTTTAAAAGTGTAACAATGCACAATTTCTTTCTTGACTGATAGATAGATAGATAGAATACTCTTTATTATGCACACCATAAAAATTACAGATATAAATGTTGATGATAAACCTGATTGACATAGGTAATTATTTAATACTTCCATCGTTATCCAAAATTAAAAAAAAAAACATTGAAGAACGCAACAGCCTGCTAGTGTGGTAAGTTGTCTAAGTTTTGAAAACTATAGCAGTAAGTTTGATGGCGTGTCTCGATTAAAATAGCAGACACTCATGGCGCACGTGAGAACAGATTGTACTACCTATTGATGTTTTAGCCTATTCAAACAAAACTATCTTGTATGAAAGTGGTTGATAGTGGTTCAGTAGTTCATTATGCTCCGTTTTCATTAACTGACACACCGTATTTATGAGATATTTTAAAATATATTCGCAAATACCACCAACACTTGTTTAGAAGCACAGTATTATTGTATCGCTCGCTGATTAAATTCCGAAATGCTGACACATTAATGGAGATTTCTTACATAATTTTGGTTGTTAAGTATTCAGTATTTCATAACCAACTGTTTTCCTTAGTATTTTCATGACTTTTCTGTCATAATACATTGAAAATCTGCAAAAGATGTTTTAAAACCGCAGTCGAATAAAAAATAACCTGTTTGATACATAAAACTAATTCTAAGGCCCCATAAAATGCGCACAATAGTAGTCTTTACTGCTAATGGTAGAGTGTACAGTTTGGTGAGTCTGGTATAACGATCAAGAGGTAGTTGAGTCACTGCGTACCGAACATCAAGCCTATGATTCTTCATGGACTCCTAGTATCAAGCATCGTATTCGTGACGCCTCCACAATTTCACGCTGCCGCATTCTGGACCAATCCACGTGCGTTAGATACCACGTGGGAAACGTAGAAATGGGGTGAAAAACTGCCTGTTTATCCCACCAGATGTCGCATAATAGACTTTGGCTAGTTTTGTCCTGTCACGTTTCAAAATTCATAAAATCGAAAATAATTAAATAATATAACTACGAGTATGACCCAGTGTTGCGCTCCAGGCTGCAAAAATCAAGGGAGATATTTATTTCCAAAGGATCCAAAACACCGAAAATCCGGGGAAAAAGCGCTGAGAATCAAAAACTTTAAAGCAATTGAGTACTCTTTGTTATGCTCTGCTCATTTTATAGCTGACTAGCTGCGCTCCGCGGTGTTACCCGCGGATTATAAGATACACTAAAACGTGTATTATTTAATCGGTGAAAAAAGTATTCACAAAAAAATTGCTCATCTCACGGGAACACTACACTTTTTCGGGATATAAAGTAGCCTATGTGTTAATCCAAGGTGTCAGCTACTTCCTCACCAAATTTCATCAAAATTGGTCCTGCCGTTTGAGTTTGAAAGAGTAGCAAATATATTTGAATTCCTTGCTCATCCCACGGGAACACTACATTTTTGGGGATATAAAGTAAACCATGTATTAGTCTAGGGTGTCAGCTACTTCCTCACCAAATTTCATCAAAATCGGTCGAGCCGTTTGAGTTTGAAAGAGTAGCAAATATATTTGAATTCCTTGCTCATCCCACGGGAACACTACATTTTTGGGGATATAAAGTAAACCATGTATTAGTCTAGGGTGTCAGCTACTTCCTCACCAAATTTCATCACAATCGGTCGAGCCGTTTGAGTTTGAAAGAGTAGCAAATATATTTGAATTCCTTGCTCATCCCTCGGGAACCCTACATTTTTCGGGGTATAAAGTAGCTTATGTGTTAATCCATGGTGTCAGCTACTACCACGCCAAATTTCATCACAATCGGTCGAGCCGTTTGAGTTTGAAAGAGTAGCAAATATATTTGAATTCCTTGCTCATCCCACGGCTCATCCCACGGGAACACATTTTTTCGGTATATAAAGTAGCTTATGTGGTAATCTAGAGTGTCAGCTACTTCCACACCAAATTTTATCAAAATCGGTCTAGCCGTTTGAGTTTGAAAGAGTAGCATATATATTTGAATTCCTTACTCTTCCCACGGGAGCACTATATTTTTTCGGGATAAAAAGTAACCTATGTGTTAATCCAGGGTATAAGCTATCTACATATCAAATTTCACCCAAATCGGTCCAGCCGTTTGAGCGTGAAGAAGTAACAAACATACACACACACACACTCACAAACTTTCGCTTTTATAATATTATTATTAAGTGTGATGTGATGTGATAGTGGTTTAAAAATTACGTTCTTAGGAAATACCGTTAAAAAGATATGAATTAATTTCCCTCTTTTATTAATAGCTTTTATTTAACTTGCAATGTATGTATGTATGATAAATATAGTTGATAGGAACTTAATCGAAGGTGGTGAAGCGGGTCCTAAATAATATTTGATGTCTTATGTTGACGTTTGATGTGTTAAGAATTACCTGTCAAAACATGTGAGAGTTGCTACAAGACTATCGTCATCGCTACGGCAGCTACTTTACTGGAGATGTTGTAATTAGTACCTCTAACAATTTATGAAAAATGCGTTCTTTCAATTGTTTTAGAATTAAATCAATGAGTAGTACCAGCACTGTCATTATTTTAATTTGTGAAATCCAATTAAAAATTAATTAATTGGATTATTGGAAAATTAATTACTGTTGTAACCAATAATACAATATGGATGTTTAATGGGTAAAACAAAATGAAATTCTATTTAGTCCGTCAGTGGCGTCAGTCAGATAATAAAAAAATATTAGACACAATATTTTTTGCTCTATCATATTAATAAAAGAAACTACTTAGATAAAATGCATTTGAGGACAGTAGAGGTTCTACATCATAGGCTCATAGTCTATAACAACTACGTTTAAAATCTAGCAGTGAGTGACATCCATCATGCCACATTAATTACGTAAAAAAAGAAAAAATACGTGTTCAATATTTTTAAATAATATAGACGACGGACGGACAAAAAAATTTTTAGTCAACATATCCCTATTGGTGATCCTTTTTGATCATTCACAGGTGGCCTGGCAAAGATAATTGGTGAACATGGTTGCTACACCACTGCCAACAAGCGTGTTGTCATGAAACTATTTAATTCCTCTCACACTACCGAATCTTCATGTCCTCCTAGTCACAGCCTCTATAAGTAGAATTCGGCGCCAGACAACTAACATCCATAGGTACCAAGTACGTTAGTCTATTCCCAGTGCACCTTCACATCTCTGCTGCACTAGTGTCTCTGGTCAGCGATTATCGAACAGGTCGGTTCTTAACATTTTAGCACGATGTTACATCTGATTACAATTAGAGAGAGTCTATTCGAAATAGGTTTTGGTAAAAATAAATCATCAATTTTGATCTGAATATCTTGACACATGTCATCAAAATTGTAGGCCGACATTGTTCACCACCCCTTCGGAATGTAGGCGTGATGTTTGAATGTTACATTTACAAGAATTGTTTTTAATGGGAACTCTTTTTTTGTAGGTTGTGTACAAATGTTTTTTCATAGATCCGTCTAAACGGCAACGTCGCTTCACCACATGCAAATATTATGTACTGGGCATTTTATAGGCTTCCACTAGGTTGACATAACATACGAGGAGGTTATCTTATAATACGTCACTGGGTGATTGTTTATACCTAAAGCCAAGCTTCAAGCATATTTACAATAATTTTTAGGTGATAAATCATAAATGTATCGTAACGTATGATCATACCCAACAGCTCATAATGAATGGTTTCAAATTCTTCAGGAATACCGCTGTTCAAATAACTTTCAGTTGACAGCGGGAATGTTTCTATTTTATTTAATGCTCTTCAGTTGCTATTTTGTCCGCGTTGCCAGTTTTCTCATTTCTTCGGGATTAATTTTCAAAACACATTTTTGTGTTAATAAAGCAATTTCTACTTTTACATGCTTCCAAAAGTGGTATATGATTTCTCATTCAATCTTCCAAACCCTATTTCACCCTCTAGGAGTAGAATTGTCAAACCGTACTTGCAAACACGTGTACCTATATTTGTAACTTGACGGGACTTCCATCTTCTATTTCAGCCGCCTAAGGATATGAATAGGTACTAATGATGATAATTACATACGTACCTACTATTTTCTCAAAAAAGTATTCAACGCTTTTAGAGATTTTTTGTTACTAAGTTTAATTAATTAGACATGTTAAAATTAATACTTCTTTTACAACATATCCGTGTTAGTTACAAGCAACAAAAATATAACAAATTGCACAAAGTCAACAGGAACAGGTTTCTTAGACATTATATGATGTGCCTCAAAATGTATGATTTGTCTCATGCATTTACATTACAAAACTAGTACAAAAGTCGTTCAAAAAGTTTGGAGTTTAAAAGGGCACATGTGGGACTCGAACCCACGACCTTCACGTTTCAGAAAACGCGATGCTCTATACCATCCAGCTGAGCTAATGTGCCACTACAAATGGTTTCCAAAATCGCGTCCTGTATCGTCCCTTTAAGTGCATTCAGCGACAACAGCGCCCGACGCCCTTCAAAATAAACAGTTGCAGCTGCGGACAGACGAGGAACTACTAACACACGCATAAACCTTTTTGAAGGTCAGGGACAAACCATGCGAGACAGATGGCATTGAGTTTAGTTTAACTTTGGCATTTTTGATTTTCATTAATGATGACGCTTTTGTCTACCCTTTTAGTTAGAAAAAGGATTATGTGCAGTGAGTGACGAAAAGATGAACATAATCAGTTCAGTATATGACTGCTGTGTTTCTATGTACCAAGCGCTTCCAAAACAATGACGAAAGTTAGCCGGCTAAGTTCAGACACAACATAACGTACTTCCAGTTTATACGTTCACAAATAAACATACTTAATAGAAATCTTTGAAATAATTAGTATTGTCCCACTGCGGACCACAGGGCTTTTCTCACACACAGAAGGCATGATCACCACACGCGAGCTCAATACGGATTGACGTTTCAAATTAATAACTACCGTCCAGTATCTTCACGAATTAACTTAGAAAGTATATCTGTATTTGAATAAGTCACAATGCTACTTTGACCGGTTTCGAACCCGCATCCTCTTGCTTGAAAAGCTGACGCCATCTCTGGGCCATCCAGCTACAACATAACTATTCCAAAACGCTCTATATGTTGTAAAGACCCAATAAATAGGTGGTTCTAAACCCTGTCCCCTTATTACAAAACGAGGTTTTTCTTATGTCATGATTTAAACCATCGAGCCAGTTTTTGTAATAAGAACCTAGCTATGATAGAAATACAGTTCTTTATACAAAACTGACAACTTAGTCCGGTTCTAAGTTGTCAGTTTTGTAAAACTGACATCTTAATGTGTCGGAATAAATTTCGTAATTCAAAAAAAAAAGTAATTAAAAAAACTAAAAAACCCGACTGCGGTGTTAAAAAAAACTAAAAAGCTAAAAACAAGCTCATTTTAAATTAAATAAAAGTTGGAAGCAGGCGGGACCCATTTGAGTCAGAAAATATAAAAATGGAATGGGTCCCGCCTGCTTCCAACTTTCCAGTCGGGTTTTTAGTTTTTTTAATTAGGTACTTATTTTATTTCCAGCTTTTTAGTTTACAAATGTGAAAGATTTCGCAGGCGTTTTTATTGTACGTGTTTTTACGTTTTGTCACTTCGAGGTACTTTTAACTACATAAGTTGTATATATTTTTGTAATCACCCCTTTATTTGATATCCCACTCGATGGTATTTGAAGAAAAAAAAATTTGGAACTCCACAATATGGCACACCAAATCCGCCATTTTACTTTGATTCTTATTTTAATGTAGCCAGTGACACTTGCGCTACCAAGACAAATCTAAAGACGTATAATTTATCCAAATCCGTTTATTCGTTTAGGAGTTACGAGGGAACAAAGAAACATAAATACATACATACATACTTACATACAGGTCAAACACATAACCCTCCTTTTGGGCTTCGCCGCAGTCGGGTAAAAAGGGTTTAAACCTGGGTTTGAAGATGAACCTTGTCTTATAATAAGACGGTGTGTTAGTACTAAGAATCTTGAATACCATGGTACCCAGTATTTATGGCGTGAACGCTACGATCTTTAAAATCACAATCCTGAAAGCCTCCAAGTGTTACATGTAAGCCTAGTGCTTCGAATATTGTAAGGCCTAGATAGATCAATATTGTCTCCCGAGCACATGCGACGCCAAAGCGGTTTCCATGACAACGATGCAACTAGAGTACGTACACACATGCACTTTGCTCTCACTTCATACACAAAACTAAAAATAATCCTGTCACATAGTCAGCTGGGCTATTCTATTCTTTCTGCATTGTTACCCCTAACTTTTAAAATTGCATTTTGGTGACTGTTTCATTTTAGAAAATCTAAATTGTTTCATTAGAATACTTTGTAAACACACTCTGCTACTGTTCAGTTGTTGTGTAGGTACTTTGTTTAAAGGTGATACTTTAACTTAACAAATTGAATAATTTATCTGTAAAGGCAGACCAAAGTTGACGCATTTGCATTTTCTTTCTATTTATTGTTTTTTTATTTAGTGCCTGTGGAATTCCTTGTATTATGAAGGTATATTGATTTTTATTTCTTCTTGTGTTAATTCCATTTCATGCTGATTGATATTTGGAGACCACGTACCACGGCCAAACTGACGGACGCGGTTCGATATCGCTATCCTGAAATACTAGGGACACAGAACGAATGGGAGCTGGATGCATGTTTGGTTTCATGGTATGACGTTCATAAAAGTCCTTATTACAAAGCTTGTAGGTTCAAACTTGGAGCCAATACATTCATGCAAACTGCAACAGATCTCTGTTAGCGCCCCCGTACAATGAATGAGAATGAAACGACACAAACTGAAATTCCGTTAACTTTGCATAATCTTGATACAAGTATTTTGGATATATTGAATTAGTCTAGGATTATTATAGGCCTCAATTTGATCTGCTTTAGCATCGTACGCGAAATTGAATGATAAGGTTATAGTTATATTGCTACGACGTGACTGACGTCATTGCTACGGAGCTACGCGGTCGTAGCACTCGTAGCACTCGTAGCTAAATAGATAGCTAAACGTTGTACTTTCAACCGGTATTTTATGAATAACTATCAAACTTCTACGTAAACATGATCAGCAGCCACTGCAGACCGCAGCTGGACATTGACCTCTCCAATATACCTAACGCCATTTAACTTTATGCTCGGCTGTAGGTACTTATCCAGCTCTTATACTGTCATCTCGCGAAGATCTACTTTACTTAATTATGAAGGCGTAATGGCACGACGGCTATTAGATTTGCAGTAACATTATTTTAAAAATATTCAGCACGTTAAATTAGACGACCGGTTAAATGGTACATATTCTTAGGGTGGGTTGCACCAAGGGTTACGTTATAGTTTGCGTCAAAGTTAATATGACCATAGAATGACTACCTACTGTTGCACCGTCGTCAAATGTAATAGTTAAACTTCGGAGCAGGGACATGACATTCCACGCGTCTGACAGAAGTGACAGATATTTACCGATTACTTTAACCAGTGAAGCGTTAAGGTTAAGGTTACAGTAAGTTAAAGTTATGACGCCAGCTAACAAATTGTCAAATGGAAAACCCCATTTTCTGTCTAACAGGAAAAACAACAACAACAACATCCAACTGAAGGTGCGATGTTTGTTATTGTTACAGTAAGATGGTGCAAAATCACGTTTCACTGTGGTCGCATAAACCAATCTCCGGAACAACCGAGCAGATTTCAATGAACTTTTGTGAATGTGTACGGTTGGTTCCAGCTTGGAAGGTAGGATAGTTTTGGACCCGATAGGTGGCGCTGTTGTTGAGATACAAAAACCATGCGAAGCAGGGACGGGTCGCTAGTAATAAATAATAATAAGTAATATATTTATTTATAGCTCGGGATGGAAATATATCATTATGTACATAACATTACTATTTTTCCATAGCCGACAAACTTATTTGTGTAACGCGAGGCGCTGCTCGTTAATAAAAATAAAATCTAACATGTTAGTTCCAAAGTCTGCCACTCCGCAGACATGTGAGTCCCTTGGTGACGGGCTCCATAGTGCTCTGCCTTGTGCTTAGTAGCTGTGTCAGGGTGCGTATGTGTGTGTATAGTCATGTCAATCCTTGCTTGTGTGCAGCTGCACTCATACCAGTCACTGATTGGGTTCGATCGATCTGTGACGTCACGATGCATCATGCCTAGCTAGATAAACAAACCATAGCTTCCGTGCTTATGGAATCCTAGTAACACCGGAAGCAAAACTTTTTTTTATCATTGAGAGGCCTAGTTTTGACCTACAAATACGCCGTGATTTAGGTATGTGCACGATACCTAGTACCATTTTCATTCATACTACCTATAAAATGAAATAATCTAGTGAAACCCATCCCTACTTCGCACGATTTTTACGGCTTGACAAAATACGGAGATTTCTTTATTATATGTAAGTTTAATAATTATTAATGTACGAGTATTATACACATAAACCTTTCGGAATAAATTCTCTAAGGTCCGTATTACAGAAGGAAACTCAAGCACTGATCTTTGTTTAAATTTAGTTTAAAACTAGTTTCAACCAATCAAATGGCTTGAATCTAATTTTAAGTAATGCTTGAGTATTGAGTGACGTTCTGTAATACGGACCTTAATGATGGTGAAACCGCATCAAAACACGTTGCATCGTCAGACAAACAAAAAAAAACGACTTTAATTGTATTTATAATATAATAATTAATATCATTTAAGACTCGACCTGTGGATTTTACAAATTAAAGTAACATTACTTATAATAATTTATATTATGTACTCGTACTACACACACACCGAAGATAGGGTATGCAAACAAAACATTATGGAGCAAGAACAATATAATCCATTTTCCTACCGGGGTAACTCCTTGCCCCGGGCAAGGCAGCAACTAAGTACTGGCGGCCAACGGGCTGTTGTCTTTACATCTTCCTCCTCTTGCTCCGTCCACGTTCATGGTTGATGATTCATCTTATCTTAGATAAGCATATTATGTGCAAATGCTTTTAGTAGACTATACGGGGTGTTTCTTTTAAGGTGTCAAGCCAGTGCTAATATCAGAGTACCATACCTACCGATTTAACATCCATGTATCGACTCTTTCCGCTACAAAGGGCGTACAGACCATGTTGGGCCAAATTCACTTGTTGATGCAGTCTTTTATCTATCAGTCAACTAAGTTAGACTGCATCAAAAAGTGAATTTGGTCCAAAATGGTCTTTACGGCCTTTGTAGCGGAAAGAGTCGGTATGTTCTACGATTTTTTGTAGTTTTCGACTTATAATTGGACGTAGTTTAGCAGTAAGGACTCATTCCACAATATGTCATTTTAAACAGATAATATGTTTAGTTAAAGTTTTTCTCATGATAATAAAATTATTTTTCGATATTTTTCCTGATTCAACGAGATGATTGATGGCTTTAAAAAATTATATCTTTTTTTGGGTCAACTTTGAACAAGAATGTACTAAATAGTAGTATATACTCCTAGTACAAGAGTCAGGGCTACACAGATGTTTGTGACTTCGAAGTGTAAATAAAGATTTTATTTTTATTATTTTAATACAATACGGCATTATTTGCTGAAATCGGTCGTTGAAAGTGGTGGATCTGAAATCTTGTGTAGTTTAGTCAGTAGTGCATCTGTAATCTTGTTTAGTACCTAAATACCTCAAAATTGGCCGTCGGCCCAAGCTAGCAGGTATGCGTATGTTCAAAGAACATACTAACACTATTCTAATACTTTCTATTTATGCCTCTCATACTGAGCACCTGCCATAATTCTCTTCACCACCCTTGGTTGACTGGTAGAGAATGCCTAAGGCATTAAGTCCGCCTTTGTACAAATTTAAGTGCGAAAAGTTTAAATAAATAAATAAATAAATAAATAAATATTCTATACAATAATTTTCTTAATCAGAAAATAAGTAAAGTCCGCGAGGACCTGGGATCTTGGACTATTAGAGAGTTTGTATTTGCGTGCGCGCACTTAAATAAAAATCTAAGTTTAAAAAAGTGTAACTCAACTACGGAATAATAATAGTGATCTAAAAAGTACAAAACAAGAAAATATTTCAGACAGACATCAAGACATATACGTAGGTACCGTCGCATGCCATTATAATTTTGTAGGTGTTCCTGGCACCCACATGGTATACAGGCATGCGACGACGGCTTTACTTTGACCATTTGTGTACGAATACAGTAGTACCCAAGTAATAAGGCGCGTCGTAATTCTTCGTTCGCACAGAAAAGAAAGTATGGCCCCGAAGATTAACGAGAATACTTAAAACTTACAATCAACGAGAATACTTAAAACTTACAATCAACCTTAGATCACTACTATAAGGTTCATAATACACTGCAGCTGTTAGTTCCGTCTCACTCGCAAGTATGGCGGCTGTCAAGCGGCGCACGCTAACATGGCGGCAGCTACCGACCAATAGCGGTACAGGAAAAAGTGTGGAGCGTGCCTATTGGTCAATAGCATTTCCCGCGCTTTGAAAATTCATCTTCTGCGCAGGTACATCGATAAGCCATATTAGTTGAGTACTACTGTACCTATGTCTTGATTTCTGTGTGAAATATTTTCTTGTTTTGTGCATTTTAGATCACTTTTATTTTTCCGTAGTCGGGTTACAGTTTTTTAAACTTATTTTTTATTTAATACTTTTTTGTTTTAACGCTTAACGATTGGTTTTTATTGTATAATAGGTATAAATGCGCGGTACGTAGCGCAGTCTCACTTTTACTTGTTTTTAGCAATTTAAACATATTTATTTACTTAAGCAATATGACATAGCTCGTGGCTAGGTAATAACAGCCGCACGGGTCGATCCGTCAGGTTAAGCTACGCTTGCCAGGGTTGGTCAGTGGATGGGTGAGCATCTTTACATATCGAGATTCCTCCGTGCCTCGGAAAGCACGTTAAGCCGTTGGTCCCGGCTGTTATTCGTGGATCTTTGACAGTCGTTACGGGTCGTCAGAAGCCCGAAAGTCTGACAACCAGTCTTACCAAGGGGTATCGTATTACCCAGTAACTGGGTTGTGGAGGTCGGATAGGCAGTCGCTCCATGTAAAATACTGGTATTTTACATAGTTGGGAAAAGGCTGGGCAGATTGATTGAAGCAATATGACATATAAACATATTTGTAATGTGCTCATCAAGACCTTTCCTTTGATACCAAACATGTCATGATTATCTCAATTTAATTTTTTTCGAGGTCAGAAATTTACGTGTAATGTCCACCATATTAAATTTAGGGAGAATTTATATAGCGTATGTCACCCGGACCATTATTTCGAATCTACTGATACCTCATTCATCAAAATTGGTTGAGTAATTTAGGCTCTACGGTAGAACACACGTAAATACATACATACATAGACTGCTAAAATCATAACCCTTCCCTTTTGGCTTTTCCGTAGTCGGGTAATAAAAATTAAAACTGGCTTCATACATTCTTGGCATATCTATGCAAAAATGTCATTAGTACTTATTGCCTTTGAGTTTTCAGCTCTTGGTGCCTCATGGACTCCTGGTTTGCAGCATATTGAGCGCAGTTTTACGCAAGTGTATTTTTGATTCAAGTCTGCGCTGTATGTACTTAGGTATATGACAGGAAGCACGAGGTATTGATTTTACAGTGTTTCTGGACTCCTTGTGCTGTCACCTCTTTCGCGCATCCTGCTGCGCAACAAGTCATTCGTTATGTTATGCAGAAACGCAATGGATATCGTTGATTTGGCAAAATGCAAAATGTCTAAATTCCAGCATTTTTCCTGAAACTTGGTTTATATGGGAGAAAGCTGTGCAAAAGGAAAATTTAAAAACCAGTAATTTGCCACTAAGTCTCTGCTCTTTTACTAAGGTAGACTTTTCCTTATCTCATCTTTTGACTATTAGTCCAGTA